>CM074441.1:28394130-28994130 GCA_037101425.1 Elopichthys bambusa | reverse complement strand
TCTCATATCCCCCTCAGGAAGGAAACGCTTGAGCTACTTTGCTGTAGAGCCACAAGCTGTGCAGTGAGAAGGCAGACTCAAACTCCCCAGCCTTTCACAAACAGCTGCTTGTACTGCCTCTAGATGTGTTTTGGTGGGAAGGGGGTGGAAGCTGCTCCCTCAATGTGCCAGAAAATGTTATCAGTTTAACGTTAATGCATGTGTCTCACTTTCCATTACCCGTCCCTTTATCGCTGTGTGTATATCAACGAGAAGCTGCCACTGAATTTAAATGAGACATCCTGTTGCTTGCTGCTTATGTGTGTTATTCGAATTTTCTGAAAGGGTAATTTGTACTTTTCATCCCTTGTTTGGGAGGGATGAACCTTTTTTTCCCCCCTCATGATGGAATCATAATAAAAGGAACAGGAACACTTTAAGGTACAGTCCATTAACATAAGTTAATATATTAGGTATCAAAAAACTAACTGGACAACAATTTTACAGTATTTATTTATATATTTTAGTGTTAATTTAAACTATTGTTCATATGCAAATTCATGTTCGTTCATAACTAACTAATGTTAACTTGAAATGTTGAAAATGTATTGATATACATAACAGTTTAAAAGTTTGGGGTCAGTTTTTTTTTTTTTTTTTTAAAGAAATGAATACTTTTATTCAGCAAAGTTGTTTAAATTGTAATAATATTTGACAGTATTACTGTTTTTACTCTTTTTTATGTAATAAATGCAGCCTGGGTGAGCATCTTTAACTAAATGTTGTTAATTAACATTACTCAGTACTTAAATGTAAAATTACACTGTAACAAAACATGACGTCACGATATCAGATAAATAAAATGCTGTAGATAAAACTATTATAGCATGAATATGGAGACACAAACTGTGGCTTGTGTGATTTCATGCTTTGCTTTTATATGTGAGCTAAATTTGACTCTAGATATTTGGCATATGTGCATGCTTAAGGAAAAAGAAACAAATGAATAATTCATGGCATAAATATGGTAAGTGCATTCAAATGGTCCCTAAACACTCACCAAAGCTACTACAATACTCCCCTGCTCCTTCACTTTATACTCGCTCGTATGTACTTTGCATGCTTGATTGATTCACTACAATAAAACCATTATTTTATTATTAAACACTGTAAATAAATACAGACACACAAGCTTTAAGAAAGTTTTCATACTGGAGGAAAATCTTGTTCAGATTGTTGGAATAGCGAGATCTTTAACTGGACATTCAGAGACTTTTCCCCTTTTGACCTTCCAGTAAAACTTGTGTAAACAGGAATTGGCTAGACAGTTTCAGATTTATCTTTCTCAGCTCAGATGAATGCACCAATGCATTTAGCGGTATTCATTATCATGTAGAGTGGAACGACTTGATGCTTTTTGTATTTTCTATATATCTCTCAGAGGACACATTTACCCTATTTAAATTGCAACGTCCCTGACTGTATCCACAGAGAGAACTATTTAACATTTATAAATATCTCTAGAATGTCACTGGTTGAATGAGAGCCGAGGCGGTTGCCATGACAAAAGGGCGAGTACATGCCTGGCTTGCATTGTTTTAAAAGACAAATAAAATTAAGGAGCCTTTTCCTTCTTTAGAGCTGCACAGGATATAAGCCAGTTGGGTGTGTGCAAAATAACAAACACAAACTGAATTTTTTAACTACACTGAAAAATAATAATAAAATGTATTATAATCTTTTTTCTGTGTAGGTAGAAAATACAACAATACAGAACACACACACATACTAGGCAATTAAAAAAAAAATCAGCTATTTTTCCCCCATTGAAAATAAAATTATTTTTTAATTAAAGCAGCATTCCATGTTAAAATAGAGACAAGGCATTTAAAATCCAGTTGTTTTTTTTAAGGTAGATTAGTGCCATCTGGTGGGAGTAAAAAAAAGGAAAACTTGTGTAATGCCATGTTGTAACCACTAGATTCATATATAATTCTATATAAAGTGGCTTATAAATTCTCTAGTGGTTTTTAGACATAAATACTTCTTTTTATTAAGTTGTGGATTTGTATTTATACTTAGACATTTTTAAAGACAATTTTTTGTCAAGGTTTAGATTTTTGTTGTTGTTTGAAATGTTGATTTGAAGTGTCAGTTTTTACATTAATTTTACTACAGTCAAACCTGAACGCAGAGGACGACATATTGTTACACATAACATCAAAATACAAAAAAAAATGTAACAAAAATGAACAGGAATGTTTTATCACAGCTTAATAAATCTGGGTCTGATCTGATTTCAACCTTTTATTTCGAGTCTTTAAGTCATGTCTTTCGACTTAATTTTACCATACTGTTACATTTATAGTTAATTTGTGTGTATAATAGTGTTTTGTGTGTGTGTGTGTGTGTGTGTGTGTGTGTAAGTGAGGGTGTGTCTGTTTTGTACTCTTGTGTAACCTCTTCCTTGCTGTTCGTTTTTTTACTGCTTTGTGGTGAATTTTGCACGGTTTCGTATTTCCCATTTATTTCCTGTCTGACATTTTTTAATGCAAATGAGCCAAGTGTGATCCTATAGGACTTTTATTTTTAAGTGTATTATCTCTTTCCATGAATTCCCAGTGTTCACATCCTGCATTTAGTTTTCCTCTTTCTGTAGTTAGCCTTGTTTGTTGCAATAGTGATTGATTACCCTCACCTGTTCCTAGTTAGCCTCTCCTTATCCTTTGTATTATAGGTGCATTCACGCCATATCGTAATTACTGTAACTACGAGATTCTGGCTCGTAAAAAGCATTCCCATCCTCGTATATATACAGTTTGTAAGCTGGGAGATTTCTGAAAGCTCCCATGTGTACCAAGTGGCCGCTGTATATTCATTTAGGCGTTGACAGTGGTGCCATAGAAATGCATAAAGTCTGAGGATGTGAACAGCTCCGAATACAACGTCACGTGTTGTCATCTCAAAATTCCGGTAAATACGAGGTGGCGTGAATGCAGCATTATACCCAAGTGTTCCCCTTGTTCAGGGTCTGGTGTGGATGTATGTCTAGTGTGTGGTTGTCAGTTCTGATTTTGCCTGCCTTTCCCTGATTTACTCTGTTTCGTCTACATCTCCCTGTGCATGGATTTACTTTTGTTTTGTTTGCTTACATACAAATCTGGCCGACACTTTTGGTATTTTTTCCCCCTAAGATGCACTGCTTACAACTGTGCCACAGTAAAAGATGTGGCTCCTATCATGACGTGACAGATATTTATGTTTGCCCTTCTGTGCATTCTTGTCTATCCATACTTCCAATGGGTTTGTAATGAATTGAGAGGTGGCGCGGCACCCTGTCTCCAAACTGCTGTCACAGTCAGGCCTGTAAAAGCACAGTCAGCAGCTTTTCAACTCTAGCTGAATTTATTGGACTTTTCCAGAGCGAGAGCCTCTGAATTGCTAAACATGCTGTTTATTTTCGTTATCGCTATTCATGGTGGTAAACTCACCGGTCTGTGCCAGCAGAAAGAACAGAGGCATATTTTATGTGCTCTTGAAAGAAGGTTATGGCAATTTGTCTGTCCCTTGCTATAAAATCTATCATGTCCATAAAGCTGTATCAGTCATGGAGAGGACACCATAAATATGTAGTATCAAACTCTCCGAATACATTTTAGACATTATCAGTACAAATAACAGTATGATTTGTCTGAACTGTTTGGTTTTCTGTCCGTTTTAAAGTCATTTAAAAATATCATCATATCTTTTTATCACAATGTCATGATTATATGTATTTTTTTCTAAGAGTAAATCACAGCAATAAACATTTACTAGACATCAGTCATTTGGATCTATATACCCTTATGAATTTTTAAGCAGCCTATTGCTTGCACTTTGGCACTTCACCATTTTGAACTCTTAATTACAGGTAGAAATAAACGGAGAATTTCAGTCATTCCCAATGGCAAAATAATGTGTAAAATTTAAGACTTCTGTGAGTATAGGCCCTTGTGTGGAGATATTTTATAGCATATCTGTTTATTTCTAGTTGCCAGCTTTTATAACGCCTGGGTGGGAACGTTTAATTAAAGGGATTATTTACCCAGTGAAATTTAAAACTGGGGGTTGATCCAACACTCAAAGTATAACAATGCTATTAGAGTGCAGAAGCGCCAACGGTGACGGCTCAGCGCTAGTCTTTTTCAACCAGCTTTTCATCTAACTGAAGTTTCATTACCGAAATCTTTTAATCATAAAGTGCAATTTTAGACTGTCAGTGCTCGGAAATCAAAGCACAAATCATGTTCATGAGAAAGTGCCCAGCTAACGATCGCTAATCCTGTGTCACTTCTGTGGTCATAATACAGACGTCACATAAATATCTGGATTATTAAAGTCAGTTTGCACAGAGCATTAGAACAGTGGCGTTGGGCTTTAAAGGCTGTCACTTTGAGGACAATTTAGCTGTCAAATGATGCATCAAACGAAGTAAATCGCTCCCGGATATGGATGGTAATTTGTGTGTTGAATTTGCAATGTGCAGAATCTGCAGACTATCTGTCCTGATTTAGAAGGATATTCTATGGACTGGGTTGAAAATGTATTAAAGGGCACCTATTATGCCCATTTTTACAAGATGTAATTTAAGTCTATGTAAAAATTTAAGTCATACATAAGTGTATGTGGAAGTCTCAGAATGTGTCTTTGAAGTTTCAGCTTAAAATACCTCACAGATAATTTATAAATCCATGTTGTAAATGCCCATATCTGACTACAGTCAAGAACAGGCTGTTTTTGTGTATGTGCCTTTAAATGCAAATGAGCTGCTGTGCCCCGCCCCCTCTCTACGATTACAGTTCCTGCCTCAATCGGATTCTCTGCCAAATATTAACAACACGACATCTTCTTGGTTTTGATTATCATCTATATCGCAAAGCATAGTTATAGTAGTTCTTCTTTCATCATTATTGTTTATTATTTCCACACGTTTTTAAAGCTATATCAGTTTAAACTTCTAATGGATCTTTTTTGAGGGCACTTATCTGAAGCGCGCACACACAGGCAGCTGGCTGTCAGAAGTCTCGTGAGTAACTTCTCTTTCACATTTTTTGTTTCGTTTAAACTGTCAAATACACGCAAGGTTCTGTCAAAAACACACACAGTTCACATAAACACGGTCATTGATTTTAAACTTTTAAAGACAGCCTTGCTGTAAGCTACAGGGTTGTTAATTGATGATATTTGCTTCTGTTGAACCCGTCAGCCCACATTATTCCAACTTATTTTGAAATAATTGTGTTGAATGGCATAAATTGTGGTGAAAAACTACATTACCCATGATGCTGTACAGAAAATTCCACCAATCAGAGAGTCGAAAAAAGCTAGCTCCGCCTATCGAGTAATCCAGTTGATCTTCCAATGCTCTCAAAATGCTTAAATATTTGTATATATGAGCATATTTTAAAATAAAAGTTTAAAGTTTATTTTAAAGTATGCTCATATATAGTTTTTACATATATAATCAACATTTTAAAAGAGTAGTTTTATATTTCTTCATCGTTTTTTTAATTCGATTATGCTGTTCGCAATGCTTCATGTGTTGTAGTTCCTTCCCTCTGATTCACTGATTTACAGCCCTAACTGAAATATGCGGCAGTTGTAGTTGCTGGTGGTTTGTTGTGTTTGTTTGTTTGTTTGTTTCCAGTGGGAATGTCTGCCAGAAATAATGCTCCTTCCTTTCAACTGTGGCAGCGAAATTAATAACTTGAACAGACCAGAAGAGAGATTTGAAACTAACGCCAAATGTCCAATAACTTCAGTTGCAGATTTCATAGAAATAGGAGATTGGGAGGATTATGGGAAAATCCTGCTTGAATGACTAATGTTTGTACTATTTGTGTTGCTGCGGCTTTTCCCTCTTTCACTTGCAGATGAGTTCACAAATGATTAAATAGCTTTATTAAAACTTAGACAATAGCTAAACTTGTCCGGCCCGTCTTGTAACATAGAACTGCACCTGTAGAAGATTCTTTGTCACTTCTTCAACACCTTTCAGTTTTGTCTTGCCTGCTTTTGTAAGTAAGGTAATCAATAGGCTCTCTTTAAAGCTTGTTTTGCTTGCTTGCACCAGTGTGTGGCTTTATTGTTTTTCCCAGAAGTAAAAGTGCAGATTCGGTTCAGAGTCAACAATTATGCATGGTAGGAGCTTCCAGGAAAGCAGTTAAAAAGCAGTTTGTTCCAGTTTATTGAACTCCTGTCCTGAATACTTACTACATAACACCTACAGAACTACTGATGCCATTTCGGATTGTTAAAGTTTAATGTCATTCTTTATTTCTGAGAGCATAAGACAGCATAACCCATGTTGTGATTTGCCAATGCAGTCCATCACTCCACATGTGGAAGGATCTATATTTGAAACCCTCTCGCTGCAGTGCCACTGAAGTTTTAAAGCACATGCTGGCCTCTCTATTGATACCGGGGTAAAAATAGATGGTAGAGGTCTCGGTGTGTGTGTGTTAAACACAGAACAGATACTGATGCTCTATTAATAGCTAGGACAGTAAAACTGAAAAAAGAACGTTGCCTGACATTTTCCTCAGTCAACATCTGCTAAGCCTTTAAATGCCAGTATGATATCTTTATAATCAGGATGTTTCCCAAGGGTGCTGTTGCTTTTTGGTATTATCATGTCTGTTTGAGAGTACAAGCTGGACCCTGAGGTTATTAGCCACCTTCTTGTGCATTTTCTTTGTATGTTACAGTACCCTCTGTTTAAAATATTCCTCTCATGAGAAGACTGAATGCTGTGTGTGTCTTTATGTTTATGCAGTTGTACCTGTTGGTTATTCTTCCAACTCTCAGACACCTGAGGAGAGTGGCATAAATATTGAAGTATGAAAGGCAGAAGCTGATCAGCGTGATGTACTTGATGTCATTTACTAATAATTGTGAATAATTCACATATTTATGTGCACAGAAAAAGTTCTCATGCAAATTTTTCACTGAATTTGCAACAGGTACCACATACATATGAATCTGGATTATTCTAAATGAGGGAGCGCCTTCCTGCAGTTAGTAATTTGCATAAAACACACACAAACCTGGTCGTTATAAAGGCTTTCTGTACAATCTCGCCTCTCTCTCACTTCTCTCTGCTTCCAAAATTGAACAATGCAGGTACACTGTAAAGAATTATTATTATGATTTGTTATCACAACATTTGTTATTTTGTCAAATAATTAATGTGGTTCAGATAACATAATATTTTGAATTTCTGTTGACTTACTTAAACCAAGAATTCTTTTTTTACAGTGTAGTACATTTGATGAGTTTGGACTAGACATACATTCGTCATGCTGTCATTGTCATGTGACCTACAGAAACAATTGTGTCGCTTCACTGCCATTTCCTTACAGCCAACTTCTTTCCTGTGACATCATGAGATAAGAAAACTATCCATTAAATGCACATTTTTGAATTTCGGCGAAAAAAATAGTAGTTTGTCCTGGTACTTTTTGCCTGCTGTTTTATAAATTCTATGAATTTGGACATACTACAAAAGTCCCTTTCAAAGAAAGTCGCTGACCATATTTGCAACACCTCCGGGCAGCTATTCGGGCATCCAAGACCAAGTCCTGTCTGTTTAAATGGGGGAATCCTGAAATCTCAAAAACTGCTTGGCGAACTCACAATTAAATAACATATTTCAAATCAGCAACAAAATCTGACATGAGCCATCCCATAAATGTTGTTTCTTATGCTCAAATAGCGTTAAAAAAGCTTATTTTTCAGGCTAGATGAGCCAATGCACATGTGCAGTCTTAAGCGTGAGTCTCTGGTTTTTATGGGAACTGGAGCTTCTAACGGCAGCTGCAGTGACGCAATGACTTTATCAATCAGCGATTGGCTCTTTTACTTAGAAGGCGGGACGCCATATTGCACGTTGCAGTTTCTCCCATTCATTACTAATAGTCTTTCTACATCTATAGTCTTTGATACTACTCTTTTCACATACTGTTTTTCTCCTACCACATATGTATAGGGAAATATGCATATTCGGACATATAGTCTGTCCTCCGCACTCTCTCTTATGCACACTGCTGTCTCAGGTCCTGTTTCCACCTGGTATTAAGATACATTTTGGTCTATCAGATCACAAGTGGATGACTTCAAATACAGGTGTAAACGGGTTCTAAAATGTTTTGAGCTTGTCCACTTTCGACCACTTCAGGAGGTAGTCGAAATGCATTCAACTGGATTGCTTTTGTAGTGTAAACGCTCATGTGGTCGAATGTGTTCGAACAGCCACAAAAGACCACCTACTGAACGGGATTTAAACTTTAAACTCCAACTGTTGGGTGGAGATCCAAGATTGGTTTGAAGATGAAAACTTACCAAGCATTTCACCTTTCACCATTTTCACCATTCCTAATTTCTAACACACACTCTGCGTGTTCTTGCGGCTATCAGAGCAGAAACGAAAGCTGATGCTCTGCATGTGTTTTTCCGTTGTCTCCGGGCGCGTTCATATGTAAATTGAGCAAGCTTATTTTGTTCATTAGATCGAAAGATCTGAAAAAACCCATACATTTACCCACCTATAGACCCTCCCCTCAAAGAAATCAGGACAGAGATGGATTAAAATACCAGGTGTAAATGGGTAAGTGTCTCCCTCGTCTACTTGTGATCTGATCGTCCTAAAACACATCTTAATACCAGGTGTAAACAGGGCCTCAGAGCAAGGTCTTCACATAAAGCAAATTGCACCATTCGCAAAACCAGTTAAAACACAGTAAACCGTTTTGCTCTGTTTCAAGAAACAATACTTGTTTAAAGGCCACCACTAGCATGCAATCTTTTACACACATGGTTTCATTTAGGTCTAAATTTTAGGGCAAACTATATTTCACTTTGAACTATGTGAAAATTTACTTAGATTTTGGCTTCCATTCATGGTCAGTGGAATCTGTAGGGATCTTGCAGCAAGGTGTCTAATAAATGCTGGCATCTGGAGACATCACAGATGTTCTGTCTCCAGGTGAAACTCCAGCCCACTGGTGTGAGTAAATATGTTGCGCCACAGGCCAGATTCCTCTGCACCTGACTGATAGGTTCAGCACTGAAATATTGCCTCTAGGAGCACAATGTTGAGAAATCTAAACCATGCATAGTTTCCTAACATTTTTGTCTTATATATACAGTCTACGCCCACAAGCCTATGAGTAAGGCTCAAATGAGGCACAATGACACCAAACCATCAATTTGTTCCTTTTATGATTCATTCCCATTTGTACCAAAACAGTGTTATTGCTGCATCTATTTGAAAACTACAGTGCTACTTTTCATTATGAAGCAAAAGACAGGCCATTTAATTAAATGTAAATTGATTTTAGCTGTGGGAGCCTGTGTTTCATTTGTGCTTACCAATAAAATATAGGGCCACTGGTGTTGTCATAATATCATGAAGTTTGTGCACCATAAAGCACATTAGTGTAATGAGCAAGCCTTCGTTGTGCACAGAGAAGTCATTATAGTCGATAGAGCCTGCTGACTGCCTTCCCCATAATGTGAGCTGTTACTGAAGTGCCTAGATATATGCATCTGGAGAACACTAATGCTTCTGGAAACACATTGCATTTCTTCTGAATTTGTTTGATATCCCTCAGCTGGCAACCTGTAAGATATTAAGATATGATAAGGTCTACAGATGTTTCAATTCAAATGAAACGATTCTATAAATATAAGAAAACCTATTGAAATGTTGCTGTTAAATACTTTACTTAATTAAAAAAAAAATAGGTGTTCACTAATTAATTTTGAATTGCTTATCTCTGAAAAGGAAAGAAAAAAAAACATCTGTAAAATTACAATATATTACGATTATATGTGCAGACATACAGTATAATACAGTTCCATGAGAACAGAACCCATAACGGAAACATGTCCAGTATTTGTATCTCTTTGTTTGTATAAAGGGAGTTTCCATGGAATGCAGAGTGGAAATAACTTCAGGAGAGCAGGGAGTGTCTGTATCTGTTGTTTTGGTCACTTGGCAGTCATCATTTTATACATATAGTAATAGATGCATATTTGCGTTTGATGCATAATATATATTGAATAATAGGGTCTTCTGATAAAGTGCATTCTTTTACGTAATGTTATTACATAAACACACCTTTAGCTTCTATAATTCCATGTCAGTTTCAAATCATTTTCATACTCAGTGCTGGGCTGATTTGGACAGGATTTGGACTGGGCTGCATTTAGTGAGATGTAGTCATAATTGGTAAGTTAACTAATATACACCGATCAGGCATACCATTATGATCACCTTCCTAATATTGTGTTGGTCCCTCTTTTGCTGCCAAAACAGCCCTGACCCGTCGAGGCATGGACTCCACTAGACTTCTGAAGGTGTGCTGTGGTATCTGGCACCAAGATGTTAGCAGCAGATCCTTAAAGTCCTGTAAGTTGCGAGGTGGGGCCTCCATGGATCGGACTTGTTTGTTCAGCACATCTCACAGATGCTCGATTGGATTGAGATCTGGGGAATTTGGAGGCCAAGTCAACACCTCAAACTCGTTGTTGCGCTCTTCAAACCATTCCTGAACCACTTTTGCTTTGTGGCAGGACGTATTATCCTGCTGAAAGAGGCCACAGCCATCAGGGAATACCGTTTCCATGAAAGGGTGTACATGGTCTGCAACAATGCTTAGTTAGGTGGTATGTGTCAAAGTAACATCCACATGGATAGCAGGACCCAAGGTTTCTCAGCAGAACATTGCCCAAAGCATCACACTGCCTCTGCCGGCTTGCCTTCTTTCCATAGTGCATCCTGGTGCCACGTGTTCCCCAGGTAAACGATTCGCATGCACCCGGCCATCCATGAGATGTAAAAGAAAACGTGATTCATCAGACCAGGCCACCTTCTTCCATTGCTCCGTGGTCCAGTTCTGATGCTCACGTGCCCACTGTTGGTGCTTTCGGCGGTGGACAGGGGTCAGCATGGGCACCCTGACTGGTCTGCGGCTATGCAGCCCCATACACAACAAAATGTGATGCACTGTGTATTCTGACACCTTTCTATCAGAACCAGAATTAACTTCTTGAGCAATTTGAGCTACAGTAGCTCGTCTGTTGGATCGGACCACAAGGGCCAGCCTTCACTCCCCACGTGCATCAGTGAGCCTTGGCCGCCCATGACCCTGTTGCCGGTTCACCACTGTTCCTTCCTTGGACCACTTTTGATAGATACTGACCACTGCAGACCAGGAACACCCCACAAGAGCTGCAGTTTTGGAGATGCTCTGACCCAGTCGTCTAGCCATCACAATTTGGCCCTTGTTAAACTTGATCAAATTCTTACGCTTGCCCATTTTTCCTGCTTCTAACACATCAACTTTGAGGACAAAATGTTCACTTGCTGCCTAATATATCCCACCCACTAACAGGTGCCGTGATGAAGAGATAATCTGTGTTATTCACTTCACCTGTCAGTGGTCATAATGTTATGCCTGATCGGTGTGTATTTGAACGTTTGCATCACATAACCAGCTCTAAATGTATAGCGTTTCTAGCATAGTAAACTTGCTCAATAGCTCACCTGGTGCAGCGCTGCTCTTCCAATGCAGAGCACTCAGGTACGAACACCATAAAACCTGAGCAACTCAGATTGTAGAAGCAAGATAAAATGGCATGGTTACTTATGCAAATGCATTTTTATCTCGCATTTGCTTTGGTTAACACAAAATGATTTAGTGTATGTGGTACGTTATTTTGAAATCAGATAAGAGAATTAAACTTTTAACCTTTTTTGACTCACCAGACTTCAAATGGGCTGCCATACAACAACCAATGTAATAAAACATTGTCAGATTCACGTTCATCTGTTTTGAATGAAACTAAACAAGCTTTTAGCACCACCCACTAGACATTTCACTTTGAAAGTGTGCGACTGTGCAAAAAGCAACATAATGTAATTTTACAGAAATGTCGCCACATGCATGTTTTCCAATTAACCTTGGTTGCAGTTGTGCCTTTTTAGTTGAAAACACGCTAAATCTCACTTTTTTCGGGCTGATCCGGCTAATGTGCATAAGCATTCAAGACTATACAAACAGGCAGTGACTTTATGAAAAAGGCGGTAAGCTATTTTCAGCTGCCTTACTGAGCATTACAATTTCTCCCAGTCATTTTTAAGAGTGGTCCATATAAAAAAACATATAGGCTAAATCTTGATAGTATCATTTGCAATATAATTTCTACGATAATTCCCAACCAAAATTAAAGCAGTATTTTATTTTTATTTTTATTTTTTTGTCACATTGTTTCTCAAATCCACATGAAAAATGCATGGGCCATATGGAATGTTGTCAGAGGGGTTGCTTATACTGTAAAGATGTTTTTCCTCCCCTAGCGAGTCACTTCAATGCATGTTTTGCATCTACTAATGGATGCTAACATGTCAAGTCTCTGCCTGAAACAGGGATTTAGATTTTTTTTCCATGATGCACTGGACTCGTGTGCATGAAAGAACTGCATGGTGAGTCTTTGCATATCTTATGCATTTAGATAAAAGCATGTTTTTTTGGGTCATATTCATTTTCAGGCAGTATTTTGATGCTTTTTTGTCCTATTTGGGTTGAACAGTGGTTTAACAGCTTGAGTGAATTGCATCCTTTTCAACAATTTCAATTAACAAAAATGTTTTTAATAGTTTTGGTTTTAGTTAATGATAATAACCCTGCTTAATGTACATTTAGATTGTCAAGCCAACGTTCAACCAAGTATTAGCTCAAGTATTTACCATTGATTCTATCTAAACAAGACATCCATGCATGTTAAATAATAAGAAAAGTTGAGCAAAGAAAACAGGTCTTCATGACTTAACAGCAGCTGTAGCACGTTTGGCAGGGTAACCAAAACCAGCAGCATGTCATCAGGCTTGTGTGAATGTGGCGAGCATCAGCTTCTGCTGTGGCACTGAGTCAGAATTTCACACTCTTCTTCCTCAAAACTTTGACCAGAACAGCATGTTCGTACTGTGACCACATCTGCCATTCAAAGTCATGAAACTTCACCAGCTGGATCTCAGACCATTTGTGAGGCATATCTGCTGCAGTAATATAATATGAGATGATCAAACTTGCCAATGATTCATAAAAACAAAAAGCTTGTCTTTCAAAACTTCTGTTGCTGTTGCGTAATGAAGTAAGCTGTTAAACACGTTATGTCGACTTGGAATGAAATAGCCTAAAATATTTATAAGAAATCATCTTCATTTCCTGTTTGATAATAATTCAGGATAAAAGTTAAAAGGTTGAAAACCCATAAGGGCAATACTGTATGTGAACTGGTTATCAGATTTTATACTGTATGGTTCTATTGAGAACTTAAAGAGATAGGCAAAAAGGATTTTCAATCTTTTAGATACCATGTACCCCCAAATATGATCATCCTCATGCGAGGGACCCCAATTCTAGAATTTAAAAGACAGCTATTGTCATATATAAACTATAAATATCCAATTTAGACAGTTTAGACTATAAAAATTATATTATAAACATGTGTAAAAATATTATTTGTAAAATATTTAGTTTCTACTCGCTAGAACTTAAATCATTTTTTATTATTTATTTATTAAAATCAAATTATTTTAAATCAAAAGCTTTAATTAATTAATTAAGTTTACCAATGTTTTTCTCTAAACTTTTCTACGACTCCCCTAGCACTCTCTTGCGGGCCCCTGGGTTTAAAAACCACTGGTTAAAAAATAAAAAAATAGTTGTCTTCATGTATTCATGTTATTTCATAACCATATGCTGTTATTGTTTTTACCAAACATTTTAAAAATAAAAATTGTTCCTTAAAGCGGCAGTCCGTTTTGCCTCTTTGTCGCCATCTCTGTTTGAAACCTGAAATTGCAGTTATTTGAGGAATTATCATCTTTATGTGGATTGTGCCTCGGCATGAATCTAATGTCTGTCAGTCACCACACCTGTGTGGACACTGTACTTCGGAATCACAGATTCTGCGTCTTAGAAGTATGACCAAAATAAGAATTTTCACCGGAAAATGTAACATGTCTGCCACTTTTGTTCTGACTAACTGTGTAACATTACAATAAATCGGGCTACCAATGGTGATTAAATCTAACGATCGTTTAGCTTGGATCACGTCAAACCATGCAAATTATTATTATTGTTATACTATAGGGCTGGGTGATACAACTAAAAAAATTATCATGATATAATGTTTCATATTGATCGTTATTGATAATTATTGAAAAAAATGTTGTAGAAAAAAGAATATTTGAATTTAACCAATGCATTTTTAATTAAGGCAAACAACAAAATTTTTAAAACAAAGCTAAATAAAATGTAAACAAATCTTATATTTTATATGAAGATTAAATAAATAAGTTTTAAAGAAACTTTTTTTTACAATTGTGGATAAATTGAGATTTTTTTGTTTGTTTGTTTATTTCAAACCGAGATCACAATTCTGAATGTCGCACTAAATGAAATAATGTAATTTACTAGAGGTTCTGACAAAATATTAATTGCTGCAGTCTTTTTTAAAATTGTAAATATATTTGAATTATTTATTTTTTTTTTTAAATCTGTTTGGCTGTATGATTCAATGACACGCCCATAAATACTCTTGTTTATATATTTGTAACAGAAATAAAGATACTGTGTGGTTGAAAACACTGTTTGTGCCACTGTTTATACCTACATGACAACTGCTCTCTCAAGACGAACTTTGAAGTAGATCCACTGTAAGACGTAAGGAAACTGCCACACTGACGAGCTGATATGTCCTTTTTTATTCACAATCTCCTCGCCACCGGCAGGTACAGCACTCATATTTTAATGCGTTTGTGTGTTCTGATCTCACGTGCCGATTGCGCAACTGAACTCCCCAGCAGCTTGTTTGCTTGTCACTCGTAGCGCGTCTGTTTGTGATCCAGGGTTGTTCATGCAACCGAACTTCATGTCTGTTTACATTTTAATGCATTTAAGTGAAACTATATCGAGAGTTATATCTAACATTTTTTCATTTGTTATCGAATAAGACGTACCGTCAATAAATATCGATACCGTTTTATCGCCCAGGCCTATTATACTGTGTTCTCAAATTGTTAATGTTAACAACATCAGCATTGCATGACAAGGCTACATATATTTAGTGTGTATAGCATTACCTGTAGATTTTAATTTCTGTACAGTCTAATCTCTAACGTTAATTTACAATCCGCCATCAAAATTATGAGTTTAATTATTGCAGCTGTTGTGAGAAAAGGCTATAACACACTACCTGCAGCATCCATGCATTATAGCCTACTAGCTGGGTTTCCTTCTTCTTGTAAACTGACGTGACGTAATGACGCAAAGACGAACGGCTGCATGCTCGAATTTCCCGCGAAAACCCACCAGTACCATTCAGATTAAAAAACATTTTTGCAAGCTTAGCGTTGCGAATTGGGCTAAGGTAAGGAGATAGTTTTGAACACTGGCAGGTTATTTACTCTATCAAAAATGTATATTGAAATTGAAGTTAGGATAGCAGCTTCAAAGAAAGAAAGAAATATATATATATATATATATATATATATATATATATATATATATATATATATATATATATAACGTCATGTATGTAGCCTATATGGGTTTCCACAGGATTTTCAAAAATGTTTCACTAATGTTGAATTTTTTCGCGCTCGCAAACATAAATTGCTTTTACGTGTTATGTGATATAATATAATCCTAGTTACAGACATTTATCATTAGTCTACACATCAAAAATATATCACAAAAGTCGTTAGTTGTGTTTACATATTAAGATAAAAGAGTGTCGAAACGAACAGAACGCACCCAGAAAATTACTGACAGGAATGTTTTTAAACGTGTTGTTATCTGCCATTCAGTGTACCTTTATTTTGAATATACGAGTCAGTAAAGCATTCAGCTTATGGTATCAGCAGCACAGCGCCTCTACCGAGACATGTGTCTTTACTGTACAAGACAGCCGTCCGGTAGAAACACTCACATATCAGTCATGACCGAGGCGGAGAATCAGTCCTGCGGACTAGAGCGATGGTGACGGAGTATTACGAGCAAACACTAACACGACGGGTGCTTGGACAGTCTCGGAGGGAAAGAAAGATGCTTGGAGTAAAAACCAGCGGCGTTTTATCCTCAGTTTTCGCGATAGAGAGCATAGGAGGAGAGTTTATTTCGTTTTCATTCATCGGCGGAGTTTCAATGAAAAGTCTGTCACACGGCAAAGAGTCTGACTGTAAACAACAGTTGTAGTGTTACAGATATATCAAAACACGCTTGACTTAGCGTTTATTCTCCTTTTACAATAGTTTATAGCTGCGTTTCTAAGCTGTCGGATTGTTCAGGATGCACGTGAAAAAGCATAGGGGCTCCGAGGACCCTCAGCGGGATGATAAGAAGCCCTCATGTTTCTCAAATATTAAGGTATTTTTAGTGGCGGAATGTGCTCTGATGTTGGCACAGGGCACAGTTGGGGCATACTTGGTAAGTAAAGCGATGCTTTTTATCTGGCTTTGGATTAGTTTTACACTTCAGGCTCTGGAACTGACTGTTCTTATTGAGCTTACTGAAGTTATTTGGCTCAAAGTTTGGCTCATTTGGTTTGCACTAATCTTCGGACCTTCTTGTTCTTGAATGCAACTTAGTGCATGGCATGAAACGTGACACGGATGTGACATAGTGTTCATGTAGTAAAGCATAGCTGCCTCAGTCATAAGCTCATAGCTGTCAGGTTCTGAGAAACAAGTTGCCTGGCAAGCTGTGTGTTAGTATGACAGATAACCTTATACGTGAGTCATTTTTAAATCTCTTTAAATATAAAACACCTTTAAGCAATATCACACGGGCAAAAAGTACTGTTTGAAGTGGACTGCTGTAATTCTGCGGCAGGTGATCACAGACCTGCGGATATAATACGATTGCGAGTGTGATATTATCAACAGTTCTATGAAAAAGTAATTAATCTATAATAATTTATGTTTCAGACAACTGATAGCTTGGAAATGGAACGAAAATAGTTCCCAAAGAAGCAACAGCATCAAGCTTTTTGTGTGACCAAGTACTGTGCTGCGTTTAGCACTGTTTGGAACAGCGTACGGTTAGGCTAAATTAGTGGAACGGAGCGACAATTTCCCTTCGGGGGTTAAAGCGTTCTGTGAAGCGTTGCTGTAGATCCACTCCTGGTTTTACATTTATCGCACTAGCTAGTTCACTAGTGAGACCCGCTCCAGAGATTGTCAAAAACCTATTCACAATACAGCGCAGCAGATTATTGATTTTATAAAAACATTGCCACATAAAAAGGAAGCCTTTATTAAAAAAGTAATTTTATTAAGTGGTATACTTTAACTCAAAAATACAGTCCCTGACAAAACCGGTGTTGCTATATGAAGCAAAAATAATGATGGTTGCTGATAACAGAATCCAGGACAAGAACAGTCTGTTTTAGATACAGAAGAGATATTTTTGATGATACCCTCTTTAATATTTACAGGAACTGAGAATGTCAAAGTCTTTATCTTGTCATTATTTATTTTATTAAATGCTAACTCAAATATGTGACCCTGGACCACAAAAAATAAGGGTAATTTTTTTTAGATTTATTTTAAAATTTAGATTTATACATCACATGAAAGATACATAAATAAGCTTTCCATTGATGTATGGATTGTTAGGATAGGATAATATTTGGTCGAGATACAACTATTTGAAAATCTAGAATCTGAGGAAAAAGTTCAAACTTCAAAAGTTGGAAGTTGTCCAAATGAAGTTGTCCAATATCCACTTACAAAAATTAATTTTTGATATATTTACGGTAGGAAATTTACTAAATATCTTCATGGAACATGATCTTTACTTAATTTCCTAATGATTTTTTGACATAACAGAAAAATCGATAATTTTGACCCATATACAATGTATTGTTGGCTAGTGCTACAAATATACCTGTGCACCTTATGAAACCTTATTTGTGGTCCAGGGTCACATATATCCCTGACAAAACAAGTGTTACTACGCAGCAAGAGAATGTCAAAGTGTTTATCTACCAATATTTTGGCGATCATTCAAGATTGGATTGCTTTTTCTATTTTGACAACTCTGCTAATAAATGTTAAACACAACAGTGTTGCTTAAGTTGTCTCTGCATTTTTGTATAGTGCCCGATATCTAAAAGAAATTTCCCACATTACTAGCTGTCAGTGAGTTGGATAGCTCACTTTATAGCATTTTTGATAAGTATGAGATTTGTCCAGCCATGTCCTCCATACCCATGGGACGTCTCTGATATCTGTGCGAGTTCAGACCATATTTGGAAAGGAAACAATCATTTGCTCTGTGCCAGAAAGCCACAATACATCATGGGAACAGTCTCAAAGGGGTACACTTGTTGTGGACTGGATTTGTTCCCAGCTTATGGAAATTGTGATGTTTGGAAACCATTTAAAGAAATGGTTTATGCAACTGGAAGATGTAGAGATTGCCCAGATTTATTTTGACAGATAGATAGGGCATTAAACTAAATTTATCCTCCCTGGGGTTTTTACATAGACAAACCAGCCATCAAATTGCTTCAAAATATTTCCAAATACGTCTTATTGAAGCAAAAATTTGTGTGAAACAGTAGAAGTTTGTATACTCAGCTTGTTTAACTTCTAGGTCATTGGGTTATTTATACATAGAATGCAAGAGATGAATGAAAATGTTTTCTTCAAATCCACTTTTATTTGTTCAAGGTTAAAAATATAATACAGTTTATCAGCATGTAGTGGCATTTGAAATTCTCCATGTAATGTTGGACAGATTAATTTAGATTATTTCAGAAGCAACTATAATACTTGTCCATTTTGAGATGCAGTCTCCACCCTCCTTCATAGACTGACTCAGTGGCTCATTCCTGGACATTGTGTCAGTTTCCTAAGTTAGCCCCAGCCCTGAGCTTGACTTTAGGCAGTCTGGATTTCCCCCATGTGCCTAAGAGAGCCAGTGTCTTTTTTAATCTCCTGAAAGCTCTCACAACTTGTGTAAATCTTTCAATATGCATATATGTAAATACTCTGACTGCAATGCAGAAATGCTGGGACAGTATTTGCAAATGTCTCTTGGCAGGCAGGTCACGTGACATATCCAAACAAATATCTTGTTCATCTAACCTCATCTCATTTACTTTGTGCTTGCTCAGTTTGCTTGTACTTGATACAGTACTCAGCAGAAACATGTAAATGGATGCGTGACATGTATGACCGCCATATTTCCGCCTGTGACATTAGCTGTTTCAATAGGATAAAAGCAAATAAGTGATGTTAGGCACAGCTTTAAATGCAGTAATCACAAAAGGTCAGTTTAAGAGTGATGTAAAACAAAATGGTGCATTGTAAATTGTATGTAGTCTTTCATAGTTCATAGTTAATTGTAGTTAATATTCTTCTGTTTGGAACCATTAAAGTCTGCATGAAATGAAAATAAAAATCCATATTATATATCTTATCGTGAACAATTCATCTGTGCATATGTTTCATTTTTACATTTTTCTCACCTCATAATATTTAATCATAACTGGACATTCAACAGACTTCTCTAGAGTTGGGTATCGTTTGAATCTTAGCATTTTCGATTCTGTTTATCAATTCTGATTCTTCGATTCCAAGTTTCCAATATGGTAAAAAAAAAAAAAAAGTCAAACATTTAGATATCAAACACATTTATTCTGTGTCTTTTTGCAGAACATTCTGTTGCAGCTGAATACCATGAACAAAAAATCAGCAGCCTAAAGAACAATTAACTAGACTAATAAAAACTAGATTAACTAATATAAATTTCAAACATTATTAAAGACAAGTATACAGTCAGGAATACAATAAGAACAGATAAGCAATTTAGCAATAACACAAATAAATACAACTGAACAAATGTAAAATAACACTTAATAGTTTTCTTTTTATAAATAACAAATAGATGAATCCTTATTGAAGTTAATCAGTCAAGATCAATCAGTGATTTTCTTTTACTTTTTTTCTATGATTAACAGTAATACACAGACGGTAGCAGGTTTATTAGCTTGCTGTCACTTTAAAACCGAATGCACGGATCCAATATACTGTTACACATGCGTTTTCTTTCTCAACTGTTTACGTTCATTTGAGACATAACCGACTGTGATTACAAGGATATTTTGACATGATTTTGTGTGTATTTGTCCGTTCAAGTGCAAGAAGACGGAATTGGACCAAGAAGGAATCAATTCAGTATTCGTGCACTATATGAGAGGCGGCTTTTTGTGTGCGCGCTCTTGATAGAGTGCCGAGTGCCGAATTGAATTCTCTTTTGCGTCTTCTTGTGCTTGAATGGTTAAAAAAAACACATGAAAATACGCACAAGGAATCAGTAAGCGGAATCAAAATTTGAGTTTTTAACAAGTATACGATTCCTGACCTTAAAGGGATAGTTCACCCAAAAGTGAAAATTCTGTCTTAATTTAGTCAATGGTAGTCAATGGGAGGCGAGATCTGCTTGGTTCTTCCATTCTTCCAAATATCTTCCTTTATGTACAGCAGAACAAAGAAATTTATACAGGTTTGGAACAACTTGAGGGTGAGTAAATGATGACACAATTTTCATTTTTGGGTGAACTATCCCTTTAAGTATCCGATTCCAGAATTGGAATTGATTTTTGATTCCCAACCTTAGACTTCTCTCTGGTGACATATTTAGGTCTTCCCAAATCATTTAGTACCTTAAACCCTGCCTCTGCAAGCTTGCATTCATTTGGCGCCTCATTTACCACTGATCAGAAGAATTTTGCGAGAAATTTGCACGATTGTTTCGCATGAGGGCAAAAATGTTCCCCATGCAGATTTGAAAGATCATAAAGCTGCTTGGTTTTAAAGAGACTTCTGTGTGAGTGTTTTTGCTTGTTTTAATTTTTGTTGTTGTTGTTGTTTTTTTTGGAATTTTCTGCACATTTATAGTGACACCTAGTGGCATGAATGCAGTGCTGTGCAAAAGCATGTTTTCAGTTACTGATGCTATTGTAAGAATGTGCTATTCACAGTCATCCGCGATTAATTTATTTCGTAAGTACAAGAAATGAGTGATATTCAAGAGGTCATGTGATCTCAACATGGCAGCCATCAAGTTAAATTAACCGGCTTTTATTAGGCTCCTGATATGAGCAGACTTTTCATCTCATATGTGTGCACTGAGATGTTTGCAAAAGTGCAATTAATTTCTTTACAGTCTCCACCTGACAGCAAACAATGGGCTGACACTGTAAATGACATCCCTCATTTATCTTCCCATCATATTTTCTTTTGAACTGTTGTGATGGATGCTGTTAGCAGATATTTCACTGTCAGTTATTTATCTCATTCTTTGAAATTATTGTATTCAATATTCAACCATGCTTCGTTATAATACCAATATTATAATAATATAATGTTCGTTATTCTTTTTTATAATGTTATTTTAGTTTAAAAATAGACTGTTTTGATTTTCCTACTGATATAGTCTCCTGCTTCAATTTGTTCTAAAGAACAAAATCAATAAAATCAACAATAGAGTTTTGTGCCGCACCCAGAATATTGTCTAAAAAGTTACTGTTTTCTATTGGTCCACCATCTCTTTGCAGAAACCTCAAGTCATGGAAAGTGTAAGTACTACGGTTGATCTGCTTCCTGTCGTACTGATAAGTCTCTCTCATGTTCAAAATCAAACACAGATTGCAAAAGGAATCCTGGTAGCTGCACATGTTTTTGAAAGCATTTCACGCTTGAATGATACAGACTGGTTGTTCTGCACAATTTGTCATTGCTTATTATGTAAGCGTGACTTGACTCAACAATGACATGATAGACATTTTTGTCTCATTGTTCAATAATTCATAGTCCTACTATAATAATGGGGTTTCATGCTGAGGGATTAAAGGGCAATGGGTGTGAGCATGTCAGGGTGGAGTCGAGATTTGGCATTAGCTGATGCTGTTGACATGCTGAGTGTGTCTTGGCATTAAAGTGGCAGCCTATGTGCCCTATCGCCCTGGCGCTGATGTATTCAGAGAGACCCAGCTATTCAGTCAACAGGTTTCAGCAGGTTGGCACAGACTCTTGAGGCCAGCAGAAAGTAAAGGCAGATGAGGGATGTGGCCTGTCCTGTCCTTTCGTCATGCTTCCAGAACTTGTAGGCTGGCACATATCTGTGGGCCTGGCAGCTGACCAGAGCCAGTGTGAATAGTACAAACAAACACACACATTAAATTAAAAAGTTTTTTCTTCTTCTACTTCTTCTTCTTCTTCAAAGATTTGCAGATATTTTGAATGCCTCATTTCACATATTCATTTCTTAGCCTAAAAACTTTGATTATTGTTTTTGAGTATGTTGCTAATTTTGGGAAGGCTCTGGGATTGAAACATGCATATGCCTTTTATAGGACATTTTAGGCCAAATCTTAAAGGGTTAGTTCACCCAAAAATGAAATTTCTGTCATTAATTACTCACCCTTGTGTCGTTCCACACCCGTAAGACCTTCGTTCATCTTCGGAACACAAATTAAGATATTTTTGATAAAGTCCAATGGCTCAGTGAGGCCTCCATTGACAGCAAGATAATTAACACTTTCAGTGCCCAGAAAGCTACTAAAGACATATTTTGGAGCGTGTATCAAACTGCCAAAGTCACGTGAACCATTGAAATTTTGAAACGTTTCAAAACACTTATGACGTAACAAAGCCTCGTTTACTGAAATCGATTTGATACACACTCCAAACCACTGATTCGAAAAAAAATTATTCGTAAATCTTTAAAGCTTCATGAAGCAGTGTTTTGAAATCGCCCATCACTAGATATTGTTGAATAAAGTTGTTATTTTGTTTTTTTGGCGCACAAAAAGTATTCTCATCGCTTCATAACATTAAGGTTGAACCACTGTAGTCACATGAACTGTTTTAAATATGTTTTTAGTACCTTTCTGGGCATTTGAAAGTGTTAATTATCTTGCTGTCAATGGAGGCCTCACTGAGCCATTGGACTTTATCAAAAATATCTTAATTTGTGTTCTGAAGATGTACGAAGGTCTTGCAGGTGTGAACTAACCCTTGCATTTTTGGGTGAACTAACCCTTTAAAATAGTGCTCTACTGGTACAGTGGGAATGTTGCTGGTTAGATATAGTCTCTTATTATTTCATAAATTGCGATTTTGTTCAAATTTTATTATGACACACAGTATATTATGACAGATGTCTTGCATAGTGGCCTTCTCTACCCTTTTTATTAGAAAGATAAAATGTAAAGCATGATTATGGACATTGAGCAAGTAACTTTGATATTCAAATTGTGTCGAGAGGTATATGCATGAACAGTACTTTGTTTCTTGCAGTGTATCTAAGTCATATACCAGCAGTTTAACACTAAGTGAGTGCAATGTGTTTCATATTACTAACTGAAACACAAGACACCTTTAAGACAGGCTTGTAGTGGAGTGCAAATGTGTCACATTCATCAGTTCTGCACAAAACAGAGTGGTCTGTTAGACAGTCCAAGGTACTTTTTTCAATTAAATTGCACCAGGCTAACTACAGGAAATTGAGTTAGAGCAAATTGAGTTATCAGATAGTTTTGACCACAACATCACTTCTCTATGTGTAAGGCTCACATTAAACTCATTATTCTCATCAGACATTTTAACTGTTTAGAAAACAGAATGTTACTGTTATGCTATACAGATGATTTGGTAACAGAAATTGTGCTTTTTCACTCTTCACGGTTATGTCAATCCATTCATTGAGCTGTGTTATTCAGAAGTTCAATTCACCGTATAAATTAACATTATTCACAAAGAGGCCTATAAACAACACTGTACAGTGGATGCTATCCTTTTTGAACAATTTTTTTTTCATTGACTGTACATTATCCATCTTTTTTACATGTCTAGTTAGCAAATAAATAAATACATGTTTACCAAAAAAAAAAAAAAATGAATATATGGACATTAAAAAATCCTTTTAGCTGTAGATTATCTTAAGACTTTAGCTAAGAAATGTAATTCATTGAAATGAAAACAAGACAAACATTTATTATTATTATTAATTTTATTTATTTATACGCAATGCAAGTAAAAAAAAAATGTATGTATTCCTCTGAAATCCTCCACCTCCCCCAGCTCCACCTGCCTAGATCTGCTACTGGATTTATGTATACTATTCATTACAGATGCACCGATTGCAATTTTCTTGGCTGATTCCGAGTTCTGATTTTTTTTGTTAGTGTGACCTGCCGATACCTGTTTTTGCCGATTCTGATTTTCTTTCTAAGAACTATGTTTAATTGACAGCACATACAAACAAAAATCTACTGTTCTTGAAAAGTCAGTAATAAAATTGGAAAGAACAAATAAACAAATTGCAAACAACAGCACAAATAAATACAATAGAATAAAGCGAGCTATGAAACTAAGTTTTTCAGTAGGTTTTTATTCAGGTAAGGAAAAACTACAGAAATTAAAGTAATCAAATGTAAAATAACACTGGATAGTCTTCATTGTAAAAATTAAATACAGACTAAAACTTACAATTAAAGTTACAAAACTTATTCAGTCAAGAGCAGAAAGTGATTTTCTTTGTCTTTTCGTTCTTTGATTAGCATGAAAGACAGCAGCAGGTTTATTAGGCTGCTGTCAATTTAAGAGTTTATGCACGGATTCAATATACAGTTACACAACATGTTCTCTTTCTCAACTATTTAGCATTCCAAAACTGGCTGTGTTTAACTGAACACTCACCAAGATGGGCATTTTGACATAATTTTGTATGTATTTGATCATTTAAGTGCAGTAAGCCACTCTCACTCGAGCGAGTGAGATGAGTGAGGAGGCTGGTGTGTGTCAGTTTGGCATCGGAGATAAGAGCGCGAGAACGCACATGCAGCTGACGTTATTGCCTGTTCCGCTGGTAACAAAACGAAGCGGCTTAGAACTGGAAAGACATCACCGATCCGGGCCGACCATGCGGGAAATCGGACTATTCTGATCCAAGTCCATACTTGCTCTGTAGCAGCAGCAATAATCAACAGCAGCAGAAAATGCCTACATTTAGCTATCTAACATCGTTTGAAATGAAACGAGAAAGGAAAAGGCATTGTTATATTTCCATGGACAACAGTGAAATATAATTTAACAGCCACTTAATACTTTCCACTTAATAACGTTTCTTAATGCCACGACTGACCAATCAGAATGAAGTATTCCGGAGAGCTGCGTAACTAATCGAGTGAATATTATCTTATCCATCAAATTGAAATTATCTCTCCAGTTAAAGGAATCTGTAGTGCAGCGTGGGGGGATTTGCAGAGACCGCTATACGCAGCATCTGAGAAAGGCCTGGAGTTGGCTCGCTCTAAAGGAATAGGATTATAGTAAAGAGCGTGGCCTCAGTAACATGCTCTTTTCACAGCCATTGCATGTTTGTGTTGCTCCAGCTCAAAGCTGCTTCATTAAAGTCCTGTGATTCCTCTTCAAGGCTGCCTGGTGGCATTATTTCACTTCCACTGGCTATTACTGTCATAAGCCTTGATAATGAATGTGTGACAAGTAGCATGTTGATGATTTTACAGATTGAAAGGATTTGTCAAATCAATTGTTTTACTGTGTCATTAGTTCTCTTCTTTGTCATGGGTTTAATGTCCTTGTATTCCACCCTAGTTGGAATAGCTGTGTTTGTTTTGATTGGGGATTTGATTAGCATCTGACATGCTATTTCTATGTAGCATGCAGCGTTACTCATTTTATATTACGTTATCTCATTTCGTGATCTTGTGTAAATATTAGCGAATATAAGTAAATTTTCACTGCTGAGCTTTAACGTCACACGCTTTAACGTTACCTCTCCAAGATGACTTGCAGTTTAAATTAGATGTGGTATTATATTGTTTAAAGGTATAGTCACACCTAATAATGAAAATTATCCCATAATTTACTCACCCTTAAGCCATCCTAGGTGTATATGAATTTCTTCTTTCAGACGAACACAATTGGAGATATATTTAAAAATATCCTGGCTCTTCCAAGCTTAATAATGGGAGTGAATTTGTTTTTTTGTTTGTTTTTTTTTAACCCAAAAATCCATCGTAAAAGTAATCCATGGGGGTATTAAAGGCCTTCAGAAGTGAAGCAATGCATTTTTGTAAGAAAAATATCCATAATTATAACTTTAGAAACTGTCATTTCTAGCACTTTGTAAAAAAAAAAATGTAGAAAAAAACGATCATTCATTCAATTTTATACAAGCTTTTATTCCATACAAAAAAGTGAAATGACTTGTGTTTGTTAATCATCCCATCTGATTTTGATTTAAAAATAAAATTACAGAATGAAACTGTTATAATGTCACATTAGCTTTTACGCTTTACATCAACTGCCTGTCCTGAACTCCAACATGTGCTGAATATAATCATCCTCTGGGTCAGATAACGAAATTTGTGAAATGGTGATATTGTACCTAAAACTCCAGTATTGTTAGATTAACATTACAGTAATTCTTCTGCTTCCTTTTTTTTCCCTAGGTGAGCGTGCTGACCACACTGGAGCGGCGCTTCAATCTTCAGAGCGCTGATGTGGGCGTCATTGCCAGCAGCTTTGAGATCGGCAACCTGGCCCTCATTCTCTTCGTTAGTTATTTTGGTGCTAAAGCCCACCGTCCTCGGTTAATTGGCTGTGGAGGCATTGTCATGGCTTTGGGAGCGCTACTCTCGGCATTACCTGAATTCCTCACCAGTCAATACATGATAACAGACTCAATGAGCAAGGATCAGGGGCGAGACATGTGCTCCAACACCTCTAAAGCTGATGAACCGTGTGGGAATAGAGCCAACACCAACATGATGTACCTGCTTCTGATTGGAGCCCAGGTGCTGCTGGGTATTGGTGCAACACCTGTTCAGCCCCTGGGTGTGTCCTATATAGATGATCATGTGCGGAAGAAAGACTCCTCTCTCTATATAGGTAAGTAAGCATCATGTTTCTTACGAGCTGGGGTTTTTAATGCATTTAGTTTACACAGCCACAGGCATCAGTTTTTACGCATAAGTAAATTGCACTAGAATTATTTAAGGAAAAGCATGTATCTCCTCTAGGGCCTAAGTAAAAAGTAGATGATTATCAGGGTGATTCATTGTGGTTTCAGGCCTTCCAATAGCAAGCCAAAAACCACTGATGTATTAAAGTGGAACAGCAAATAAGAAAAGGTTGAGCTGTTATGCACCAGAAAGCAGCATGTGCACAAAACCACAAAGTCAATAAGAAAAAAAGCATGTGCGTGTGGGCAAGCGTGTTTTATTTTATATTGTTTGTGACCACAGCTTTAACAATTATAATCAGCAGGTGAGCAGTGCTAGGAGGGTTTTAAACATAATTACTTTTATTTTGTATGTTCGGGGAAGAAGGTCATGGAAAAAGAGCTTAAGACACAATATAATGACTTCTATGGGAGCAGTAGATAGCAGGTTTTGGGGGTGTTCAGCAATATATATCATATATACTGCTGTTTATGGTCAGTAAGAGTTTTTTTAAAAAAAAGAAATTGTTACTTTTATTCAGAAAAATATTTGTACAAAAATACAAAAAGTAAAGAAAAATTCCACTAAAATATTAAGCAGCACAGCTTTTAACAACATTGATAATAATAAGAACTGGTATCCGCTTCAAAGTATCATTTGATACTGAATACTGGAGTAATGGCTGCCAAAACAGTTATATGTTTTAATATTATTTCACAATATGACTTTTATTTTTGTGAAACTATTAAAATTGAATTCAGATTAAAAATGTTATTTGTTTACTGTATTTTTGATTAAATAAATGCAGGCTTCAAAATATTATTAAAAAGGAAATTATGCCCCTTTTCACAAGATGTAATAGTGAAAAGTCGCTAGTGTCCCTAGAATGTGTCTGTAAATTTTCAGCTCAAAATACCCCACAGATCATTTATTATAGCTTGTCAAATTTGACCCTATTTGGCTGTGAGCAAAAACATGCCGTTTTTGTGTGTCCCATTAAATGGAAATGAGCTGCTGCTCCCGGCCCACTTTCTAAAAGTGGGTGGAGCTTTAACAGCCCGTGCTGTGGTTGCTCAACAACAACAGGAGAATCTTACATTGTTCAAACCGGAGTCGGACACTGATGGAGAAACTCGGGAAGAACTTACAACTTTTAGAACGCAACTGGAAGTTTCTGAATGGTTAGTGGATACATTTATGTAGTTGCTGTGGAGTTGATTTAACTCACTGACTAGCATGTGCCGTCATGTTAATCTTTTGTGCAAATCCAGCGTTCAATTGACCCTCGTTTGTGAAGCAGTCCGACGTAAAATGATGGCATGGGAACAACACTCTACTACAACAACTCTTCCTCTTCTCTAAAGCAGCCCAATATGGCCTCACCGCGTTTGTTGTTTGTTCTCGGGGCAGGGTTTATGTAAATTTTGGGGTTAGTGATGCATGTCACCAACCCGGGAAGAAGCTCGTTGTAGTCTCTACCAGCCATTTGTTGTAGTCCTTAAACAGCGAATTCTTTAAAAGAAAATATCTCCCTTTGCATTGAACTTTGAGCGTTGTAACTTTGCAGGTGTTGTTTATGCTCAAACAGCAACATTACACACTAACTAAAGTAAAATCAAGGACCCCTTTTAAAAAAATCTTACTGACCATTACTGAACTTTTAAGCTTGCAATTCCAGAGAATTCTGATAGACAATCTTAGATATAAATTAAAAACAAGACAGAACATGATTTTAATATTGTCCTCAGTACAAAAAAGCGTGTGACTGTAGCTCACTTGGTTGATTTTGTAGGGTGGCACGAACAAGATTTCATGTTCACAAATAACAAGAAACATATCTCATAGGTACAGGCAGCAAATCTTATCAAAGCACACAGATTTCCAAGTCTCAAAGAAGGCGGGCCATGATTTGTTTCACATGCATGCAGCTCAGTGATGAGGGAGAGACGATAAGTGTTGAAAAGGAAGAAATGCCTTCATCCCTGTTTGATGCTGTGATGCTTCACAGGTTCCACATCAAAAGGGATGTGGAATTTAAAATGATAGATTTTAAGTCACACTTGAAATATATATGTCATTGTATTATACAAAATATCACATCAAGTGACATTTGCAAACAAATGATCATAGACATTTTCATGTACTTCTAATACATGAAAAATCATAAGGTGTTTCGTTTTGAACAGCATATCTGTTGCTTTGCTTTGATAGTTTATCATATGGTTTATATAAATGTTTAGCCTCCTTGTTAGAGCGCACGACTCCCATGCCAGGGACCCGGGTTCGAGTCCTGCTTAGAGCAAGTGATTTTGAAAATGAGGGGTTACATAAAAAATACATTTAAGTTTGACATAAAGGTCCACTCTAAATACATTGCGCAGACAGTTTTACATAAGGCATTGCTAGTATTTTTCTGTCAGGTTTATCCTCAAGTTGTGCAAGATCGTCTCTTCCTTTTCCCGTTCATCTCTGTTTCTTACCTCAGCTCCTGTTCAAAGTTCTTTATGCAACAAACCAGCATTTCAAAAGGCTTTTGGGCAAGCGGAGTACTTGTTTGACAGTGTGCAGTAGGAAATGGACACACACTGGTTTCAGTTTGCAAGCTCAGAGGGAGATTTGGAGCTGTGCTCTTCTGATAAGCCGCACAACAGAGTTTGAAGGCAAACAAACAGCGTTTCGTTTGAGAACAATGTTGTATTGTAGTGGAGGCTGCACTCAGCTGATCGTCTAAATCCCTGTGCTGCAGGCATGGCATGTGCTGCATGAATGGGCCAGATTGTTCAGACATCAACCAAGATTTCTTTTTTTATGTTCTGCTAATAGATTCTCAATTTGCAACACAACAGCATAGCTTGTGTAATTGTTTTTCCTCTTGTTGTTCAGTGTTGTTTGCGATGCACAAGCTTAATTCTTGATTCAAATGACGTGTTTAATATAAATAGTGCATCTCCAGAAGTCTTTCAAGACATTGTTAGGTTGTACAAAGAAAATGCACATTGAAGCAGTGCATTTTGATCTATCATATTAGTGTTTGTGGTTTATGCCACGTGATTGATTGGTCTACCATTTTGTGAAGGTGTTTTCAGAGTAGCTGCAGGTATGTTCATTCAGTGTTTGAGAGAGATCTGGTCTATGATTTATTGAAAATATTGCACCTTTTTGCTGGCAATACAAAATTGGACACTACTGTGAATACTGCAAAGATTTTAATTCTCACTTTTGTTAATTAAATCTCCAAAAGATCGACTTAAAGAGTAGTTCCGTATCTCATAGTGTGAGAGTGTTAAGGCATTTTAATACCTCTGATGAAAAATGGCATCAGGTTAATAAATAGTAGGGATGGGACGGTTCATTTAATACCTCTGATGAAAAATGGCATCAGGTTAATAAATAGTAGGGATGGGACGGTTCACTGTAAAAAAAAAAATTGAACCGTTCGGTTTTCCACCCACGGTTCGGCATGCACTTGCACCGTGGTTCATCCCAAATCTGACAACGCATCTATAATATGGTTTGTTAAAAACAACGTGCAAAACAGACAGACGGATTCGGCTAATGTATGTTTCAGTCGATGGATATGCATTCTAGTTTCCCAATACGTTACAACAGTGATGATCAAAAGAGCATGGACAAAACAGTCACTCATTGTAAACAAATGTTCAATGACGTGCCGAAAGCTCTATGACCAGTCATTTACGCCGTTATCACCTGGGTGTTGATAGTGCGCGATGCGAGCGCAGGTGAGACCTGAACATCTCATGTTGCTATCTGTGTTGAAACTAAACTCATTTAAGCCTTGCCAATTTAAACATCCGTAAGACGCGAAAGAGAACTTGCGCGAACTGTGAGGAGATTTGTGTACTAATCCGAAGCGGGCAAATACTCCAGCACAAATTCTCTTTCAAGTCCCTTTACCTTTAATGAGCTCAGACAGACCGCATCATTGTGTCTTTTATTGCCTGTCAGCATCATTGAATGTGGCTTCCAGGTCGACCTGAACCCAGTCTGTCGTTCTTATCTGCACTCCTGCGGCCTGAACGTCACATTGCACTCATGTGTTTCTGTACACCTATGCACTCTCCACAGTGAAAAGCCTTCATTAGTGGAGCACACAGTGAGATCTTATTAAAATTGTTCATTAGTAGATTTAGCGTTTTAACGCTCTCAAAGAAAGCAGGAAAGGAAAGAACCTTTATGAAAGATGTTTTGTTACACACCTTAGCTTTCAGTGTCTCTATAATTATCCATCAAGTACTATACTTAAGATAAGTGCTAGCCCACTTTTTTCTGCTGAAATCTGAAAAGAACACTAAATGGAGCTTTTATCCTCAGGAAAGCTGTTTGAGAAATATGTTAATGTTGGATGAGACAATTACCACCTGTTGGCCATAGCAACAGAGGAATTATCTGATGCAAATTGCTTCGATAAACAACTTCATATGAATATGCAACAAGACTAATAATGAATTAGGGCAATTTGTGTCCATATGTATATGTCTTTGCATATACCCAAATAAGAAAAGTATGATGCTCTGCTGAGAAACCCTGTGTCCGGCCATTCATGTTTATGTAAATTTGACATGTGCCACCTACCTAAACATTGTTGCAGACCAGGTACACACCTTCATGACAATGGTGTTCCCTGATGGAAGTGGCTCTTTCAGCAAGATAATTCGCCCTGCCACACTCCACACATTGTTCAGGAATGGTTTGAGGAACATGTTGAAGAGTTTAGTGTGTTGCCCTGGCCTCCAAATTCCCCAGATCTCAATCCAGTTGGACCAACAAGTTCGATCCACGGCGGATCCACCTTGCAACCTACAGGGCTTGAAGGATCTGCTGCTTACGTCTTGGCGCCAGACACCACAGGGCTCCTTTAGGAGTCCATTGGTGGGAAGATGCTGTATTGGCAGTATGCGGTGGACCAACAGCATATTAGCAAAGTCCCTTAAAGACAAGTCATTTCACTTGGCGGCCATCTTTATAATGCCTCGCGAGCATGCAAGTGCAGCTTTTTGAATGAGGAATCATCAAATTCTCCAAAGCTGTTTGCCAAGCTTTCGATTAAATTTCATATTTGAAATCACCAATAAAATCTGACAACAACTGTCTCATAAATTTTATTTCAAAACGCTCAAATCGTGACAACGACATTTTTCAGGCTGGATCGAGCTAATGTGCATGCGCAGTCCTAAATGCGCGTCTCACTGTTTCTATAGGAACCGGAGCTTCTAATGACTGCTGCAGTGACGTGATGACTTTACCAGTAGCTGATTGGCTCTTATTTAGAAGGCGGGACTTATTCCGCCATATTGCTCGTTGCATTTTTTCCCCCATCATAATAATACGAGTGCACCATCTTTCTATATATAAAGTCATAAATAACGTACAGTCAACCATCCTGAATGGCATAAGCACTTTGTTTTACATGTGTTTGTTGTTCAAATGACTGACATGCTTTTAGAGCAGGCTTCTGGGTGATCTCTGTAGGAGTGAAGACGTAATTACAGAATGAGGCAGGAATGCTAACCAGCCGGCCATGAGGTAGGTCTGAACTGGCTCGGCAGCACATGCATACCGCACAGCCCTATGAAAAACAACTCCCACAGGGGGAGCTTGGCTTTTCCTGCTTCCTTACAGTAAGCCTCCCACAAATCTGCCCGCTGTGCCAAGGGCTTTTCATCAGCAAACGCACAGATTTAATCTGTTAGGTCACTATTAGCCCCGCTTCTCATTTTATTTGTTGAATACATGAAGAGACATACAGAGCGGTGTGTTAGTAGCCACCTTTAATAGGAACAAAATGTTAGAGTTCATCTGTAACACTGTTTCTGCAATGCTGCATCAAACATACTTCACATCTCGCAACTGCAGCTCCATTTCTCATTATTCTGTCAGGACCACTATCGTCAAATATGATTGACAATTAGCATACAGTTTGGACTGGCGGTATGGTTCTGTTCTGGATCGTCAACTGTCTGTTTATCAGCATTCTTCAAAATATCTTCTTTTGTGTTCAACAGAAGAAAGAAACTCGAACAGGTTTAGATCAGCTTTGAACTTTGAACAACTTGACTTAAGATGACGCTTCACTTTTAAAGCAGATTTGCAGGTAAACAAAGCGTTTGTATGAAAATCTTGTTTTTAGTGCCTCAACATTTGGACAGGGTTCAGGACTCAAAATGGACGCTGTTCCCAGAGCTCCTGTAACCTTCTGCAGTCCATTGCTAATTTTGGGTCTTCCCACAGGGGCTTGACTGCAGAAATTCACAGCATGTACATGCAGGGATCAGGGTATTGCCATGACAGTCAAGAATGCTTGAACCCAACCGAACTGGCTCTCCATGCTTTACAAGCTTTTACAGTGTCAGTAACATGATTCCTCTATGTTGACTCAGTTGATTGGATTCATGTAGCCCAAAGACAGTGAGGGGACAGCAGCTGTAGACAGAGATTATTCAAACACATTAGCCCACTCATGTTTGAATATCCAGTTTCTAGGTACTGATAAAAATCAATAAATTCTCAGAAATTTCCAGACAAATCTACAATACAGAACTATGGGTACTGAAACTCTGATTTGATGAAGAGAATCACCAAAACAGGAAAAAAAGAATAGTGGCGGAAGGTAAAATAATTCAGCAATATACACAGTTTTATGTAGTCAAGTGCAGACTGTAACTATCACAGTGACAGACGTGAATGCTTTTTGTTTTTGTCTCTGGTTAGGCGGTTCTGGGAAGACTTAACTCAGACCTGCTCTGGGCCTCGTCACACCGCCCAGGCAGAAGATGATATGACAAGTGGCTGTTTGAAGCAGGGGAGACAAAGTTCCCGCTTTATTCTGCTGGTTTAGATCTAGGACACTGTCTATAAAACACAAAACACAGTCATCGTATTCACAATGTGAACATTTATTAACATAATGCAATTTGTTGAGGCGTGTCTAATTTACATAAAGATACATTTTGTGCCTTTTGTTAAACATTTAATGTGTGTGTCCTTTTTAAATAGGAATCATATTAGGTATAGGTACTCTCAAGCCGCTTTTCCACCAAAATTACCTGGAACAATTTGTCCCAGGATTTTTTTGTCCCCCAGACCTGTTGCTGTCTGCATTTTCATCTTGGTCTAAAGTACTGTGAAGATTAAGTCCAGTGACGTAGGACTGCGCGCAACTTTCCAGTTCCCGCTGGATTTCATAATCCGCATATAAGCTTAAGCATCGGTCAGATTTTTTAAACTCCATTATTGATTTGAATAGCAAACAAATCTTACTGCACGCACCGCTACAGACTTTTTAAAATGGTGGTTGAAATAAAATGCTGTATGGAGTCAACCAATCAAAATGCTGCATGAAATCAACCAATCAGCATGTTAAGCGACAAAGTCCCACCCCTGAAAGTTCCTGCACTTTGAAAAAGTACTACCTCATGAGCAGGGACTTTCTGAGGGGGGGAATTTTTACCCGGAACTTCATTTAGGCTCTGGTCCTAAATTTAAAATTAAAAAATTTAAAATTTAAAAAAGTTCCTGCGGTGGCTTCAGTAATTTTTGCTAATTACAAAATGTTTATCCCTTAAGACATGACAATAAAATATATTAAATATTTACATTTGTAATATAGTTTGAAATAGGGCATGTATACAACAGCAGAAATTGAAAACTTTTATTTTGTGTGATCCATGCTGAAAATCCAAGATGGCTGCCATTCCGGTCAGCGCTACATAAATTATAAAATTCTGAGTGCCATCACCATAAAATCAAAATTGACGAATTAAAAAAAAAAAAATTTATGGAATTTTTTAAATTTTTTTTATTCATGTGCCCTCATAAACTTTCATTAACTTTCATAAACTCTTGCAGCAACATCTCTTCTCTGATGACGTTTACTGGCGTGAGGGCGGGGCAAACTGTCACTCACATGATGGACAAAATTAAGTCCCGCCCCACATTTTTTTTTCTCATTCAAGAAGCTGTTTCACTCAGATCACAGGTTTTTAAAAGTTCAGATGCTTCTCTCTGAATTTATTAAGGATACCTATGATAATAATTAACAATATTGACAAATGCAATAAAATACAATCTTTTCAACATTGAACTTTATACTGCAATGTTGATGTTTATCTGAAACAACCGAGAGATCTCAGATGCATCCTTAAGGGACACGTCAGCATGGCTGCTGCAGTGTTTCGACTTCACCCCCTGCCGTCAGCCACGCATGCTCATAAGCCACTTAAACGCTGCACATGTAATGTCATCTTGGAGGATTAGATTCTAAATGGGTTTTTCCATCTCGCCGATAAGCTCCATGCCAAGACCGCGCCTTACCAACTCCTGTTTGTTTAATTTGAGAACAATGAACGTTGTCATCTCTCACTCTGCAGGGGTGAGAGAACAGACCTCAGCAGTCCTCACTCCCAGACAAACCCCATTCTTTTCAGTCTCCTGTCAGCTCCTGCATTATTTTGCAAGATAAATATATCCAACCCTCTCTTTAAGTTAGTGTTAATAAGTGCTTATTTTTTCAGAATAATTTGCAGTAGCAGATAGTGTGTCATGGTGTCATGACTGGATCATTATTGCAGTGATTATTATGTTTCTAGCATGTTATATGTTTGGGAACAGTTCTTTCACCCCTAATTGATGGAGTGTGTAGCTTTTCATTTCTTAAACAACCATGAAGGAAGACTTATCATGGCCATATTCCAGAATGACAAAGCCAAGATTCATCAGGCACAAATTGTGAAAGAATGGTTGGGAAGGAGCATGAAGAATTATTTCCGCACATGAATTGGCATCTCTGAATCCAGACCTTAAATTCATTAAAAACCTTTGGATGTGCTGGAGTAGACTTTACAGAGTGCTTGACTCTTGCATTGTCAATAAAAGATCTTGACCAAAAATTGATTCACCTCTTAATGGAAATAACATCACAACATTTATTTCCATCAAGAGGTGCACAAAGAGGTGAATCTTAGCTTTGTCATCCTGGAATATGGCCATGATATGTCTTCTTACATTTTTGTTTAAGAAATGAAAATTGTCACACTCCATCAATTAGGGTTAAAAGAACTGTTCCCAAATATATAACATGCTAGAAACATATTAATCCCTGCGATAATGATCCAGTCATAGACTCCAAAGTATTTGCCTATTTAAATCCAAACAGTGACTATATAGTACGCTTCTCTGTTCCATGAGCTTTAAGTGACATGAGGGCGGGCAGATGAGGACAAAGCAAATGATCTGCGACTCAAATGGACAGACCAAATTAAACATGAATGTGTTATATTTATCACAGTGTTTTAGACAAAAACATTTTGACCTACAAGAAAATATTTGTGCAACTTTATATTATTTTGGGGGAGAGTGTTATAAAATCACTTGGCTCAGAAGCCTGAGGGATTTGTGTAATTTGAATGGTTATAATGTCTTTATGATGCAGACCAATACTAGCAGGTAAAGACAGGATGTATGCTACTTAGCAAGAAACTAATCACGTGGCCAGAAAGTGGCGCTAAGATGATTATGTTGAGGAGAGCGTGTCCAACCTTAGTGAAGCCTGAGAGAAGGCACTGCGTTTGAACTTGGATGAAACTGTGATTACTTTAAATTGAACATGGGCAGAATTCAAGATTAGCTTTAAGACTGCATTAAAATGAGGTTGAGTAACATCACTGGGGTCATCTGGCGTCACTCACTCACTTAATCCTATCATTAGTCAGTCCTGCTCGCCAAGACTAAACAAATCCTAGGTAATAGAAAATAGCTACTTTCCCTTTCAAACAATCTGTGCTATAACCACAAACTGCCATTCAGCTGTGTAGGGAGGAACAGGATACAGCATTTGAATCGCAAGACCATATTTATGTCGTGTTTAATAACCATTTAATTTGTTATTCGTTATAAATATAATTATTTTTCTTTTATAAAGAGTATCATTATGAGGAAAAGTCTTTTTTCTTGCAAGACTCTGCACATTGATTTCCATTCTTTTCTTCCATCCTACTCTATTAGCCTCAAAGGACACAATGTCAAGTGTTGTTACATGCAGACACAAGCCAGACCTACGTCTCCTGCTGGCTGATTGTCTGTTTACATGCTCTACAATGCTGTTAGCCCTTTTCAGAATATTTTGCTGGAGATGTCTTATGAGATGTGATGACCTACAGTATTCCAGAAACCTACTTGTATGCTTTAAGCCACACCAATCGAATGAATGTCATAGCATGAGGAATTTTTGCATTGGCTTTTCACTAAATAGTGTTGAGGTCATTTTTTTTATAGATATGATATGAAGCTAGTTCATCGCGTTAACCATGAACGTGTTCCACTAATGAATTTTGTGGATTTGAAATCCACAAAATGTCCAAATGCCCTTTGTCTTAATTATGAACAGTTTTATTGAATTGCTTTATCATTACACACCTAACAAAATTTGAGCCTTGATTGATTGATTGATCGGTTGGTTGGTTGGTTCGTTGATTGATTGATTGATTGGTTGGTTGGTTGGCTGGTTGCTAACAAAAGCTTCATTGATGTGGCACTAGGCTATTTCACAGTAAACACTTCATAGTCTGTCCAAAACAAGCCAAATAAATCTTAGTCTAAACATTCATAAGTCTAAACATTCATATTATCTCTATGAACGCCTGCTAGTTTGATATATTTTGTACCTTGTGCAGTGACATTGATACATTTTTTTTTAGTCTGACTGAAGTATCCAAATACATTTTGTGGCTTTTTCTAAAAAAAAAAAGTCAGTGAACCTAGAGCTGTGTCACAGAAGATAGCATTTTGGAAAGCTGTAAAATTGCTGATGTTTCAAGCAGGGCAGCTCTGAATATCTCATGAGGTCCAGAGAGCTGAATCTTCTGGGGCTGATAGTGGTCCTCAAGCTGCATCATCTTCATCTTACTCACCAATCCCCATGAACTTGATAACCCGTCGCTGCTGAAATCTGGGTCACAAGACTGATTACAAAGCGGATTTTTTTTTTTTTTTTTTTTTTTTTGGTGCTGGGTGAAAAACGTAGGGGGAGGGCGGCATTATAAAATACAACACATCAGTGGCTTGTCTGATCTGCAATCTGGCCTTGAAACTATCGGATTGAGATGCTCAGTCCCTCCTAAGGCACGGCATCTCTGTCTTACACTGGAACATTGGCACTTCAAATCAGGGATGATTTGATTAGAATAGCCTGTCCTTACAGATTCATGCTGCCCCTGGCATTAGTGTAAATACCTGGACTCATTGATTGAGTGGTTTGTAAGTAGTAGCTCTCTAAACCCCCTCCTGTGTGTTCAGCACTTTTATTTGAGGTGCGGGATAAGATTGTCTAATTAAATGGGTGTGGATCAATAAGGGTTGGCTGTAGTTATAACATTCAGTGTTCACTCATATTATTGATTGTTAGGAAACATCCTCCATTTTGCTATGCTCTGAATATGCCTAGCTGAGAAACACAAGCTCTACTGGTAGTAAATATGCAGAATGGGATTGCACATCATACACCTCTGAGCTAATGCACAGCTCAGGTGTCCAACCACACTCCATTATTTATCCACAGTTTAAGTCAATAGAGAAGTATTTACAGTGATTGAATAAAATCAATACTGACCATGGCTAAACTGAAATATGAATATATTGAAATATTAGTCAGGCCAATAAATCAAGAATATTGTGACCATTTTGACATTATTAAAAGCTGAGATTCTTTAATACACTACCATTCAAAGGTTTGTGTCTCTTTTGCTCATCAAGGCTAAAGTGCCATGTTTATATATATATATATATATATATATATATATATATATATATATATATAGGCATTTTATACATAGGCAGTGTCGGGCCATTTTTTGAGCATCGGTCAGCATAGTTTTTTCATTGTGTTCCGCACCGTTGGCTCTAGTCGGACACTGTCTGGGTTTTTTGGGCCGATTCAGCATGTTGAATTGGCGTCTGCGCCTTCGGTGAGAGAGTGAAGTCTGATTGGCTGCGCAAGACCAGTGTGGTGCACAGGTGTCTCTCATTAACAAGCCCGTCACCTGCCTCCCTTCAGTCCCATAGTTCTCAGCCTCGCCCAACTCATCATTTACATAAACCTCACATTCAGATCTTGGTTAAATGTTAGATAGCAAATAACACATGCTATTATAACTATCAAAGAGACTGTCATTATATACTTGCATGTATATAATCAAACAACATACGGTATATGTGGTCTTAAAAGTTTTGCAGCCCATCCTCAACCTAACCACAGGCTCTATTCCTCACCACAATGGTGACCCTACAGAAATCCCAACATAACACAACATTAAACACTAACTTATGTCTCACTATGTTAATCTTGTGCAAAAACACACAAAATAACACCCAGGCTTTAGATATCAGCATTAGCATCTACCAATAAAAATCCCATACCAGACCCCATTAGTCAGGACATGGCATAGTATATATACAATTTATCCTTAGTTCAGTTCATCACAGCATTGTTTATTTGAAGGCTCACTACTGAAACTTTATACCAATGCTACAGTTTATACTTGGCAGATCTGCTCTGTTTACAGCTTCCCTTCCGCATGCAGTACAATTAGTGCCTAATTACGAATAGCAGGCATGCTTTGCTCTAAGGGGCTTCTTTATTCAGTGGCCTGGTTCCTCTCTGGATGCAGCTTGGAAGTATCTGGAGACCCGCTGTTGGCACCGTCATACTGGCAATTAGGCCAAGGCACCTGCAGAAGAAAGGTGGACCAGCTGTAGTCAATACTGCGGCCCCCTCCTCCAGTGCAGCTGGAGCTCCTCACCAATAGGCCCATGGAGACAGTAGGCCTGCTGCTCCATCGAGGCCTCTGTCTGCTTATCTGCTCTCAGGGCTCTTTGTGTTTCTGGCTCATAGCCCAAGGGAAACATCTGACACAGCAGCTAAAGTGTGCTAGTTGTGCCAGTGGCCAAGATATAGCTGTTGGCCATCTCTCTCTACTGTATATCTGTCACTGCATCTTTCTCTGTGTCTGTCCATCTTTTGTTCTCTCTCTCTCTCTCTCTCTCTCTCTCTCTCTCTCTCTCTCTCTCTCTCTCTCTCTCTCTGCCCTTGTCGTGCAGTATAAACAGTCAGACAGGTCTGTTTGCAAACATGCCAGTCCTGGTTTTATAATTTTATCTTATTTGTGGTTATGTGAAACTGCCACAAGTTACTATTACACAACCAACTGCTACAAAGAAAGTGCAGTGATGCAGAAGATGCAGAGAAATTTATTATCAATTTCCTTCTACTTAACTTCATTTAGACAAAATAAATGTAACGCTTGACCATCATCTGATAAGACAAATGGGCCAATGTTTGATTGGTTAGAATAGTTCATTCATTCACTTATGTGCTGTCAAACTATTAATCGCATCCAAAATAAAAGTTTGTCTTTACATAATATGTAATGTGTGTACTGTGTATATTTATTATGTATATTTAAATACACATATGCATGTATATATTTAAGAAATATTTATTTGTCAGGGTTTTTACTGTGTCAAAAATGGTCTTCGGTGGTGGCTGTCAGACATGGTCATCCACACAAACAGTAAAATGTGATCTGCGAGCCTAATCCTGACAATAAAGTACTCACCACTCTTACTGTAGTCCTTTCTTGCCTTCTTTGCAAAAAGAAAAAATCTGATTTCATAGCTTTGTAAGAGAAGATGCTTCTTTGCTAGACCTGAAAATTATTTTGGTATATATAATAATAATAATAATCAGTATTAAAAAGTAGCATTAAAAAGTTAATTTAACTAATAATCAAATTTTCTACCATATACAATTGAATGCACCTAGCTTTGTTCTGGTTTCACCTCACTCCAGTCTAAACTAACTGATTTTATAGGTAGGCCTAATTTACTACACATTGTCATAGAAATAACCTGAAAATACTGTGGATAATTAGGGCTAAATCTTACTAATCACTCTTGGGGTAAGCACACTTTACGTTCTCATTTCAGAGTTGTTCTGAGTAAATGATTTGTTATACTTATACACCGATTCAGACAGTGACGTCTCGTGGGTTCAGTAATAGACAGATCAGTTGTTTTCATGATTCATTAAAATCAATCAAACGAGTCAATAGGTCACGAATCGGACATTAGCAGATGTGGACGCGTTATGTGTGAATCGCGGCTGTTTTTAGGACAATTTCTCAACACTGAAAACACTTCATCACTGGATAGGATTTTTTTTTTTTCATTTATTGAAATTGTGGTTTATGTGCACATGTGCGGGACGCCTGTCAGAGAAGATGAGGTGACGTTCTTTTCACAGCCAGCAGATATTCAGGAAAAACATTATCCGAATGCACCACGTAAAACTTGGATTCGGTCTTCCGCACTTCTGTCTCTGCTCATTCTCTTCATCAGTTAACATGCGCCCTATCACAAGCATGGCAGTCATCTGCATCACTAATAAACAACTCTCAATAACTGATTAAATAAGGCTTTGGCGGGACAAAATTCGTTTTGGCGATTAATCGTTTGATTAGCACTATTTCAAATCTATTTTTAGTGTTTTGTTTTGTTTTGTGAGAAATAAACCAACTGACAGGATTCTCCATTTATTCCTGGATAAGGCTGAATGTCATGGTATGGCTCTTGATCACATCATCATTCACTAAAATATTTCATTTTTTTCCACAAGAGCATGTTTCCATTTATTTACATTTTGGCATCTGTTTGTTGGTTTGTCATATAAGCCTGCATTTTGGTTGTTTTTGTCACCCCAGGGTAGTTTCGGGTCCTTTGAAGTGAGATTTCTATCTTTATTCAAAAGGCAGGTTGGCTTATCTTATTCCTGTGAACCTGACTTAAGGTTAACATTGGGCTGCGATGTTGGTGGCACACTGCATCTTTTCCAAGTGTGTGCGCTAATCTTTTTTAATGAAGATGTTGGAGATTTGGAATACTGATAAGCCAGGATCAGCACGTAGCTGGATTTTTTTTCAGTCCGACTGAATAAATATAGCTAATATGAGCTGTAGTAAGTAGGGTATTTACAATAGTTTTTTTTTGTTTGTTTTTTTTTCCTTCCTCTGTACCATTTAGAGGTAGTGAAGCTTAAAAGGCTACATATTGTTTTTAATAATGTTTTCTTTTTTAGGTGATCCATCTTTTCTGTATAATCACATTATGGGGTTATATGTTGTTCAAATTTATCCTGCTTATATTTGCATTCAAAATATCCTTGAATGAAACACCGGAATTTAATAAAAGAATATTTTTTGTTCATTTTAAACAATGTTTTCTTTGGATATGCAGAGCACTTGTGGTCCTAACCATATCTGCTGTCCTTGAAAGACCCCATTTCTCAAGAATAATTGCTGTTACTATTACATGCTTGCCTGCAGCAATATAGACTGTGTGCTATTTGTTGCGGTTTCAGGCTGCGGTGCTCAGCGCTGAAGCGGCATTGCATTAAAGAGCCATCAGCTTCAAGTCTAATGTGAGGATGCAACCTTAAAAGAGGTTTATATCCCACCAAGGCATTAGTCAAGAAGTGTGTAACTGCATGAATATTAGATAAAGAGCAGTATACCTTAGTATATATAATATAAAAAGATTTCCTAATGCTTAAATCTCTGGAATGTTTACATAAATGTCACTAAACGATCATTCGTTTCTTGGTCAAATTTCCTGTCTAACATTACACAATATGTTGCTTTTTTAGGATTATAAAAGTGGTCATTTTTAAGTATGGTGTAACGTGCAATTTGCACTCGGCTTTGTTCCCACACAATTGGCTCAGGAAGCACTCTTTGTTTGCTTAGCATTGTCTTTAAGTTTATAAGCATTTAACTATGAATTCAGCTCCTGCTTTCGATCTCTTTGGCTTTGTGATGATTATTTAGGTCAATATGGTGGAGAACAGAAACACTGTCGGTTTCTGTTCAGTTTAATGAGAGGAAGTTAATTAACATATGATCCCTGATAACCCACAATGTTCCAAAAAAGACACTCACTCTAAGCGTCTTACGCTGCCTCGTAGTTGAGATTGGTTTTCAAGTCATAGTAGAATATCCCTCTGATTTTGTGTTTTGTTGCTAACTAATCTAGTCATGTTGCAAATAGTACAGAATCTCATTTTTTAGATCTTTATTTCTGATTTAAAGACCTCTTTTTAAAATACCAACTTGTTTTGTGTCATGTCAGGTGTTTCATTACAATGCACCCATGCCATGCTGTAATCATCAGCAATAATGAAAGACAGCATAATCTATATAAGCATTTACTCCCATGTTGGCTGTTGGGACCCTAAATTCTGTGGCTCAAATAGATTAAAGGATTATCTGACTTATCAAAGCTTTTTTTGTCCTCTTCATGTGTTCTGTATATAACCATATATGGGTTATGGGCCAAACAGTCTCACTATTTTATTTACTTTGTCCACTAAGTCCAGCAGTGTATATATACACTATCATATCAAGATTTTAATGTTTTTGAACCATGAAGGCTGCATTCATTTGATCAAAAAATACAGTTGGTATTTTTTTGTGTGTGAAATGTTCTCTGTTTAAGGACTACAACAAATGGCTGGTAGGCACTACAACAAGCTTCTTCCGGGGTTAGTGACATCACTAACCCTAAAATTTACATAAACCTGCGTGAGATTCTCCAGCTTTGTTTTGTTTAGCAACCAAAGCGCGAGCTGTTAAAACTCCACCCTCTTTTGGAAAACGGGGGAGCAGCAGCTCATTTGCATTTAAAGGGACACACACAAAAACGGCGTGTTTTTGCTCACACCCTATAGGGGCAAATTCGACAAGCTATAATAAAGGATCTGTGTGGTATTTTGAGCTGAAGCTTCAAAGACACATTCTGGGGACACCATTATATCTTGTAAAAGGGGCATTATAGGTCCCCTTTAGTTAAATATTTAGACACTCTTGTCTTGCTAAGGCTAATTTCATAGCTGTCATTTTATGTATTATGCACAAAATTATTTTTTATCAGTGTTTTCTTATGTATCGTATGATACATGGTACTATAATTTACTATGATGGCATAGTAAAAAGTTTTGCAGTTGTAGTGTAATCTTCATTAAACAAAAAGAAAAGGCTGAAATCTGTTAACAAAGAATGTTAATAAAAAAAATTAAAAAAAACTTTGGGTCACAAAAGTACCTGAAGTTGAAGAAACACCCATTTACAGCCAGATATTTACACTGTTTTCTGATACATTTATATCCATAAAGACACTGAAGCCATAATATCTTATCTTAAAGGTGCAGTAAGCGATTTCTGAGAAACACTGTTGATATTTGAAATCAACCCAAAAAAAACACACACACACACCCCTTCCTTCATTGCTCCGCCTCCAAAATGCCTGAACACAGTGCATGAGTGGATGTCTCTTTATCAAAATAATGCTTTGAGGAAAAATAAAGCAAAGATGATGAACGACAAGAAAGAACAAAAAAATGAACATGCACAAGAATATATACAAGCAAGAGAGCATTGTTAGTCACTAGCAGCACAACAACACAACCCTTTCAGGTCTCTCCAGCGTTGGAAAGCTTTTCTAATATTAACCTAAAGCTCCTCCCTGATCGTAACCCTTCTTTTTCTAGTGATATTCCTCTGAACTTTTCTCTTTTGTAATGTCTCTTAGCAATATCTCTTTCTACAGTCTTTCTTCAAATTTCCCTCTTGCTCACTCTCTCTCCTCCCCCATCCTGAGTGGGCGTCCCCTGCTGATTGGCTTCTCAGAAATTGCTTACTGCAACTTTAAGTACAGATTATATTACAATGCCCTAGTAAGATATAGTTTGTGGTCAGTCTGTAAAAGTGATTTAGATCTTTAGATGTTCGGGTGTGTTTTTTCGTGTTTCTCTTGGAAACAAGTTAAGAGAACAAAGCCACAGGAGCCCACCAATGCTGTCACAGTAACTGATTGTTAAAATGAAATGTGAAAAGTGACCTGAAGCGTGTCTCTCCTGGACTGGTTAAAGAGGAGAACATTCGGCGACCCCTCGCAATCTCTCTGATGGACAATGAACTCTGATTCCCCTGCAGAGAATACATTTCTATTTTAAATGCCAACATTCATTCCTCGCTGTCACTTTGATAATACAAGGCATGCCGATCAAACACTGACAAGCAGTGGACGGGTTCACCTTATCTGACTAGAACAAAATAAAAGACCTGTTGTATTTCAGATCCATTACATCACATGACAAGCTATAGTTGCATAATCATACAACCATAATCATTATCATCTGTGTGCATTCGGGTTTTTTATTTATAGGTGGCTGACTCATAAATCTTGAAGCAACAAACAGCCTGGATAGTCAAAAATAGAAATCCATTTTCAGATAAAACCAGAATGTGTGTGTCAAGCAGGTTGTGAATTATATAATCTGAGGGATTGCTTATGCCTTTGCGCCTTTTTTCACTACATGTTCCAGATGCCAGCTGAAAAAAGGTCTTAGACTGGGAATTTGAGAAAATTCCTCCCACGCCCTGGGAAAACCAAACAGTCCTAAACCACTTGGACAGAAATCAAAAGCCTCCTGGTCTCTGAACGTCCCTCGGAAAAGATGTTTGTGTCTTTGTGCATTTGTGTGTATAATGCACCATAGGGAAAGCATGTATTTGCAATGGTTTCACCTTAAAGTTATTTGTTTGCACTGGGTTGCTGGGTTTGACCGGTTTTGCTTTGACATGATTGTGGCTCCATTACATACACAGGTTTTCTTTATTTACACATGCTTAGATTTTTTTTGCACTTTTGCACTCTAATAATGTTTGGGATTGAGGCTGACAGTATTTTAAAAAGAGGAGGGGGGGGGGGGGGGATCTAGTACAATCTTTAATAGTTTTGTCAAAAACTCAACTTCAACATCTGAGCTTAGATTCAGACTGACAGCCCTCTGGTCAGTGGCGTGTAGCATTAGTCTGTGAGTGACAGACAGTTTGATGTATTTAAGCAGCAGGGAAGAAATCAAGAGAAGGGACACATACATTTGATCAGGAGGATATAATAATTGTACAATTTTGTATTTGTATTTTTGCTTTTATTATACTTTTGTTTGCTCATTCGTTTGTTCTTATTTATCCATCCATCCCCTTTATGTTCCTGGTTGGTATGTTAGACATGAATTTAGATTTCTATGTAGATTTACAATGCATGTGCTCCAGTCAGTATTACTTAATACTAAATATTAAAAATACCAAATTTATCAGACACATTGGACATTTCTTACACACAATTCAGTTTTCTTCTGCCCTTCTGTTAAGAGACTGGCTCTCCTTAAACATTTAACATCAGTCTAAAAATATATAATGATGATGGTCACGTTTGAAAGTGATTTCATCCCTGTTACTCAGTGGTTAAACTGACGCCGTTACAACTGACCCTGCGTTGCAACAATCTTGCACAATCACATTCTGAAACAGGAGGAACAGAAAGTGAAAATTTGAGTCTGACTACATGAATAAGTCCCTGAACTGACTTTATGTTTGTGTAATTCTTGCATTCCTTCGTTGCATGAATGTCTAGTTCAATCACTTCAGTGTCACTGTGGATGTTTTTCACTGTCAGTCTGTCAGCAGACTCTAAAGGGCACACGTTACATACTGGAAAAAAGAACAGGAAAGCACTCATTCAGTTGCTTCCGTTTGTTTTCCATTTTTGAATACCTCTAAAACATTCTTGTATTGGTCAAATGTTTTGACACCTGAGGGTTACATTTCTAGACAACAATTTGATTCCACACAATCTATTGTTTTTGAATTAAGGTAGAACACTGTGCTTATTATATACATGTCTATCTGTTAATTGAATGCTTTTTAGAACTCAAGTAACTGTACAGTATATGTGCATGCTTAGCCGTGTCATTTTGTGGGAGTGGGTGTGTGTGTGTGTGTATATTCATGCCGCGTAAGCTCAAGGGGAATTATGCACACAGGTGGAGTTGCTTTGTAAGCTCGCTCTGGATTACTGTATAGGTACTAAAAAGTCTGTAGCAGCAGGTTATAATGAGCATGTCAAAAAATTCTTCACTGAAGCTCAACTACAATTTCTTTGTACCATGAAGGAGTTGTAGTGTGATCTTCATTTAACAAAAAGAAAAGGCTGAAATCTGTTAAAGAAAGGGTACGTGTTAAACAACCCTTGGGTTGTACAAAACAATAGCTGAAGTTGAAGAAAAATTAGTTTTTGGTTCAGTTAGGGTTGTGCGGATATTAAAATTGTGGCCAATATCAAAAAGATTATAATTATGTTCACATTATGGCTGATAACCATTAAATTGTACCTATTAAAATACGTTTTTTCTAAATAAATTAAAAGTAAGAACTAAAATCATTCCTTTTAAATGCTACAAGTAACATTAGGCATCACAACATTATGAAAAACTCACTTTGACGTTCATTTTGAGATTTACTAAAGGTTACATTTAACAATGTAAATTATTTGTGTTTTAAAAAGAGCATTAGATCATGGCAAAGATAAATAAAATACATGACCATATTCGGTAACACTTTAGTTTAGGGTCCAGTTCTCACTATTAACAAAGTCCCTTTCAAGGAAAGTCTGTTCACTCGGTGGCCATATTTGCAACGCCTCCGGGCAGCTATTTCAGGCATCCAAGACCAAGTCGTGTCTGTTTGAATATGGGAATCCTGAAATCTGAAATCAAAAACTGCTTGGCGAACTCACAATTAAATAACATATTTCAAATCAGCAACAAAATCTGACATGAACTGTTCCATAAATGTTGTTTCTTATGCTCAAATAGCATTGAAAAAGCTTATTTTAAGGCTAGACAAGCTAATGCGCATGTGCAGTCCTAAGTGTGAGTCTCAGGTTTCTATGGGAACCGGAGCTTCTAACGGCAGCTGCAGTGACACAATGACTTCATCAATCAGCGATTGGCTCTTTTACTTAGAAGGCGGGACTTATTCCGCCATTTTGTGCGTCTTTCTATATCTATAGTCTTTGCTATTAACTGGTTGCTTATTAGCATGCATATTACTAGGATATTGGCTGTTTATTAGTACTTATAAAGCACATATTAATGCCTTATTCTGCATTGATCTACATCCCTTAATCCTGCCCCATACCGAAATTTAACAACTACCTTACTAACTATTAATAAGCAGTAATATCAAGAGTTTATTGATAATGAGAATTTGACCCTAATCTAAAGTGTGACCAAACATTCTAATATTGACTGATAATGATACCTATATATATTGTACATCCTTCATTTTTGCACTGAAATGAAATCAAATATTACTTTAATTCATATATAATCATAAAATAACAGCTGACAGTTATTGTACTAAACTGAATCAAATAGCATAGCCTTCTTCATGGCCAGTGTTTGTATATTTGGCATATTTCATTCTGTAACCTACTTGTTCTACAGATCTGTGTATTAGTGTTATGATGCTACTTTTTTCATAACATTGGTACCATTTCTTATAGATAATATCATGATGATCATTGTGGAATCCTGTCAGCAATAAGTTTTTGCCGTGGGTTAATTTTTTTCGCGAGTTGATTTCCACCCCCGTATGTATCCCCCAGAGTCCCTAAGAAATCTAAGAAATTAATGTTTTTGAGGAAAACACTCCAGGATTTTTCTCCATATAGTGGACTTCACCGGGGTACAACGGGTTGAAGGTCCAAACTGCAGTTTCAATGCAGCTTCAAAGAGCTCTACACGATCCCAGCCGAGGAATAAGGGTCTTGTCTAGCGAAACAATTGTTCATTTTCTATAAAAAAAAAATACAAATTTATATACTTTTTAACCACAAATGCTCGTCTTGCACTAGTTCTGCGATGTGCCACACATTACGTAATCACGTTGGAAAGGTCACGCATGATGTAGGCGGAAAATCGTTCTCCAACTTGAAAATCGTCTGACATCGTTGTTTTACCTTTTTTTTGTAAAGGCCGTTTGACTTAGTCTTTGCACGTTCGCTTTGTAGACACTGGCCTTTCCAACGTGATTACGTTATGCGTGATGCATTGCAGAGCAGTGCAAGACGGGCATTTGTGGTTAAAAAGTATATACATTTTTATTTTTTCAGAAAATGACCAATCGTTTCGCTAGACAAGACCCTTATTCCTCGGCTGGGATTGTGTAGAGCCCTTTGAAGCTGAAACTGCAATTTGGACCTTCAACCTGTTGGTAGCCGTTGAAGTCCACTATATAGAGAAAAATCCTGGAATGTTTTCCTCAAAAATCTCTATTTCTTTTCGACTAAAGAAAGAAAGACATAAACATCTTGGATGACATGGGAGTAAGTAAATTATCAGGAAATTTGAATTCTGAATCTGCACTGACAAAAAAATTAGGTTATCACATATTTTGAGAATTTCTGTTTTAAAAGTTATGATTAGAAATATTGACATGCTCTTTTTTAACAAGACTTTTTTTTCCAGATTTTAAATATAAACCTAGAATAGACACAATTTTCCTAATATTTTAATGCTTTATAAAGATCTCTTATAAGAGAGTATTGAAGGGCTGAACAAAGATACTTAGCTGATTCATGTGTAATTCTCAGTAAATGTCATTCTTTTTTGTACTCTAAAGACATTTCAGGCAATAAAAGGCAGAATTATCCCATTATAATTCTCGAGATTTTCCATGAAAGTGTGTTCTAAAGGATGTTAAAATGTGCCGGTGGAATAGGCTACGCATAAATGTTTTTTCTTACACAAACAAGACTTCCTGGAAGAAAACCCAATTTTAAAGGTATTTAAGTGAATCATGAACCTTACCCAGCATGCCATTTTAATACCAGCTCTTTTCTTTAATGAAGATTCAAGTTGTAAAGGTAAAAATGCTTACCACAGAATTTGTACTATGCAGTAAATTGGACTTAATTACCTGCACGTTGGTGAATAGAGGACAGGATGTAGGAAGTAGCCCATTCCTCCAGTGAGTAAAGGCCCAGTTTTGTGTTCATGGAAGTCAGGAGATTTTTATTAACCCTATATATGTTACATGTCCCCATGAGAAATAAAAATGAAAGGACACTCAGAATGAGAAGCAGTTTGGGAGATTCCACAGAAAGACAGAAAGGTATGGAGAGATAAAGAAGAGTGATTGACACTATACATATTTTCAACACCCCTTTTCTTTGTCTTTAAACCTTTAAATTATCTCCACTTAGATAGATTATGTGCCAAAATCTTATTAGGGCATGTTTTTTTCTTTTATCAAAACCATCCAACCTCAATTAGATAAATATGATGTTTGTTTCCCTAGAAGTGATGCTTATCGATCACAGAAAACCTTTTGACTGTTATCTTCTTTGTATATAGAGACAAACTGCATTCTGAAGAAGTTTATGAAAAGTTTTTGCTGTGGTCAGACCAAGCTAACTTGTTTAAAGGTGATTGCAAGATTTCTGCTGCCTTTTTGAGGTTTCCTGTGAGGGTAGTCAGTGCTGAAGCGTTGCTATGAGTAATCAGCATACATAGATACAAACATACACACACAGTCTCTTAGGCAACACACTGTAAAAACACTGCGGTGCCTTACGCTGGGCAGCACAACAGTTGGGATGGAAACTGTGCAGCTGTTTCTTGTGAATCCTCCATACTGGTTTTACTGGCATATATATATAATACACACACACACACACACACACACACACACACACCAAAGTTGCATTTATTTGATCAAAAACACAGTAAAACACTAATTTAACAATATGTGTATATATATATACACACACATATACATAAAATGTATATATGTGGTGCATTTTAACATTTTATACATTTTAGTAAAGCAAAATATACATATATAATGTATATATGTATGTAATGTATATATGTGATACATTTTAAAATAAAATTTATATATATTTTACACAATTTTTAAAGCAAAATATACATTTTATGCAATATATATGTGTGTGCACAAATCGACACAAATTTGTATAATGACATGGGTATGACTAGTGTTGGGTGTAACGCGTTACTGTAATTAAATTACTTATCCACTGAAAAAGTAAAGTAAGGGATTACTGTTCATTTTTAGGTAATTTAATTACAGTTACTTATAATGTACTTGCGTTACATACTGTAAATTATTTTAACAGTTCTGTTTAAATCAATATTGAATTTAAAATCTAAATTTGTCATCTGAAGGTAAAAGTGAACGCTGCCTCTTTAAAATCGTCAGCTGTAGTGCAGTTGCGCGCGAGTTCGCAACTTCAAACCAGTTGGCTGCGTAGTCGCTGTCTGAAGATGTCGGCAGAAGTGAGTGGCTGTTTTGCAGAATGGAAATATTCCAATTACTTCACTTTTTTGACACAGGTAGGCAAGAACATTACGGTAAAATGTAAGCTATGTCCTAGGGAGAAAAAACTGCGCATGCTCTCTGAGAGACGGTCTTCAGTCAGTGCGCTCTCAGCCAAAGCGCACACACGTAGCCGCCTCTCGCGAGTGTCAAGAGTTTTGCGGTTTATTACACATAAACGTTCAAATACACACACAGTTATGTCAAAATGCTCGTCTTGGCGTATATATGCGTATATTCGTACAGCATGTGTAACAGCATATTGTCCTCCAGCTACTGTCTACTATTGGCTGTCTGTATAAATGATAATCAAACAACAAAAGAAAAGCTTTAATAAGGATTAATCTATATGTAATTTATACAGTTATGACTATGCAGAGTTATTTTATATTTGATTATTCCATTTCTTTGGTATTTTTACTTGCTACTATTAGACCTACCTGGAAAAAAAAATATAGCATTGGTTTATTTGTATTTTTATATATTTTTACCGTGGTATCGAGTATTGTGCACTTTTGGTGGTGTCGGTACCGACTACTAGATTTTTGGTATAGTGACTTCCCTATTTGTTACTAAAAAAAAATTAAGTATTATAAAGTAAATAAAAGTATTAGTTTTAGGTGTAGGGGTAGTGTAGGGGGATAGAAATGTACATGTGGTACATTTTAAAATAAAATTTATATATATTTTATACAATTTTTAAAGCAAAATATATATTTTTTTTGCTTGTATGCAATATATATGTGTGTGTGTGTGTGTGTAAAATGTATATATGTGGTACATTTTAAAATTTTATACATTTTATTAAAGCAAAATATACATATGTTTATATGTATGTAATGTATAAATGTATATATGTGATACATTTTAAAATACAATTTATATATATTTATAAAAACTTTAAAGCAAAATATAAATTTTATGTTTAAAATGGTATTATATAGTGTGTGTATATGTATATGTATATATATATATATATATATATATATATATATATATATATATATATATATATATACACACACACACACACACACACACACACACACATGGGTTAAAGTTCTAAACGGATTTCCGTTAATTGCAGGGTTCCCTTCTGTCCTAATGTCTTAAATTGACTTCTCATAATTTTAAGGCCGTAAATAGGCTTACATTTCTCAAATAGTGTAATAAATGTCTTAATTTTAGTTTTAATGGGTCTTAGACGAGGCGTATTCACCCTGCTGAGGGGGGTGTGATCAAAGCCTGGAGTGGAGCAAAAGCACGTTCCTCTCTCCACTCTAATGGTGCTTTCACACCAGATGCGATTGAAGCGTTAAGTGCGTGTGATTTACTTGTTAAGTCAATGCAAAGACGCGAGAGTTGAAAAATCTGAACTTTGACGAACATTCGCGCTGCGTTAACCAATCAGGAGCTTGCGCAAAGCAGCGGAGCAGAAGGGTGTATTGCATATTGTTAAATAAAATCAATTATAAATTATCAGTATATCTTCCATACTTTTCCATGCGCACGAGAAGGTGGAAAGCAGAAGCAGAGCGGTTACCGACTCTTGCTTGTGCTCACCGGTGGAAACTTGAATGAACTTCACAAAACTATCAGATTAACAAAGGAATATGACATTTATTCGTTGTGTAACGTCTTCATAAAATGTTTTGGTTTATGTGTTAATATTAACACACGTATTTCGCTGATGCGTCTAGGCTATTTGATGTACAGGTTAGCCTAGACATACAGAAAATACATTTTAAGATGTCTATGACTTATGCTTGAAAATATGTTTAGCAGATGTTTGTAGACAGTTTTCCTGATGACGCGTTCTTTAACAGACTTGGATATGTAGGTGTGTGTTGTCTAATCATTCCTCTATTTGTTTGAAATCCATGCATCACCATTCTGTGTTGCTATACACAAAAATACAAATGAATGTTACAAATGAATAAAAAAAGACCGTCTCATACACTGATAATTTATTATTAATGTTATTTTATGATTTATAGATTACACTTTTGCAGAATGCGCCATGTTTGTGTTCTCGCATTTAAACGGCTTTGACCAGCAGATGTCGCTAGCATGCCACGCCCTTCTGCTCCCTTGCTTTGCGCATGCGTAGAAGTTTCCCCCCACCCCCCCGAATATGATAAATATAAACATATTAATTATAGTTTCTCATTATTATGAGATACTAAGACTTTCTAATTATGATAAAGTTTCTCATTATTATGACTTACAGAATTATATTTTTTACTCAACTGTGGCAGAAATGCTTCCATATGTCTTTGCACAGTAAGCCACAGGAGACTACAATATGGCAAAAAAACAATAAAACTGTTTAAAACCCTTTAAACGCTATAGGTCTCAACTATTTAAATAGTGTCGGTTAAAAGGAATATGACTTGGCCTGAAAAAAAAATTCAGTCAGAAGAATTTTTGTTACTTTAAGCCATGTGTGTATATATATATATATATATATATATATATATATATATATATATATATATATATATATATATATATATATATATATATATATATATATATATATATAAATACAATTTTAAAATGTATATATGTATAGAAATAAAATGTATATATGTGTTACATTTTAAAATTGTATACCTTTTATTAAAGCAAAATATACATTTTATGCGTTTATATATATCACACACATGCCTTTAAACCATAAAAAGAAATGTTTTCCTTCAGCTTCGATAAAAATTACTGGTTTTGAAATCTCACACACACACACACAGACGTCTGGTTCAATATCCTTGTAGGGACTCCCATAGACGTAATGGTTTTTATACTGTGCAAACTGTATATTCTATCCCCTAAACCTACCCATCACAGAAAACTTTTGGCATTTTTACATTTTCAAAAAAAACATTTCAAAACCACTCATTTCTATTGAAGCTGAAGGGAAACATTTCACAACAGTCTGTTCCTATTTGAAAACTGGAAGATGTTCTGTAAATCTAGAACAGACCTTGTGGTTGCGGTACACACGGTTTGTAGTGTGTACGTGTGTATGTGTGAGTACACTCACCTAGAAGCTCAGGAAACAAGTATTCATGCACACATTTAAGCTCTCGTTTTGATCTGAGGGATTGTAATGTAGGGACTGGTGAAAGTGACTCATTTTTTCCAGAAAGACTCATTAATTGGATGCTGGAGGATAGTGAGCCACATCTGCTGTTCTTCTGCCTTATAAGTGGTTCAAGCATCGGTCTGGCTCGGTGTGATGTGAGGCCTCTTCCTCTAGGGCAAATGACCTTAGTGTAGCTGCAGCTCCATCTATCTGACAGTGAAATACAGAGGCAGCACTTAGATATGACGTGTCTTTGCGTGTCTATGTGGTTTCACTGTGGGTTTTGGGTGTAGGTCTCGTTAAGGATGCATATCCGTTTGCATTCTGATGTGTGAACTGTAATGTTTTCCAGTGTAGAGACTGAAAGTTGTCTCGGTATCAGGCACATAAAGCAGCACTTGATGAATTCCAGCTCACTGATCAAAGGTCACCAGCTGTTGAGTGAGGTTTTCAGTGGTGTGAAAGGATTGGCTTTGGGTTGTTTGTCAAATATAAATTCATGTGGTATATATACATTTAATCCAATATAAATCTGTTATAATATTTTTGATTGTTATAACAGTAATAATTTATTTGTATTTATTTTTGTATTTTGTATTTGGAATTTTTAAAAAATATTTTAAGTCAAATTATTATCTAGTTTATTATCTAATTTGTTTTAATTAGGGCTGTGAAAAAAATAAAGTAATGAATCACATTTTTCTGTAATTAATTGCATGTAATATTAAAATGTGTAATTATATAAATTACATATATACACACACACATACATACATACATACATATTTATATATATATATATATTATATTCTAGATCATTTGACATACAGTATCAGATTGTTTTGCTCACTGTCGGTTGCCCATTTATCACTGTCAATCGGATTCAATCGTGCATTTAAATACGGTTGTCAATCTCCAAATGAATGCAGAACAAACATGAAGGAAGTTTATTTTGAAATCAAATTTTGGTAACACTTTATTTTAGGATCTTTTAACTAGTTGCTTATTAGCATGCACATTACTGGAATATTGGCTGTTTATTAGTGATTATTAAGCACACATTAATACCTTATTCTGCATGATATTATTCTACATTCTTAATCCTACCCAATACCTAAACTTAATAACTAACTTACTAACTATTGATAAGCAGTAATTTAGGAGTTTATTGAGGGGAAAGCTGTAGTTAATAGTGAATATATGTTCCCTATACCAAAGTGTTACCCAATTTTTTTTAATGTTTAATTATTTTAACATAAGTGTTATCAAGGCCATATCGCTATACCAACACTGATATCAATAGGTCTATTAAATGGATTATTTTTTGGATTTTTTGAAATAAATGTTTAACTAATATAGATATATATAGCACTAGCCAACAATACAAAACTTAAAATTTTTCTTTTATTCCAAAAATCATTAGGATATTAAGTAAAGATCATGTTAAATGATGATATTTTGTAAATATCAAAAATGTATTTTTGTGAGTGGATATGCATTGCTAAGGACTTCCTTTGGACAACTTTAAAGGTGATTTTCTCAATATTTTGATCTTTCAGATGATGTATAAATCTCAATTTAAAAAAAATGACCCATATGACTGGTTTTGTGGTCCAGGGTCACATACATATATATATATATATATATATATATATATATATACACACACACACATGCCTTCCTTGCCTCCTTGCACAAACTCCTGGTGTATTATTATTTGTGGAAACACATATTAGAGTCCTTAAATGACACAAGCAACCTGTAACAGGCTGACCTTTTGTGTTTTTTAGCTCTCTGTCATCATCTTTTCAGCTGGCTGTACCCCACTGCCTCATAAATTGTCATAAATGTCATAAATTACAACTGAATTTGAGTTTCAGTCCTGCTACCCTGTCAAATCCCAGTTCTGCGTAACACTCTGTGAGACACATTTGGCGCATTCACTGGAACCTTTAATGTTTTTCTTTGCTGAATAATTGTGTTGGGAACATTTTCAGAAGGGGAAGACCACTTTTTGTGATAGCACAGCACACTTAATGAAACAATATTGTGTGTTTTAATAAGAGAATGGCAGAGGATGGGAAAAGCTGATGAGAGTGCCTGGATAAAGGCTTCATAATCTCAGAAGCTGCATGTGACCCACAGGGCTATTGCTGGGCTGCTGTCACACTTTTTGACAGCATATTAATAGGGATTTGTGCCCCAGATGTCTGCCAGCACAGCATCGTCTGTTCATAGCTCTGCTCCAAAGCAAATCTCTTTTTTTTCTTGCTTTGTATGCAAACCTGTCAGGAACTGGTGAATTACTCCGGCTATGTGGAATTTAGTTCTCATTCTTCACTTGGAATATTTGTTCAGGCAGCTTGAGCTCATAGTTTGGAAAGGTTGTGTTTAAATGTTCATTTTTATTATACTGTGTTTTCAGTATTACAAAACATACTATTAATTTAACTTAATGTTTAAAAAATATTATTAATTAATCTTGGAACATGTAATATCTTCAAATAACAGCATATACAACTACTTTATATAGCGATGGCATCAAGGAATAGACATGTGACCCTCTGCTTGTTTGAATATTATCTTGGAATGTGAGAAAAACATGGGAAAAGAATGTAAACTTCACACTGTATATTACATTGCAGCATGTATTTCTTCCTTCATGTATTTCTGATGGCAAATGAGATCATTGGTCTTCTTTAGATGAGACTTTTCCTTTGGTTGAGTGCGCCACCTTGTGGCTGGGGAAAAACGAAACCCTTTCTTGCTATTGTAATTATGAAAGATTTATTACAGTTAGTTTAGTATGAACTTGATTAGAAAATATTTACATTTATATAATATATAAATGTAATATTTTTGTTATATTTTATATAATATTTTTATATTATAAAATACCATTTAAGTAATAAAACCAAAACAAATATGATTTTTTAATATTATATAATTCTATTTTATCCTGTTAGCGTTCCACTGTACCGCTCGTGGTACACATATCATTCAGAAGAGACCTTAGGAATGCAAAGGGGTTAAACCAATTGTTTATATATATATATATATATATATATATATATATAAATTTTACTTTGTAACTGTTGTAAGATAGTATAATGAGCATCAATTTATGGATGTTGAATCTTTACTTGTTTCTGAAATAAGATTCCTGATCGTTTTTATTGTTGTATTTCAGGTATACTCTTTTCCACACTAGTGTTTGGACCTGCATGTGGTTTCATCCTGGGATCTGTCTGTACCAACTTTTATGTGGATGTTTTGCTCATCGACACAAGTGAGTGTCAGTTCACTCTCTGTATATCCAAATACAACACAAACACAGTTTAGAACAATAGAAAACTGCTGTAAGGCATTTTGTTTCCTACCAACAAGGCTCTTGCATCTTTTGAATAAATGAAAGCACAAGGACTCAAATTCTGTCTCACTGTCATGATCAATAATCAATGAGTGGATCAACTGAAAAGGAAAATTACAAAGAATTTGGCATTCATTTTACACATCAAGTGCACACTTTCACACTTAGGATGCACATTCTTACTTGCTGATACACTATGTTGTCAAAAGTAAATTTAAGACAATGCTATTTATATTTGGCTACTCTAGTAAAAAAGTAATATATTTAAAATACATTTATTTCATACTAAGTATAGTTTAACATATTTACTGACATATCGATTAAGACTTAATGATATAAAAATTATAATTAAACTTTATTTTGAATACTACTTGTGCACAATGCACATTTCTTAATATTAAGATATTTAAAGTGTACGTAAAGTATACTTGCAATAGTTCCACTTCACCACAATCAAATATACTTAAGTATATCTTTAGTTGGACTTCGGCACTACTTACCCACAATTAAAGTGCATTAAGTACAAAATTAGTTGTTCCAATTTAGCAGACTTTAAAGGGTTAGTTCACCCAAAAATGAAAATTCTGACATTAATTACTCACCCTCATGTCGTTCCACACCCGGAACACAAATTAAGACACTTTCAATGCCCAGAAAGGTACTAAAGACATATTTAAAACAGTTCATATGACTACAGTGGTTCAACCTTAATGTTATGAAGTGGTGGACCATTGAAATTTCGAAACACTTAAGACATAACGAAGCCTCGTTCACTGAAATCACATTTTATCAAAAATATCTTGATTTGTGTTCCAAAGATGAATGACGGTTTTACGGGTGTGGAGTAACATGAGGGTGAATAATTAGACAGAATTTTCATTTTTGGGTGAACTAACACTTTAAGTATACCAGTTTAGTATACCAAAAGTACAATTGCAAGGTATTTTGTACATAATATGTAAATATATTTCTAGTATACTTAGCATGAAATGTATTTCAAAGACATTTTAGTATATTTATTTTTCACTAGGGTATCCCTTATTAAAAAAAAAAGAAGTTTATTCAAGTGTGCTATAAGTATACTTTTTCTTTTTTTTAAATAAGAAAGTATACTTTCAGTATTTTTTTATTTCAGTACTTTTTATGTACTTCTCAGAAATATACTTAAAATTACACTTAACTTGACTCGTACTGACAGAAAAGTCTATACTTATATTCAATCTTTTGATCGAGTATTCTAAGTATACTTGGCTTGTAGTTGGGTTTACTCTTTTTTATTGAGTAGCCAATTAAATACTTTTTTCACAGTTTTGCATACTGTCTTAGTGTCTTATAAACATTGTTTGAAAATATTGATTTATAAAGAAAACTATAAGTATGATGTTAAGTTCCCTTAAAGAAAACAAGTATATTTGCAGTATAAAACTACTAAACTAGTAGTTTACTGAGAGTATACTTCTAAAGTGTACTTTCATAAACAAAACAAAAAAAAAGTGCTACAAATATTCAACTTGTAAACTATCAATATACCTATACGTTCACTTGTAGTATAGTTGCAGCTAATGGAAAATGTAGTTGTGTACTCAAAGTTTACTAGTGTTACACTTAAAGTATACTTAAAAGTATAGTCCCAAGTAGTATTGAAATAGGACATTTACAAGTATACTACTGGTACATTGCTATTAGTATACTTACTACATAAAGTATACTTAAGTATACTTAATAAAATGTATTAATTTTTTTGTAAGGGATTTCAGCTACACCTGACCCACTGCATCAAATATAGCCATAAAATTTTCTTTAGACAAAAATTTGTAGCACAATTAGACACAGAATAGCTCAATGACTCAGTTTTGATGTCAGATGTCTGTGAATTGCATCATGTAGTTTGTTTTTCTGTTTTTGAAGTAGATTTTCTCAGATGTCTACAGATGTGAGAGAATGATCATTCCTCTACATATTATTTATGTATTTTCCTTTCTGTATTTGCTTTTCTCAGCTATGCTGAACATCACTCCTGATGACCCCCGCTGGATCGGTGCATGGTGGGGCGGCTTTCTCCTCTGCGGTGCCTTACTCTTCTTCTCGTCCCTCTTCATGTTTGGTTTCCCCCAGTCTCTGCCCTGCAAGGAGGTGGAGGGAGGTCTTGAGAGTGAACAGGCCATGCTGCCCTCATCTTTAGCCCAGGATTATGAGAAGTCCAAGCCCAGCAATGGAGTCCTGCAGAACTACCAGCCTAATAGCAACAGCCTGTCCTGCTGCCAACAGCTCCGAGGTCTCAGCACACAGTTACACAACCACTAAACGCTTCCATTTTAACGAATCTAACACCTCCACATTCACCATGTGATGTTCTATGCACTCATATTGAGATTAGTCTGTTTTAGCAGAATGAGGTTACACTTTTCTTTAAAGAATAAGAAGAAATGCTAACCTGATGTGGGTCTTTTTCTTAAATAGCATGCGTATGTTAAATTGAAAGCTTGGTCTGCTTAAATCTGTTTAAACTGTACCGGACATGTTCCTCTAATCACAGGTCTAATTATACTTAATGGTACACTGAGGAGGCAGTTAGACAATTAGAGTTAAGTCTTACTTATTAGCAGGCCCACACAGAATCTACGCCCGCAGGAGTTTGTAGAAAACTCTGCAGATTTCCATAGAATTCAGGAATAAGTTGGACTGTGAAAAGTGGTTGTTACATAACAGAATGAAGCTAGGTGGTTGGAGCACTGTAAAAAATCATGTTCTTAAGAGTATTTTTTGCAGAATTTTCTTCTGACTGTGTGAGATATTAAAGGTACACTATGTAACTTTTGGCCCTCTAGCAGTTAAAAAACAAAACTGCATGCATTTTGTGGAAGAACATTGTTTTAGTTGTGCTTCGAAGCAACTTTTCTCTATTTAAAGATATGAGACAAGCACGGGCGAGTGACATATGTATGCAATTTTTCTGCATAATTCATCATGTCGGGTCTAAAATATAAACACTTATAACAGGCTTACCATGGTGAATCAGGATAAGACAAAAACACGTTTTTGAAGAAGGATTGATGTTTTGACTCATTATTTAAATTTTGTTAATTTTGAACCAAAAAAGTTACATAGTGTACCTTTAAGGCTCAAATATATATATATTTTTTTTACTGAAAAACAAGAATAATTAAGCCATTTTATAGCGGTGAGGAGAGGGGGTGAAAATTTGATTGATTGATTGATTGATTGATTGAGTCATTGCATTTGGATAAAAGATATTTTATGATATTTAAAGGGGACCTATTATGCCCCTTTTCACAAGATGTAATATAAGTCTCTGGTGTCCCCAGAATGTGTCTGTGAAGTTTCAGCTCAAAATACCCCACAGATCAATTATTATAGCTTGCCAAATTTGCCCCTATTTGGGTGTGAGCAAAAACACACCATTTTTGTGTGTGTCCCTTTAAATGCAAATGGGCTGCTGCTCCCGGATTGCTTTCCAGAAGAGGGCGGAGCTTTAACAGCTCACGCTTTGGTTGCTCAACAACAACAAAGCTGGAGAATCTCACGCAGCCAAAATGACGATTCTCAGTAACGGTGTTCAGCCTTACATTGTTCAAACCGGAGTCAGACACTGATGGAGAGACTCAGGAAGAAGTTACAACTTTTAGAACGCAACTGGATGTTTCTGAATGGTTAGTGGATAAATTTATGTAGTTGCTGTGGAGTTGATTCAACTCATCGACTAGCATGTGCCGACATGTTAATCTTTTGTGCAAATCCAGCATTGAACTGACCATCGTTTTTGAAGCAGTCCGGCGTAAAATGATTTGCGCAAATATGTAACACTTCACCGACTTTCTTAGGCACATTTCAACCACGGTGTCCACGATTACGAAAGAATTGGGGTAAATCTGGAACCGCACTTTTGGAGAGACTATTTATGATTTATGGGGAAATATAAAAAAAGGAGTGGGTGGATTTTTACCATTATAGGCTGTTGTTTACACACACTTTGTTCAAACATCTTATAAAAGTGAATTTTGCATAATAGGTCCCCTTTAAATTCCAGATTCCAGTATTACTATTAAAGTTTTTGTTCATCTTTTGAATTAAATTTTATATTATATTTTCTGTTTTCAGTCTTGCTATTAGAGTTAAATATGATTCAAGCTAGACATGAGCTTTTAGCTTTCAGCCTGAAAGACTTTTTACATGCTAACCTGTCACTCTCTGGGTTCATTCTACTGTTCTCATGTCTCATCTGTTTGTCTGTAAATAGAGTAATTGTTATGCTGGTATTGTGCTATACTTGTAAGGCTCTCATTTTGTACAACAGCAGCCATCAATCATGTAAGATCTGATTACATACTAGCTAACATGATGCATTACCAGCACAGTAGCCATGGCAGCACAAGCTAAAGGCATACTTTCAGGACAGTGCAGCAATAATGTAGGCAGCTGTTTTGTCCAAAACGGTTGATGCATTTTTCAAGGTTTTGCCATCTGTTGTGAATGCAGTCTCCGTCAGGACGTTCCAGACACATCTGTCAAATAAATCAATCAAAATGACGGCTCCTCAGAATGTAGCCACAACTCTGCAGCATTTTAGACATGAAACAGAAAATTAGGGGCTGATTGTCTGTTGATTACACCATAAATCATCTATTTCTTCATTCAAGTCCAACAAATGTCAATCTTCACATTTAGGGAATGTTATAGACTAGAGTCTATAACAGAGTCTATAGTCTGTCATTACTCTGTATTTTGGACTCACTTACTCAACTCTCTCTGTCTCTCTTCCACCCTCCCATCTCTTCGCTCATTTCTGTCTGTTCCTTTTCCACTCCAGTTATTCCCAAGGTGACCAAGCACCTGCTGTCAAACCCAGTGTTCACATGTATCGTCTTAGCTGCCTGTATGGAGATTGCTGTTGTCGCTGGCTTTGCTGCCTTCCTGGGCAAATATTTGGAGCAGCAGTTCAACCTCACCACCTCCTCTGCTAACCAGCTGTTGGGTGTGTATAAAACACATATTGTATGCATATTCGGTGAACGTGATTTTAAGTACAACATCTTTGTAGATCTTGGAACAACATTCCAATCAACCATTCAGATTTGAGGAAGAAGTTTACAGTTTATGTCAAGTCTTGGGTTAGGTGCTTCTATATCAGTGTTATTCACTTATAATTTTCCTCTGATTTTAGGGATAAGTTGGGAAGGTTTAGGTTTAGGGGTAGAGATAGGGTTTAGGGCAACATTTTTTGGACAGGAATGTTATTCCAGGGTCAACGAAATATATTGATCCATAACATGGCAAAATCATGGTTACCCCACACATACAAAATTCTGTGAAAATGCATGTTTTTTTTGTTTTGTTATGTTTTTTCATTGCAAATTATTTTTTATTATTATTATTATTATTATTAATTTTTAATACAATTAATTTTTTCTAATACAATTTTCATTGTGAAGTATTAACAGAAAATGTATTTTTATAATTTTAGATTTTTTTAATGTAATTTTCAATACAATTTAATTTATTTGTATTATATTTTTCTAATATAAATGTTATTGCAAATTATTAACAGAAAAAATATATATTTTCCCCTATATTTATTATTATTTACTAGTACTGTCAAATCGATTAATCGTGATTAATCGCATCTAACATGAAAGTTTGTAAATGTGTGTGTATGTATATATATACTGTATGTGTGTGTATAAATATATATATATATATATATATATATATACACACACACACATATATATATATATATATATATATATATATATATATATATTATTTATACACATATATTATATAACTTTTTTTTACTTTTGTTAGATGCAATTAATCATGATTAATTGATTTGACAGTACTATTATTTACTTATTTAATATAATTTTTAATTAGAAGAAAATTTGTCTTTTTCCCTATTTGTTTCCCTATTTCATTCATTTAATTTAATTGTTTTATTTCAAATTATCAGCAGAACAATTTTTGAGAGAACAATTTTTCTGATTTTTTTTTTTTAGCAAATTCGATTTTGAATCCCATATTTTCCGTGGTCTCAGACTTTTGGAACTCACATTATCTTGACACACTTATCTTTGCCACATACAATGTACAACTGAAATTTATAATTATAAAATTTGCATTTATTTATTTAGCAAAGGTTTTCATCCAAAGTGACTTACAAATGAGGAATAGTGCAACAAATTTGCTTTATTAACATCAGAAGTGCCACAATGCAAGATAAAAGTACAAATATAAAGGGTATATACTGTACAGCAAAGCTTTATTTTTATATAACACATTATTTTGCCACATTATTCTCTCTTCATAAACAGGGATGACCGCCATCCCGTGTGCCTGTCTGGGCATATTTTTGGGAGGTTTGCTGGTGAAGAAGCTGAACCTGTCTGCTCTGGGAGCCATACGAATGGCCATGCTGGTCAATCTGATCTCCACTGCCTGTTACGTGTCCTTCCTCTTCCTGGGCTGTGACACAGGACCTGTCGCTGGGGTGACCGTCGCCTATGGCAACGAGTAAGGATGGATCAGATGCTTTTTTCTCCTCACAGCCTTGTTATTTTTTGTGCCATTTATTCAATCTTTGCAGAGAGGGTAGAGGATGACAAGTCTCCATGCTGAGACCTCTATTTTTGTGTAGCATGTATGGATGAGTCAGGTTTAGCATTTTATAGAATTCACTACTTTTCTTATTGAGTATTTCAGGGGAATAGGAGAGAACAGATAAGTGATACATCTCAATTTATTTTCCAGGCCCACATGGAATCTGTGCTTATAACACTCCACAGATATCCGTAGAGTTTGTACACCTGTCACTCACAATAGTGGTGTGGATTTTGATTTATTTCAGTGACTCTAATGTTTTAATTCTGTTTATCAAAAAGATTTGTTGCATGTTCCCCTCAAATGACAAGAAACCAGGTCTATATTTTTTAATTTCAAATTATTAGCAGAAAAAAAATGTTGTTCTTCTTACTATTATTGTAATTTAATTTTAATACAAATAAAATGTATTTTTTATTTTTGTTTGCATTTTTTTTATTAGATTTTTTTATATACTTTAATACAAATTCATTTTTTCATTGCAATTAGCAGATGAAAAATCTTTTTATTATTATTTTGTGATTTAATTTGAACACAAATAAATTTTTTTAACATTTTTAATAAAAAAAATGTATTGCAAATTATTCAAATTATTAGCTTTATTTTTTTTATTATTATATACTTTAATATAAATCGTTTTTTTCCCAAATTATTAGCAGAAACGTCAATTTTACCTCCTATTCTTTTTATATTTATTAATATATCTGTCTATCTATGTTTCTAATACAGATTGTTTTTTTAATCATTAGCAGAAAATGTGTCTATTATTTATTTTTCTAATCTAACACAATTTATTTCATTGTTAGTTATTAGCAGAATCATTTTTGTTAACATTTTTTGAATCCCACATTTTCATGAATTTAAATGACAACATTAACTTAAATTAGGAGTTTCATACCTTATAGTCATCAGTCATTTTTTCACGTAATTTTTTTCTCTTATTTCCCTCCTCTTGATCAGTCGATCAGCAGATGTTTTGTTCATTCAGTTTGTTCTCGAACAAGCTGTCCCAGTTCATTCAGTTCACTCAAGGACAAGATATCAGTGCCGCTCCAATTTGTTTAGGCTCAAAACACAGACTCATTTAGTGTTTATTCAGTGTTTCTGTGTATAATATTGCACTTTAATGGCTTTTCCCTCAAAATTAATAAACTACAAAGAAAAGTCAAACAATTCCATCTGGGCCTGCTAATAAACAAACGGTGTAAACCCTGAAGCTCAGTCAGTGCTTAGATGAACTCAGTGACATTAAATATATAGAATGCAACACAAAGGAATTTGACTCAGACAGGTGAATGTGTGTTTGTGTGTATTTAGGACACTGCAAGTAGGCCAGAAGCCGGAAGCCCCCTGCATGAGTCATTGCAACTGTTACACTTCATCCGTTAGCCCCGTTTGTGGCTCCAATGGTGTGACCTACTTGTCCTCCTGTTTCGCTGGCTGCACCAGAACCATCAGTACTGGACTACCACCACCTCCTCGCTCTCAGGTCATTACCCATCTCATTTCCAACACAGCGTTTGTCTCTCTCCCTTTCTTTCCTATTCGCTTTCACACACTCTCTCTGTATGGCTGCTTTTCTCGCTCTCCCCTCATTTCCTGGACAGCACATGTCCAGCGTAGGTCATTAGAACTGAAGCCCACATCGTTCATCAGATATACAGTATGTCGAAAAGGACATCGCGTTCTGCCTGCCAGGCATCTTAATGGCCACTGCAATATGGGCCTCTGCACTCATTACCATACAAAGCGAATGGTTCAAACTGGAATAGATGATTCCAAGACAACAGTCACAAACATTATCATAATTGAGCACTGGCTCACGACATGAATATACCAACTGGTGGGTTTAATGAGCCTGTTCCTGCCAGGGTTCGTGGGTTCATCGTTTCTCTGTAGATAAAATTGACTATAGTACGTTTGGACAGCCAATAATGACTCATATACTTTACACCAGTCCACTAAACTCTCATTTAATACTAACATTTTTATTACATATTTTTAAATAAACCATAATTTTATTTCAGTGTTGAATGGTGGCATATATAGAACGTCTTAATATATTTGCACAAATCAGAAGGCAAAATTATTAGTATAATTACTGTTTTATTGTATGAGGAGAATATGAACACACAAGTTATTTGCTAGCTGTGTAGTGATCATGATCATGTGTTTTTACACTTGCAGAACCTGACGAGATGCGCGTGCATCTCCGAATACAATGAGTTTGCCACAGCGGTGCCAGGAAAATGCCCACGCCCCGGCTGCCAGGAAGCCTTCCTCACCTTCCTGTGTGTGATCTGTGCCTGCAGTATGATCGGAGCCATGGCCCAGACGCCCTCCGTCATCATCCTCATCAGGTGACTTTGATGACGATCTGTCTGTCTATTTATTTTACCCTATCATTCAAGAGTCTAGGATTGGTAAGATTTGTTATGTTTTTGAAATAAGTCTCTTATGCTTACCAAGGCTGCATTTATTTGATCAAAAATACAGTAAAAAAAAACAACATCCTATTTTAGGATTAGTTCACTTTAAAATTTAAATTACCCCAAGCTTTAAAAAATGTCCTCTTCTTTCTGATGAACACAATCATTAATAAATATCCTGACGCGTCCAAGCTTTATAATGGCAGTGAACGGGACCAACGAGTATGAAGAGAAACTCAAGAAAGTGCATCAATCCATCATAAATGTACTCCACACGGCTCCGGGGGGTTAATAAAGGCCTTCTGAAGCGAAGCGATGCGGTTGTATAAGGAAAATATCCATATTTAACAAGTTATGAAGTAAAATATCTAGCTTCCGCCAGACCATATTCAAGTATTCCGTATTCCGCATAAAACTCTCATAGCTTCAGTTATGCGTCAGTCAAAGTTAAATGTCAGTTACACTTTTTTCGTAAGTTGAATACGGAAGGCATTTTTTTTCATGTGATACAAAGCTGAATTTTCAGCATCATTACTCCAGTCTTCAGTGTCACATAATCCTTCAGAAATCATTCTAATATGCCGATTTAATGCTCAAGAAAATTGTTTTATTATTAACGATGTTGAAAACAGTTGTGCTACTTTATTTTTGTGAAAAACGTGATACATTTTTTTCTAGATTCTTTGATGAATTAAAAGTATTTATGTGAAATAGGAGTTTTTGTAACATTATAAAGATGCATTAAATTGATCAATGTTAATTTAATGCATCTTTATAATGTTACAAAAACTCCTATTTCACATAAATACTTTTAATTCATCAAAGAATCTAGAAAAAAATGTATCACGTTTTTCACAAAAGTATTAAAGAAAAAAAATCTTACTGACCCGAAACGTTTTAACAGTAATGTGTTTATATTGCTTATTTATTTATTTATTTTACTTTCAAATGTGTTTTTCAAATCTCATTGGTTCAAAAATAAGAGGGGACATATTCAGTTCGAATGGGTATAACGTCTGTGTGTGTGTGTGTGTACATGTTTTTCTATCCCGGTGGAGACTTAAACCTGAATGCACACAGACTCATGGGAACTCGTGTCACTGTGGGGACCTAAATTGAAGTCCCCATGGGGAAACAAGCTTATAAATCATATAGAATGAGTTTTTTTGAACATGTAAAAATGCAGAAAGTTTTCTACAATGGGTAGGGTTAGTGTAAGGGGATAGAATATACAGTTTGTACAGTATAAAAGCCATTACATCTATGGAGAGTCCCCACAAGGATAATAAACCAGAGGTGTGTGATTTTGGGCAGGTTTTTATGCTCAATATGACTTATCTCTTGCTCTTTTAGAACTGTGAGCCCGGAGCTGAAGTCATACGCCCTTGGAGTTCTTTTTCTGTTACTGCGACTGTTAGGTGAGATATCACAGCACAGCACAATCACATTTACAACTGAAACAGTATATTCAGTAGGGCAATCCATCTGCGTCACTGAAACCAAAAGTGGGCTAAAAGAAGCACATTAAAGATTCATCTTCCTTGCAATCCAAAGTGTTGTGAAACAAGGGACAAGTTTATTTGCCACTTCTGTTCAAAAAACAATAGTTTTCTATCAATAAATGTTCTCAAATTGCACTATTATTTACAAAACTAAGGGCCAGATTTACTAAACGGGGCAAATTAGCGTGAGAGCGCAATTTCACAAATATATATATATATATATATATAACATGGCTTGGCAAACGATATGTTTGGATAACGTCTTCCTTTGGCATCCCAAAGAAATTAATATGAGGGGAAAATATTTTCTCCCTTCTACCACACGCTCTCTGTGCCATGCAGCCATGTCGCAAAATGGGTTAAGACATGCTTTATTTGGGCGTTAAATAATGGCGCAAATACCAATAAACTGACAAGCGCAAAATATTAGTAAATCACGTGCGATTTATTTAAATACTCTCCTCCCATAAATTTTGCGTCTGAAAGGGAAACTCCCACAAATGCATATGCAATAAGGTCAGCCACAAAAACAACTCAGTCCACGCCTTTTCAGCGCTAATTTTGCACTGCGTGTCTTTAGTAAATCCTGACAGTAGTTTTTTAACGCCAAAAGAGGGTTCGCTCTGGCGCAAGCTGTTAGTAAATCTGGGCCTAAGACTGTATATTCCTTTCACATATACATGGTATAGCAAAACACATAATATGTGTAGAAGCAGATGCCTTTAAGGGTGTGTTCACACTTGTAGTTCAGTTCTCTTGGTTCTTTTGGTCTGGGTTAGGTTTGGTCGCTTAGGTTCACACTGCAACAATGCTGTGTGCTAAACATGCTTATTTTATATGCGTACATATAAAGGTATTTTTACCAGCTTAGAACTCACAAAGAGCTTATAAAATTTGTAAAGTAGTTAAAAAGCGCCAGGAATTCCTCTGTTGCACACACAAGCAAAGATCTTCTGCAAGGAGACGGCAGTTCTGACGTCTGTACCAAACTGTTATGGGCAACGTAGCTCCTATGATGAGAAGAAACATGCATTCTTGAGCATTCTGTCCTTTTTCAGGTCACATCTTGTGACATCACATCCTGTTTTTGGTTCGTTTAGATGTCTTTGTTCCGTGTTGCGTTCATATTTAAGCCGAACCACACCAGAGTTCATTTAGAAGCTCCGAAAAGGTGGGTCTTGGTCCACATGTTTGCTGCGCACCAAGGTTCGGACGGCAGCGTTCACACTTATTCAAATGAACCGCATTAACTGAGAAATTACACCAGAGTTCGTTTTAATCTAACCAAACCTGCCAAGTGTGAACACAGCCTAAGTAAAGTTAAAATGTAATTCAAAATGTATTACGCATATGACAGCAACATAAACCATCTTGCAGGGTTCATTCCCCCTCCTTTGATATTTGGTGCGGGGATCGACTCCACATGTCTTTTCTGGAGCACCGAGTGTGGGGAGAAAGGTGCATGTCTGCTGTACGACAATGTGACCTACCGGCACCTGTACGTCAGCATGGCCATCGCCCTCAAGGTCGTGGCGTTCCTCCTCTACACAACCACCTGGCAATGCTTGCGCAGAAACTACAAGAAATACATTAAAAACAATGAGGGATACCTTACGCCCACGGAAATGTTCTCGTCCAGCATGAATCTGGACAGTCTCGGAAAGGACAGCAGTCAAAGCCAAGTCAACAGGACTAAATTTATATATAACCTGGAGGATCATGAGTGGTGTGAAAACATGGAGTCCGTTTTATAGTGGGTTCAGACACCCACATGCATCATTCTACTGAACGATCATCCTATGAGTTTAGTTCTTATTCCAGGATGTGCAGGACTGTTGTTGCACTTTATTGTAAACTCATTCAAACTCCTCTACTGGGTCCATCTTGTTTTTAGAAGTACTGCTTCTCCAGTGCCAGTAAAATGTTGTAGTAGTTAGTTGAAGGCGTGTACTTCGTTGCCTGACTGTGTCATTGACTGGTAACTGTTAAATTTGTTAAATTAGCTGACATCGTACACAAATGCAGCCACGAAATGACTGTTTCTAAAATTTTTCGAGTAAAGCTATACAACTAAAAATTTTAAAAGTTTAACTTATCATCCATCATCAGGCTGGTTGATTATGTTCATGTTATCGGGCTCCATCCAAGTCTGGGGATCGTTTAGTACATCACAATTATCAACTGTATACATACTGCAATTTTATATATACAAAACAATATCATTTATTTCTCAAAACATTCAAAGGGATGTTTGAGAGATGTTTTTCAACATCTAAGTGCTTTTTGCGGCATTTGCTTTCTGCTGTTAATTTATATTGTTTATTAAAGGGGCTATAATGTAAGAATTTTTATGTATTAATCGCTTTTATATTGCTAACGTGTTAACATCTTGTAACTTAAACTTAAGAAACGACACCTTTAACGACTTCCTAGGTTGTCTATGAAAGTCTGTAAACTGATTTTTATGTGAAGGACCGGGAAAATTCAAAGGATGGTTACACGCGTTCCCAAGAGCCTCTCTCTTCCGTTTTGTGACACATGAAATTAATATTTATAAAATAATCCGAAAGAGCTATTCTGTACTGTAATGTCAGTGTCATGCAAAGAAAAGTGTTATTCAAACTATAGTCTCACATAACCATATCTATATAGTCTCAAATATACGTTATAATCAAACTATCATGTCATTTTAATTACCTCATCTGTCGACTGATGCCGGTGAATCGCAGAGCTCATACAAACATATCCACATCGCTATGATTAGATGCTTTCTTAACTTCCGCTTTCTCTCGCTGTCCTTTTAGGTGTGTTTATTTTGTTATTAAGAGGAAAACTGCACAGCACATATTCATATTCATCTAAACGTCATTCTCAGCAGCGTGGTTTTTTGCTGCAAACAAAGGTACTTCCAAATTTTTACTTTTATGCGAAGAACGAGAAAGAACTTCGCCGTGTGATTACATCCGGGCCTTCAGTCTCTAGTACATTATGCGAGCATGAGCAATAAGTTGCAGGCTACAGTTCACTTAACGGCCACCGGTGTCACTAATAAGAAGTGTTTCTGAATTCTACATATAGCCCCTTTAAGGCCTAAAATGTCTTAATTTGTAAAGGTTATTGATACTGTATATTATTAGCATCTTTATACATTTGTGCAATAGTGGGAGAGCATATTTGAAAAGTTTTTTGGTCTATTATGAATATATTTTTTTCTTTATAAGATGTTTGCCATTTGTTTTGGATTATGAAGACAACTAGAGAATGAGACTGTTTATGCATAGTTTTATTAATGAATATAAGAATGCCTCTTTATTCAGATGACAATAATGGTGTGTTTGGGAGTAGACTTGAGGAATATTGAGACAGACTGACATCAGAGAAGTATTGGGGAAAAAGGCCATTTTATTAAATGGCAGAAGACCATTGTCATTCATAAGTAGTGCTCTGTTCTCGCTGCAGAGCAAATAACATTCAGGCTGGGCCTTGGTATTTATGAGCTGGATGAAGAATGACATTTTATACACTTATAATATTACATGTAAAGTGTGTTTCAGCTTTGGGTTGAGATTAAATGATTTTTTCCCCACTTCACTGCAATAAGACATGGCACTGTGGGTTCTTCAACAGATTATAGCGCTGTATACAAAAAAAAAAAAAAAAAAGCAGTGTACTTTTCATATCATTTTTTATGCCAAAATAACTTTTATTTTATTCTGCAAATAAATTATTTTTCAGAAAATGTCAAATTTGGCTATGGTTTTTGTAAACTTTTCCAAAGCATTAAGAAAATTAAACGTATAACTTTACACAACCCTTTCCGGCAAAATGATTAAACATACATACAAATATATCAATAACAATAATAGTAATAATAATAAATAAATAAAAATAGAGATAAAGTACATGTTTACAAATGAACATAATATCCTTGTAGGAAAAAATAAATAAATAATATTAATAAATAAATAAAAATACATAACTAATAATACAAATCAAATCTTGGTTCTTTTTGAACAAAAATTGTAAATAAAGTTCAAATAAAATAATTTAAACTTGATAAATAGATGCCCTTCTGTATAAGATTAGTTTTTATATTTTTATACACTTTAAAAAAAAGTTGGGTTGAAAATGTACAAACTCGGCTATTGGGTTGTTTTAACCCAGCGGTTGGGTTAATTGTTTGTTTTATTTAACTCAACTATTGTTTAAAAATGACTATATGTCTGGCTTAAAATGAACCCAAAATAGGTTGAAAATGAAAAATCAGACACATAATTACTAGAGGCAACAATAATAATCAAAAGGTGAACATTTATTAATAAGCAATTTATTGTTTAATGATTATTCATTAAACGTATTAATAAATGTTCATTTCTAACACATTTAGGTTCATTTTAAACAAGCAATATAGTATTTTTTAAACAATAGTTGAGTTCAATAAAACTGCCCAGCACGTTGGGCAAACATTTAACCCAATCGCTGGGTTAAAACAACCCAATCGTTGGGTTTGTCCATTTTAACCCAGCATTAAGTATTATTTTTCGAGTAATAAATTATGCTCTTTTTTTTACACATGTAGCAAAAAGCAGTATATACAGCCCTACACTTTTTTAGTAATAACATGTTTTTTTGTATTAATATTCAATAGGATTTTTATTCTCTGAATTTTTAAACATCACAATACGAATAACAGGATGTATTATACTAGATGTAAATGGACCCAATTTGGTTATTTATAAAATCTAGGTCAAAACGAAGAGAAGATGACTATAAGCCATTTGACTGCTTGTGTGAAGTTTCCACTTTATGGAAAAAGAGATTCAGAATGGGCTTATTGCATTGCATTTCTGTTTGTCTGCTTCTGCTTCTATTATAGACTTGGCTTCCCTTTCTTTTGAGCTACTACAACCAGCAGCTCCAGTTTTTAAGGACACAACGTTTTTTCATATAACCTTAAGCTGGTCCTGAAATTAAGAAGTTGCTTGATTTATTGTGGATATGAAAGTGGAACGCACAATCACCATGGTCTTTCAAAATTAAACTGTGGCTCATCTCCAGCACCAGAGACAATACCGCTATTGATAAAAAAAGACTTTCTTTTGATATCTGTCATAGACACATATGCTCTTTACAACAAAAGGTCATGTATAAACCTGAAAACCTTCAGGGGTTTTTTATTATTTATTATGAATGGACACCAAATGTCAGGCTGTTCGGAATCACCGTAGAAATTTTCACAGGAGTATTCGAACTGAAATCCATCTGTCTGATTTATGGGTATATTTATCTTCCATCGGTTTTTAACAGTGCCTCTTTAAGTGAGGTGACACATATACTGTGTGTTAATCTGCTCTGGTGTATAAGAAGATTAAAGTCTTTATTTGATGTGCATGGCTTAGATTCCCTTTTGCAGCCTTGGCAGATAAACGAAGAATCAATAGAACTGGAAGGAGAGTATGATTTGAGACTTAAGGGAAAGATACCCATTAACTAAATGCTGAAAATGAATTGCTGTTTTTTTTTGTTGTTGTTGTTATTTTAGTATAATTTATATACTATTATCGTTTTTCATATTTTTAATTATATTTTCTGTTCATGTTAATTTAAAAGTTTTGCTCTTTTGTTGTTGTTGTTATATTATATTACATTATATTATATTATATTTTGTCATTGTTTTTTATATTTTCTATATTGTTTATACACCGATCAGGCATAACATTATGACCACCTTCCTAATATTGTGTTGGTCCCCCTTTTGCTGCCAAAACAGCCCTGACCCGTCGAGGCATGGACTCCACTAGACTTCTGAAGGTGTGCTGTGGTATCTGACACCAAGATGTTAGCAGCAGATCCTTAAAGTCCTGTAAGTTTCGAGGTGGGGCCTCCATGGATCGGACTTGTTTGTTCAGCACATCCCACAGATGCTCGATTGGTTTGAGATCTGGGGAGTTTGGAGGCCAAGTCAACACCTCAAACTCATTGTTGTGCTCCTCAAACCATTCCTGAACCATTTTTGCTTTGTGGCAGGGCGCATTATCCTGCTGAAAGAGGCCACAGCCACCAGGGAATACCGTTTTCATGAAAGGGTGTACATGGTCTGCAGGTAGGTGGTATCTGTTAAAGTAACATCCACATGGATGGCAGGTCCCAAGGTTTCCCAGTAGAACATTGCCCAAAGCATCACACTGCCTCCGCCAGCTTGCCTTCTTCCCATAGTGCATCCTGGTGCCATGTGTTCCCCAGGTAAACGACTACATCCGGCCATCCATGAGATGTAAAAGAAAGTGTGATTCATCAGACCAGGCCACCTTCTTCCGTTGCTCCGTGGTCCAGTTCTGATGCTCACGTGCCCACTGTTGGTGCTTTCGGCAGTGGACAGGGTCAGCATGGTCACCCTGACCGAGTCTTGAGCCTTGGTCGCCCATGACCCTGTCGCCGGTTCACCACTGTTCCTTCCTTGGAGCACTTTTGATAGATACTGACCACTGCAGACCAGGAACACCCCACAAGAGCTGCAGTTGCGATGCTCTGACCCAGTCGTCTAGCCATCACAATTTGGCCCTTGTTAAACTTGCTCAAATTCTTACGCTTGCCCATTTTTCCTGCTTCTAACACATCAACTTTGAGGACAAAATGTTCACTTGCTGCCTAATATATCCCACCCACTAACAGGTGCCGTGATGAAGAGATAATCTGTGTTATTCACTTCACCTGTCAGTGCTCATAATGTTATGTCAGAATGTTATGTGTGTGTGTGTGTATATATATATATATATATATATATATATATATATATATGTATATATATATATATATATATATATATATATATATATATATATATATATTATATATATGTATATATATATATATATATATATATATATATATATATATATATATATATATATATATACATATATATATATATATATATATATATATATATATATACATACATATATATATATATATATATATATATATATATATATATATACATATATATATATATATATATATATATATATATATATATATATATATACATACATATATATATATATATATATATATATATATATATACATACATATATATATATATATATATACATATATATGTGTATATATGTATATGTATATATGTATGTATATATATATGTATATATGTATATGTATGTATATGTGTATATATATATATATATATATATATATATACATACATATATATATATATACATATATATATATATATATATATATATATATATATACATACATATATATATATATATATATATATACATATATATGTGTATATATGTATATGTATATATGTATGTATATATATATGTATATATGTGTATATATGTATATGTATGTATATGTGTATATATATATATATATATATATATATATATATATATATATATATATATATATATATATATATATGTGTGTTTTTAATTATTTTACTGTAGCTTTAGTTGACAACAATAACCCTGGTTTGCAGAGCACTTTAAAAAATCACTTACAGAAAGATTCACTTAAAAATAAGCAACAAAATCATTTGTTTCTGGTTTAAAAAGCAACGACAACAAAGCAATATTCACTGAATAATACTAAATATCTCTCTGAAATATTCAGGAGTTTATTTATAGCATGATGTCCTGTTCATCAGCACCTCCAGAAGACACAACACATCTGCCAAGACTACAAAAGGTTTATTCTTGTTAAAAATATGCTTCATGGAATGCACTGTTGTCAACACTGACATCTCAAATACGGCTTTGGTGTAATACTGCTCACTTTCATACATCTCAGAGGATCCAAACTCAGGAGGGATGAGGATATGAAGCATTTATGTTCTGCAGTGCAAGGTTATTTATCAGGGTTATTATTGTCAGCAAATAAAGAACTGTTTAAATTGATGTATAGCAATAACACAACTCGAGAGAGCTAATTCAATTGCCTACCATATCAAATGTTGGTAACACTTTAGTGTCCTTGTTACATATGTAGTTACTATAGTAATAACTATAAATTTTACATGCATCTAACTCCTGACAGTGAAAAGCCTTTCTGTTTGGGAATTCAGACCTTCTCTCTGCTGGAGGATAAGGGAATATCACTCAACAATATTTCCCTATAGACTTACACTCTAACCATGGGGTGTATTAGTAGGGTTTGGTTTGGCATGTGTTGTGCGTTATATGCACGTTGCATCCGTTTCGCTTTGTTTAATCCATCACTGCTTGCTATATCCCATCAAACTGTGCATAATTAATCTGAGGATTCATTAGGCTACAAGCCCTAATTTCTCAGGAGACTGATGTATTTGTGTGAAAATGCACAGAATATTTTATGTAAATAAGTCATTCAAAAGAGAGTCAATGTTCTGCTGCAGTGCTTTAACTAAAAAAAAAAAAGATGCTAAATGCATGGTTTTGAAAATTATCTTTCAGAACCAGTGCTCAATTGTCCATAATAATCAAACAACTTATTGTCTTAAACTGAAGATACAGCTGCTCTGCTGTGTCACAAATATAAATCAAAAATACGTCTGACACTCTTCAAATGGCATTCATAATATTTGAGTGAGAAGAGGGAAGGGTGGTTTGTCAGGCGGCTCTTTGTGTTGTACATTTTTGATGTTCGGTTTAAAGCGGATGTTGAGAGTAGCTCAAATGCTCAAATACAGACTGAGTTTAGGAGGAAAAAAAGGAAGCTTGATGCTTTATGATCAAGGATTTTTCTATCACCCCAAAACAGAACAAGGAAGTAAAACTAATATCTAGACATTAAACCATTGTGAAATATTCTTGAATGTTCTTGACAATGAACTTTGTTTGTTGTCCATATATACACTTTACAATAAGGTCCCATTGGTTAATGTTAAATAATGCATTAACCAAAAATGAGCAATTGATTTGTTACAGTATTTAATAATCTGTGTTAAAATTAGGGGCCACGACACTGTAAATAAAAACGGAAAACTTTTTATGCGTTTTAGATTTTAATTTAGGCTACATGATGACATTTTGGGTCCTAAAAACTCAAACTTTTAAAAATGGGTTTCAAAGTGCAAGTTTTGAAAACGATACCGTCTCTGTGTAAACCAAAAAATGCAAATTTGTGAAACCCGTGACATCATGCAGATGCATATTACGTGTTCAGTCTATAGGCGCGTAGTGTTTCTTCACAAAGTAACATTGCCACCTACTGGCCTGGCAGCATAATACAGCGTTTTAGTCATTTACGAGGATCTGTGTGAACGGGATCGTTTTGACAACGTTGTCGTCTGTACGTGGAAAAGGTAAAACTTTTCCATTTTTAGTACATTTAGTACATCTTTGTAAACGTAGTTAATGCACTGTTTTCACAGACTGTGATGACGCATTTCTGCAGTTACCAAATAACAAAGTCTTTCATGTTTTCATTTTAAAAAAAAAATGTAATACACATTTATAATGCTATATATTGTTATATTACATGGTTAGTAAATGACAAAAAAATTAATTAACGCTAGTGAGGGTCTTGTCAAATTTGCCCCTATTTGAGTGTGAGCAAAAACATTTTTTGTGTGTGTCCCTTTAAATGCAAATGAGCTGCTGCTCCGCTTTCCAAAAGAGGGCAGAGCTTTAACAGCTGGTGCCTCGGTTGCCTAACAACAACAAAGCTGGAGAATCTCACGCAGTAGGGATTGTCAGTAACGGTGTTCAGCCTTACATTGTTCAAACCGGAGTCGGACACTGACGGAGAGACTCAGGAAGAAGTTACAACTTTTAGAACAAAACTGGACGTTTCTAAATGGTTCATGGATAAATTTATGTAGTTGCTGTGGAGTTAATTCAACTCATCGACTAGCATGTGCCGTCATGTTAATCTTTTGTGCAAATCCAGCATTGAATTGACCCTCTACTACAACAACTCTTCCTCTTCTCTAAAGCAGCCCAATATGGCCTCACCCCCTTTGTTGCATTTTCTCGGGGGCAGGGTTTATGTAAATTTTAGGGTTAGTAATGTCACTAACCCGGGAAGAAGCTCGTTGTAGTCCCTACCAGCCATTTGTTGTAGTCCTTAAACAGCGAATTCTTTAAAAGAAAATATCTCCCTTTGCATTGAACTTTGAGCGTCGTAACTTTGCAGATGTTGTTTATGCTCAATCAGCAACATTACACACTAACTAAAGTTAAAAAAAGTGAAATCATAATCAGCCACCCCTTTAAATAATGTTGATACAACTTTTATTTTATTAATGTATTAATAAATGCTGAAATTAACATTAACTAATAATAATAAATGCCATAGAATTGTGTCTAATTAATCTAACGGGTTAACAAATGGAACAAGTGTCACCATAATTGATAAAACTATTTTACATGTTGTACACAATTTTACATTACAAACAATTTTTCACGTAAAGAAAAGGGAAAACTTGTCAGATTATCACCAAAACATTTTTCACTTATTCCTTGTTTCAAAATACCATTTTACATAAATTAAATTGCAAAAGTATTTTGCTTCCCTGTGGCTGAGGGTTGAGCAATTTGTGTGTGGAGGCAGGAGGAGATTATTTAAAAGCATTACAAAAACCCATTACTTGCCTTCATGAAATCCTTAGAAGCAGATTGGATATGGAGTATGGTCATTTTCCATTGGATAACTTGATATACTCGTTGCATATGCTGGGCTAAGCTCGGTCCGGTGCAATGGCACACTGAGCTGATGGAAAAATGGGCGCTATTTTCCACCTTAATGTTGCAGCAGATGAATTATATTAGCTCAAGGCATTCAAGAACTGCTGTGACTCACTGACATGAAATGTTGCTCATTTATTTGCAGGCAGCTTCACTGACTCTCCGACGGCTTCAGGAGCCTGGTCCAAGTTGGTGAGATGAAAAAAGACCTACAAACAAATTTGAAAGCTATATTTTAAGGCGGTTACACTGAATTTGACTTATAACCTTTGAAAATATCTTTCACTTCAATAGCATTTTCACTGACAGATAGTAGATATTACACATATATTACACATAATAAGCTAAATATTAGTCAAAGGGTTCTCACAACCCATCATGCACAGACTCCCTAGGAAGCAATTGTGAGGACAAATTAAAAATATGGCAGAAAGATGACCCCCTTTTTTCTTTCCTTACTCTTTTCTCCACGGACATCACCATTTCTAGGCCATCTCTGGCAGCACACTGAACACGCATGTATCAGTATTATTCCAACAAGATTCCTTCTGCTTCTTTCAGAAATTCACTATGGGTTCGGGGGCACAAAACACTGGAATCATTTGCCTAAATTTTCAAAACTTTGACAAAGAAAGAAAATGACAAAGCTTGCATTGACAAAACAGCAAAAGCTGATAATGGTTTGAAATATCTGAAATTATCTATCCATCCAATCAATTATCAGTCCATCCATCCATCCATCCATCCATCTAGATATTTCAAGGTTTGAAATATCTGAAATTATTCATCCATCCATCCTATCTATCTATGATCCACTCTATCGAAATTATTCATCCATCCATCCTATCTATCTATGATCCACTCTATCTATCTATCTGTCTATCTATCTATGATCCACTCTATCTATCTATCTATCTATCCATCCATCCATCCATCCATCCATCCATCCATTATGTGTAAAAACCAGTATTAGGTTCACCCTTAATATGCATTGACAGTGAGGTATGATGCATAAATGAATCATAATAATATAATAAATAGAATAAACACCCCACAGTGTCCCACTTTACTGTTATATCAGTATTTCCTAATACAAGCTTACACTGGCCTACACAAGCAGCATAATTTCATAAGCATTGAGGGCGTTAGACCTGGCAGGAAACTGCGTTATAAACATACACCTTTCACAGTGCAAGAAGCTCTTCATTTGTAGGGTTAGAAATGTGTCAGTGTATTCCTGAGCATACAGTGAAAACTGTCATCCATGTTCTTTTGTATAAGTAAAATTTTGTCAGTTAGGTCTGCTGGGTGCACACAGTAAATTTTAATACCTCCCATAACATCTGGTGTGCTGAGTGATGATGATAACCAGTCAATCTTAGCTATAAAACAATTATACTGCCTAATTGTGTTAGGGTTGTAGATCACTGAAATATCCAGCTGACAAAATAACATTTTACTACCTTCCAATTAAATCAGAGACTAACAAAATCAGAGATGAAAGGACTGAAGCAGCAGGTGCTTTTGTCTGTGTGTCTGTGTTTGTAGTCTGGGTTAAGTGACCACATTTCCCCACAATGTAAGCAAAACCACATCAACTGCATCACAGTGACATTGTGACCTCCAGCAAGTAAATTTGTTTTCGAACCTCAGCTATGACAAGCGATGCTCTAACCAGCTATGACGTTGCTCTTACTATTGTTTCCATGTAAATATACAGCAAAATCCACCATATTTTTAAAAAGGAATGCTGACATTTTTAACATGAATGTTTAAGGCTTCCGGTCTCAGCTGCTTTCAGTTATATTAGCTGTACAAAAACAGTCTGTTAAGGTGTGATCACATCGGCAAAATTTCGGTGGAATTTCGCTCACAAAAGTGGTTCATCTGTTGTCAATAGTGTAGCAAAGTATCTATCAGAACAAGCAGCTTTCTTTTGGTCAGCGCGGCGAAACCACCTTGACCCCATTGTGAAATCTTGATTGCGTGGAATGGATTCCTATTGAAATGATTGGATTTCTCCTGTGAAAACAATGGAAAATCTGACTGTTTCTTGATATTGCAAACTTATTATTTTAATTTATCTTCTAGTTATTTGCCTATCGCAGCTAATGAATCATAAATCTCGAACATTCACAGGAAATCCCTTTAAAAAATTAGGTAGGCTAAATATTCTATGCATTTCTAGGGCATCGCGTAGCCTCACCCCGCCCACACGGAATTGTCATTGGACCGAATTGACCGTTCGCAAAGACCCGCCCCCTTTAGTTACTGTTGCTTTGTCTGACAAGCCATGCCGCTCTCACATCATGCAGTGAAAAATACACTGCGGAGCAAAGACACTGACAACGCGTCGACAGACAAGACAGAGCAGGTTACTTTTGATATGAAAAAGTCTCAAATTTTGTCATTTATAAAGAAATTTAAACAATAAATACCATTTTGTGGCTCTTTAATGTGTCCTGACAGATTGCCGTAGTGCCTCAGTTCAAGCGGCTTGTGAATCGATCATCTCTTTTTACTAGTTTATTTATAGCATCAAATAAACATGAATGAACATCAGAAGGAATGTTGTTTCAACCACGGAAAGACGTCAGTAGCCTACACACCATTTTTCAAGTTCAAGTCCACTTACATTAATTTACTTACTCCCCTGACTGCTTTGTCGGACATAACAGCGGATTCTGCGTTATGATTGCTTAGACCACAAGTCAATCAAACTCCTGGGTTAATTACCGCTCCAGACAGCATGAAACTGAAGTCTTTTCTTTCCTCTTTTAACATATATGGGAGTGAAATGGCTTCTCAAGCAAGAAAAAACGTAGGGCAGGACTTGATTTTGTCTTGAATTGATTGGATCATTGTCATTTGCTATTTCTCTGAGTGAACTCATGGCTGCGTTTAGCCCCGACAAAACGTTTCCATTCTTTGTGTTTTTTCTGAAGAATTTTCAGAGCCTGATGAAATCGCTATAAATACGTGCTTAATACTGGTATATAAATAAACTTGCCTTGCAATGAAGCTAAAAATATAAACAACTACATCATCATATTTTTACTATAAAACTCTTACGGCAAACATGTCTTCTAATATCTTCAATTGTTGCGTATACCGAGCGGACACATTTGTAAATGACTTTACTTGCGAGCTGTCTCTTTAATACCGCGTGGTTTATACACATGTTCCTGCTGATTGGGCTGACATTTTTGACACACCCACCAAACAAGAGAAAACGTATATCTCAAACCCCTTTGCACGCCATTTCTGGGAAACATGTCGTTCAGCCTGGAAAAACGTTGTGCACAGGTTTGAGCTTGAACCTGCCCCATGTGTGTGACAGGTTGTTCCGCCCTCAAGGCAGTAAACACGTCATCAGTAAAGAGACGTCATTTGCAAGAAGGAGGGTAAGTTATTTTGGTTGAACATTGGTTGAACACATCACATGAATTAAAAAATAATAATGTTGACGATGTGCACAGATGAATCATTTAAAATATAGGCTCTACCGCCTATTCCACAGGCTATTAAAAAAAAAAAAAGAATTTCATGGTGACTTTAAACCTCAGAAATGAATGAGGTGAGGCTGGAAGTTGAGAAATATTGGATATTATATTTGATAAATCCATAAAGTTCCAAAAAGAATATCGTAAAATGTATGCCGCCCGAGGTCATGTTGAGCAGCGTGAGAGAGCGTTCAAACTGAGAGAACGGTTCTGATTGGCTGTGATTTGTGATTGATTATGTCGCGTCGTGCAGCTGTTTCGGGTTCATTTTGGGCAGACAAGTAGCTTGTCGCTGTGTAACCCTGTCGCGTCGCACCTGCTGAGGACACGGTTTTAGGATTGTGTTATAATATAAGACCATTAGCTTAATATAAAAAAAAAACAAAACAATAGAAGTCAATAGAAAGTCCTCACCGCAGAAAACCAAACGTGTGTGTCGTTGTCAAATAGAAACAAAGCGAGCAAGAAAGAAAGGGGGATTCATATTTCATATTCAATTTTAAATGCACGCCTTCTCCCTCTATATTACGCAGTTTAACTGAATGCATAACATTCATATGTGAGTTTATGCACCTTGCAAGCAAAGTTTCAAGGGAACTGCCACCAATCAGATCTCCGAGGAGTAGCGGCAGGACTGAGTAACAGAAGAAAGGACGTTCACGTTTGCCTTATCCCTACATTACTTTCGTAAAGGTGGAAGAAGCTGATGGACGTGATATTTAATGCAGACAACTGTTCGTTAACCTGCACGGACAGTTAGAATGGTCCAGCTTTGTCGAGGAGACGGAGGAACATTACATGTGTTGCCCTGCGTAAGAACCCAGTGTGAAAGAAGAATAGATTTCTATTGCGCTTTATAGTTCAACGCGTTTGTAGAATCGCACGGCGGTCAAGTCATGTCTTTTGAATTCCGGATACTGATGTTTGGAATCGGGACAGCCCTGGTTATATTTGTTATCATAGCTGATATATCGGAAGTGGAGGAAGAAATCGCGTAAGTAAATTCGATTAACCTACAATAAACAATACAGTTAGCCTAAATATATCATATTCTCTTTTTTGTCTTTCTAAATGTTTTAATGCACCGCTGTACTCGATGTAGGTTATGTTTATGTGATGTTTTTGTTTAGGACCCATGTCCTCCCTGCCTTGATTCTCTCAAGAGAGACTTTGTAGAAGCCCAAACAATAGACAGTCCATTTAGGACTATGGGCTGCGTATTACATTGGCTTGTCTGAATATCGTGAATATATAGGCTACACGAGAAAATAGCAAAGAGCTGTGTATTTTATTTACCGAATTATTTTGCGTATTTGTCCGGAAAATCAGTTTTAAACTGGAGCTGTGTTTCTGGAAAAGAACTGGTTTCTAGTTGGTCCAAGCTGCTCATCATTAGGTGCTCTATAATGAATTTATTTGAAATCATATTTTTTAATTATTTTAATTCAAAAGAACTAATACATTTTTACATTTTTATTTATTTATTTTTTACTTTTCCCCTGTATTGCATCCCCCTCTTTGGGGGTCCCTGGATCCCAATTTCAAAACCCCTGATTTAAGCTGTTCAGTAGTTGTCTGACAAGCTACTGTATTCCCAAAAAACCAACCTGACCACCCTACTGAGCTGATTTGTTGCTGGTTTACACATTAGGCCACCTTAATGACCGCCTTGGGCCCACTAATGATTGGCTTGAACCAGCTAATAACCATTTTGGACCAGCAAACAACCAGCTTAGACCACCAAGAATGTTCCAAAACACAGTTTTAAACCGTATGTTCCAGCAGGATTGGCTTGGTCTTTCATCAAACAGTGTAATACTGTGTCTAAGTCAAAGGAGGGAGACAATGTGTTGTCCTGAGGACTATTGTTTGCAAAGCCACAGCCAGTGCATGTGGGATTTTAATTTAAGGAAACGCCTCACATGTTTGATATCACACCAGTTTGATAGATGATTCTGTACATTCTGAAGGGGATGTTTGATATTTTATAGCCTTTAAAGGAATAGTTCACCCAAAAATGAAAATTGTGTCATCAGTTACTCACCCTCGTGTCGTTCCAAACCCGTAAGACTTTAGTTCATCTTTGGAACACAAATGAAGATATTTTTAATGAAATCTGAGAGATTTCTGTTCCTCCATTGGAAGCATAAACATTGATCAAGGAATGTAAATATAGAAGCACTCAAATTAGGTAAGCAGAAGCTCAAGCATGCTCTGTATTGCAATGTTTGTATGTTAATAAAACCTTAAATTAAACCGGTTACTCATATAAAGCAAGTGTGTCTCTTCACAAGACTTGGATTAAACCACTTGAATCTTCATTTTTGGGTGAACTAACCCGTTTAGGTTTGTCTCAGATTTAGTTACCAGCAGAGTGATCAATCAGAGTACACATTTTGGAGCTGGTTTTGCTGAATATACAAACAGTTTCTGATTATTAATACTTGGCCGTTCTCCAAAATGTGTCATTCAGACTTTTGCTGAGTGTGAAACCTTGTATGGGAGTCATCATAAATGCAGCTGACCCTGCTGTTCTATGACGGATGGCTGATGGTCTGGTTTTGTTCTACTCCTGAGTGTGTTCTGTTTGCACCCATTCATGCAAGTGAAAAGACAGTCTGATCTGTGGTTTGTGGCATCTAGAGGATTACTGTTTGATTTGTGGCTTTAGAGCTACAGCTTGAAGACAAAAATGAACAGTTTGCCTTTCTTCGGCTATAATTGAGCCCTGTAGCAGAAATCCACAGGCTTACATAATTGCAAATCTAGCCGTTTCGGGACATACACTTTAAAGCTCTTGAGTGAGAAGAATGTTTGTGCATAGATGGATTAATTGGAGGAATGATTGCATGAGAAAACAAGTGTATGCTGCCAAGACATGCATTTGTTCTTTAATTTTTAAATAGATCATACTTCGAGTTGCCACATTTGACGTTTTATGCAAAGTATTTGGCTTGTTTGCTCTGTACCGTGATATGTTTCTGCCGCACTAATTACAGTTTATCCATTAAGCACGCAAAGGGAATATTTCCTCCCTCGTATTTGCTAACCCAAAATATCCCAGAGACAAAATATAATTGTAAAATCCCAATTTGGAAATTTCACACCTCATTTACTAGCTGTCAGAAGGCATTAGATGACTCTTATGACCTAATTTTTGTTTAAGTTATTGGTGAGATTTATGATTTATAATTTATGGAATTATATTCTAAATTGCAATATCAAACAAAAGATCTAAGGGGTATATCTCAGAACAGATATAAGCGCTTTGAAGCAACACCACCATTAAATCTGCATTTGAAGCTGCTCCCCAGAATTTTAAGAGATCTGTGCTCTGTCTGCTTAATAATGCACGTAGCCATGACTTTGGGGGAGAGATAGAGAACATTACAGTGAATGGTAGACAAATAGGACTGATTTGCTCAAGGATACAATGCAATCCTGTCCTAACTGTTGTGAAGGGGCACCCAGCATGGTAGAGGTGAACAGCTATTATCTTTGCCATTATGTGTTAAGGTGATTCCTCCAGGTATGAATATAAATTATAATGTTTCTTTTTTTTTTTTTTTTTTTTTTTTTTTTGTTCACAATGACCAACATATTTGGTTAAATGTATCTGACCACCTCAAACTGTTTAAAGAAATTCTTATACCATAGAGATTTATATGATGGAAAAGATCAATGTTTTGTTAAAAATGGAGGAAATATATGAGAATTTTTTTGGTTTGGAGGCTAACAAATCTTTCTTCTAAACACATCCTTTGTGCTAATGGCTGAAATGATTGTTGTAATGAGTTGATGAAATGATGAATAAATAATAAGGGTTAAAACACACTAGCCATGACCTTGGATTTGTGCCATGAAAATATTCTAAAGAGTTCATATAAGTTGAATGACTCCCATAAAAGTGCTAAATAAACATTATCATCATCCTAATTCAATTTCATGTATTTTTTCCAGTCTGAAGCCTAATTGCCTCTACCTCAATTATCTACTCACTGATGAGATTTTAGAGCATTATTAATAGTCATATTACTGGATAATGATGAATATTTTATGTCTTCTGCTCTTATAGGAACATTGAGGATTCACAGAGATTTCACTTAAAGAGCTTTGTTCTTAAGTCCGACAGGTTTGTAATCTGATTTATATCATTTGATTTATGATGTTTCCAGAGAAAATGTCATTGTTGCTTACAACCAAATATTTAAGTCTGTTTCTTAGTGTTGTGTTTTAGTCCTCTAAAACGAATGCAAGAAATTTAAAATGTAAATTTATTCTATTTTCTGTTTCTTCACATGATGCTTGTTTCGATTTTAAATTACGACACAGAGAAAACTATCATATCAGCAAGAAATTAAACTCAAGATCTGTTTGTTTTGTTTGTTTCACATTACTGTTTCATCAGGGTTTTGAGTATTGATTTCATGCTTTACAAAAACATAGCAGCCAATCTTTTGAGCCGGCAGATGTTATTTGTAGCCGTGCCTAAGTTGCTAATATTTATGTATGGTCAGTGCATATAAACACACTGGTATGATCTTTCTTTTCTTCAGAAATTCAGTCCTGAGTGCTGCTCCTACATCTCTAGTTACCTATAGAAAGAGCAAAGTCTCTTCTCCAATTCCACTGCCAGGCATAAAGAGCAAAACCTGCAATTCATCATCACCTGAATGGACTTTCAACAGCACCTTGTCTAACCTCATCAGGTATGGCTCGATGTTATTCAAATGCACAGTATGGCATTTCTGAAGAATGCAGAATGTGGTTCCCTGATAAACTCTTTCTAAAGTATTATGATTTCCTCCAGGAAAAACATTTTGAGGTTCCTGGATGCTGAGAGGGACATCTCAATTCTTAAGAGCACCTTTAAACCTGGGGATGTCATTCATTATATATTTGACCGCCAGAGCACCACAAACATCTCTGAGAACCTGTACCAACTTTTGCCGACGGTGTCCCCCATGAAGAACCAGCATTACAAACAATGTGCCATCGTTGGGAACTCTGGGATATTACTGAATAGCAGCTGCGGCCGAGAGATTGATTCACATGACTTTGTCATTAGGTAAACCTCTGTCTTCTGTCACATTCAACGGTTTGTGCTCTGATATAACCTGTGATGTAACTTACCTAGTTAGTAAGTGTTCTTATCCCAAATCAAACAACAAACCAACCTAAACTAGCTGTAAAGAATAATTGTCATAACTGGCAATGTAGAGCTAGAGTCTCCAAAAGTAATTGCTCCATTTGAACATCCCTGTACTTCTTAATTGCTACTTAATTTCTCATATATTGGTCTTTATTTCTTGTATCTGTGACTTCTTATTTTAAACTTTCTCACAATTACCTTTTTTAGGCGCTTGCTCCCAAGGATAAGTCAACAAAACCCTCAAATATAGAGGGTTTTATCCTTAGTAGTATCAATACATCAGAACGACATGCTTGCAAAGCCGATGTTCATTTATTATTAAGTTAATTGTTTGTGCTGTTTGTAGCCAGTTATTCACATTCTCTACATTCAAATTTAAACTCACTTTAAAGCAGTGGTTCCCAAACTTTTTCTGCCAGCCCCTCACCTACACTCTAAGAAAAAAAGGTACAAAAGCTGTCAATGGGCCGGTACTTTTTTTAAAAAAGGTTATATGTACCATTTAGGTACTAATGTGCACACTTTTGGTACAAATATGTACCTTCTGAGGTTTTAATATGCCCTCTTTAGGTACAAAGGTGTACCTTTTTGAAAGGATACCACCCCAGTGACAGCTTTTGTACCTTTTTTTTTTTTCTGAGTGCACCCACATAAAGACACTCTAAGGGGCCGATCACACAATGTGTTTTTCTAATCCATTGCGCTACTTTTCCATTGTTTTTCTATGTAAACACATGCTAGACGATGCGTCTTTTGCAGCGCCCCGCACATGAGCGCCGTTTTTAAGATGCTGTGTCAAGGTAAAAGAATTTCAACATTTTTTTACACGCAGTGCTGCTCATCATTGTCCGTTCCAAAACCGGGCAAGCGCTGCAAGCTTCTGTTTACAGTAGCAAGTAGGGATGCACCGATCTGTCTTTTTTGCTTCTGATACCTGGGATTCAGTATCGGCCGATACCGATCCGATATTCAAGTGATAATAAAAAAAGTGCTAAATGACCTAATAAACTGTATGCCTCACTGTGTGGAAGAAACTGGGATCATTCTTTTGTGCAAGGCATCAGGCTTGACTTAACATTACTTTCCTGACTTTGTAAAACAAAATAACAAACGGACAAAAATGTAGTGAAATATTTATTAAATAATTGTGCATCAGTGCAACAACTGTAAATAAACCAATAGCTTATCTAGCTTGGTAGACATTCAAAATAAACAGAAGTCCAGCTGATTCCTTCATCCATGATTAATGGCTTGTTTTTCATGAATGTTTGAGTCATACATGACAAACTAAATATATTTATATACAAATATAGGCTATACTATAAAATTAAAAGACATTTTTAAATTTATAGCAGAGTTTCTTTTAATGAGGCAGCAACATATGATAGATGGGACAGAACAGAAAATGCTATTAACAATCTTTCATTGCGCAAAAGTATTATAATATGAACGGCTCCCATACAGAGCAGCACAAAGCGCTTATGCACGTCCTGTGTGCAGAATGATGCGCTTGAAGCATCATGGAGTCACAGCGCGTAACGGCAGCGCTACGCATTTAAAAGTTCAAAGCACAAAGTGAAGATATATTGATGCGTGTTGTATTACCGGTATCGTTGTCTACAGATGAAGTATAATAATAGAAACATTGATTCATCTTGGAGAGTTTCATTGTGTTGACTGTCGTAACCAAACACAACACACAGTCTGAATGCTGAATTGAGAATGACAGCCGCAGCGGAGGGAGATATTTATGTGAACTTTAATTTAAGGACTAAAATATTTATCTGTACCTCAAATTAAACTATGGAATGGCTTCGGAACACTTGGAATATAGTGCACGGAAGCTTTTTTGGTGCTTTTTAATGTTTTTGTGCCTTTTGTGGAGCTTAACAATAACACAGAATAGTACACGCACAATATCGGATTTGGATCGGTCCCATCCGGCCGATACCAGATCCGGCAAAAATGGCAGTATCGGAGCCGATACTCAGATCGGTGCATCCCTAGTAGCAAGTTGACAAGTTTTATTTGTTCGTTATTGCACCACGTCTCAAAAGTGTCTCGAGACCCTCGTGTTCTGTGCTGCGCTTTTTTAAAACCCATTCCTGAACGCTGCGTTTTAAATGCAAAGACGCGTTCTATGTGAACTAGCCCTAAGACGTGAACTTACTTGAAAAATCCTATATGATGTATCTGAAACCTTGTTATTAATACAGTACTACAACTTCACGACTTCAACGGGCTTCTCTGTGTGTTCGTGATTTGAAGTCTGAGTGGTGTCTTAACAGCTTCATATAGTCAAAAGCTAATATTTTGAGGCATGCAACACGCTGTAGTCTCTCTTCATTACCCACCGTTGTACTGGTATATCTCAGCCTTGGATTCACCGTGTCCTATTTTCTTGTCTTGAGGCTTGGAGTACGCAGAAATGGAGGGAGGCATCAGTTTACTGTCAGAATTCATTGTCCCGCTGCCCGCAACTGGTGTAGACACGTATGTTTTGGTAGTTGTGAGGTTTGAAGTAGATTTATCGTCTGCTTTACTTTTACCTGGCATTGGCAGTCCTTTCACAAACTTGTCCATGCTTGGTGATGAACCATACATCATTATATTTTTACACGCTTCCCTGCAATACTGAATTCTGATTCTTCAATCCATCTAGCGGTCTGTTATTCCACAACAACAAATGCTACAAGACCGCTCAAGCGGGTGTTGTGAGTCATCTTGCGGTAATAAAATGTCAAATTAATATTTTGTTCAATTATTTACTTAATGTGGCAAGTAGCGGCATAATAAGCAGGATAATTTCGCAGTGGGGTTTTCAATTACCCTGAAGAGGTTTCTTTTGCATAACAATCTTCTGACTGTCCCTGTCCCTTGCTGCGTCCCCCTTTTCATAACTCTGCCCACCCCAACCCCAGTTTGGGAACCACTGCTTTAAAGAAATGCTGTTTGGATTTCAAACAGCTTGCAATCCGTATGCGACACAATGCGCTTTTGAAATATCTGTCAGTACTATTTCCAGGCTTGACTCGCAATGTCTGAAGGCTTTCAGAACTGAAGTGTGATACATACTGCAATTTGAGACCAGCAGAGCAAATATGACATTTGTACAAGTCATACTAAGCCATAGCCCTGGAAACGTAATTAGGCTGTCTTTTGAAAGTGACTAAAGTTTACTTGCCTGTAAAATGTTCTGCCTACAGCTGAAAGCTGCTTGCTTGGAAAAAAAAAAAAACCGCAAGTGTGCTTCATGTGATGCTTAGAGTAGTGTAATATTGTGAGATTCTTAATCCTAAATGAGTCCTCATCAGCCCAACTGTGCTCTTAGGACATTAATGTCATTCAGCCCCAGTCCAGGGACATATAGAGCCTTAAAGTTTAAGTAATGGAGGAACTTAAATCCCTCATGTGGTTGGCATGGCTGTTCTGCCGGGCAAGGACAAAACTGTGTGGGAGTGTGACCGTGACAGCTAAGCCTCGGTAGTCGGCATGGTGCCAGTGTTGAAAGGTTTTTCCAGGTATTGTGGCAAGATGATAATGCCAGCACCCTGCTTGGTATTTGCTTTAAAGTCACCTCTGGGTTTTTTTTTTTTTTTAATGGATTTTTTTTTTCTTCTTTTTTTTTTTTAAAGTTAAATGATGGGTTGAGCTCTAAAAGGTGCTTGCTTGGACTTTCTGAGGATTCTGCAAGTATGACATTAATGCAGACTGTTATTATGAAGATTTTTGTAGTAAGACAAATTACTTGGAGTGAAGGTCATTTACTCATGCTTACATTTTTGCTCTGTCACATTAACAAACATTGTCACTCTTTTCAATTCAATTCACATTTATTTGTATAGTGCTTTTCACAATACATATCGTTTCAAAGCAGCTTTGCAGAGAATGCATGTCAACATTACAATTTAGAGAATGCAGTTAGCTAATAACGTAATAATTTAGGCAATTTATTTACAATCATTCTTAGCAATTTAATTGAAGGTAGAAGCAATGAGCTCCTGGAAAAATGAATTATTAACAATAATTAGGATATATAGAAATTTGGGAACGTGCGTGTTGATCCAGATGTTGCATCTTCTGAAGTCCTCGCAGGAGTTGGTGGCGTCTCTTCAAAGGTGTTGGTCATCTGAGGTCTTCTTAAGAGGCTGGATCCAAACTGAAGCTGATGTACTCTCAGGGACTGGTGTCCTGAGGTAAAATGGAAAAGCAAATGGAGAATAATTAGCGTAGCTGCTGTTAATAACATTAAGCAAAGTTAGTCATGTGCAATTGATCTGATATGAGATGCATTATGTGAATGCTTGGCTAAAGAGATGCGTCTTTAATCTAGATTTAAACTGGGTGAGCGAGTCTGAGTCCTGAACATTATCAGGAAGGCTATTCCAGAGTTTAGGAGCCAAATGTGAAAACACTCTCCCTCCTTTAGTGGACTTAGATATCCTAGGTACAACTAGAAGTCCAGAGTTTTGTGATCTTAAAGAGCGTGAAGGATTGTAGGGCGATAGAAGATCGGTTAAGTACACAGGAGCTAAACCATTTAGAGCCTTATAGGTCATTAGCAGTACTTTATAATCGATACAGAACTTAATAGGTAACCAGTGAAGAGATGATAAAATTGGTGTTCTATGATCATATTTTCTTGACCTGGTAAGAACTCTAGCAGCTGCATTTTGTACTAATTGTAGCTTGTTTATTGAGGAAGCAGGACAGCCAGCTAGTAATGGATTACATTAATCTAGTCTAGACGTCATGAATGCATGAACTAACTTCTGCATCAGAAACAGATAACATATTCCGTATCTTAGCAATGTTTCTGAGGTGGAAGAAGGCTGTTTTTGTAACATATGAAATATGATTTTCAAAGGACAAGTTGCTGTCTAATATAACACCCAGGCCTTTAACTGTGGAGGATGGAGTAACAGTACATCCTTCTAAATGCAAACTGTAGTCTGAGAGATTCTGTGTACAGGTTTTTGGCCCAATAAGTAATACTTCAGTCTTATCTGAATTTAATAGGAGAAAATTACTAGTCATCCAATGTTTTACTTCTTTAACACACTCTGTCAGACTGGATAATTTAGAGATTTCATCTGGTTGTCTTGAAATATATAACTGAGTATCGTCGGCATAGCAGTGGAAACTGATTCCATGTCTTCTTATAATATTACTTGTGGCACTCCATAATCTGCTATCGTTATCTTCGATTTTTTTCCCCGTTTAAATAAACAAAATTGTGACGGTCTGATAAATATGACTTAAACCACCGTAATGCCTGTCCCTGAATACCAGTGTAATTTTGTAGTCGATCTAGGAGTATTTTATGATCTGTAGTGTCAAACGCAGCACTAATTCAAATAGCACTAGTATTGAGATACAGCCTTGGTCAGAAGCTAGAAGTAAGTCATTTGTAATTTTAACAAACGCAGTTTCTGTGCTATGATGACGTCTGAATCCTGACTGAAATTTTTCATAGATAGCATTTTTTTTTTTTTTTTGCAAGAAGGGGCACAATTGGACCGACACCACTTTTTCTAGTATTTTAGATATAAATGGAAGATTTGAAATGGGTCTGTAATTTGCCAATACATTTGGATCTAATTGTGGTTTCTTAATGAGGGGTTTAATAACTGCTAGCTTGAACGGTCTTAGGACATGACCTAGGGATAAAGACGAGTTAATAATATTGAGAAGAGGCTCTTCTGCTACGGTAACAATTCTTTCAGTAGTTTAGTGTGTGTTGGATCTAATAATCATGTTGTTGGTTTAGACGCAATGATAAGTTTATTTAGCTCTTCCTGTCCTATAGTTGTAAAGCACTGCAATTGTTCTTGAGGGGTGATAATTGAAGCTGAATCATAAAACTCTGTCAAAGGTTGTACATTTACAATTGTATTTCTGATGTTTTCAATTTTTTCAGTAAAGAAATTCATAAAGTCATCACTACTAAACTGTAATGAAATGTTTTGTTCTGGTGAGGTCTGTTTATTTGGTAATCTAGCCACTGTACTAAACAAGAACCTTGGATTGTTTTGGTTATTTTCTGTGAGTTTGCGGAGATACTCAGCCCTGGCTGCTTTTAGAGTCTTTCTATAACGGGACGAGCTGTCTTTCCACACGATTCTAACTGAGTTTGTCTCCATTTGCGTTCTAGATTACGAGTTTCTCTTTTGATAGCGTGAGTAATACTGTTGTACCATGGTACAGTATTTTTCTCTCTAACCTTTTTTTAATCTCATCGGTGCAACAGTATCTAATGTACTAGTGAAAATGGTGCCCATACTGCTAGTCATTTTCTCGAGATCATGAGATATGTGTGTTTGGGTAAAATGAGCAGCTGAGACCGATCAGGCAGTTTATTTGTGAATTTATCTGTAGTTGTCGGGAGAATTGTTCTACCTAGTCGATATCGCATCAAGATATCACTCTTGATGCTCAGATGAGCTGGATGTAAATACTGTAAGGCAGGGGGGTTTTTTTTTAGGAGTCGGCTACAGTATCGCTACAGAAGAGCTGCTCAATATTGGCAGTAAGTGTGTGTGATGCATCTGTATGCACAGTGAGGCCTGGTTTCAAGAAGGGCAGCAAAGAAGCCACTTCTCTCCAAGAAAAATCAAGAAGAACAGACTGAAATTCTGCAGGAAGTACAAGGACTGAAGAGCAGAAGACTGGTGCAAATTTTCTCTGAAGCCCCCTTCCGACTGGTTGGGACATCTGGAAAACTGTCCTGGGAAGAAAAGGTGACTACACCATGTGTCCCATGTCGTGTCAACAGTGAAACATCCTGAGACCATCCATGTGTGGGGATGCTTTTTATCCAAGGAAGTGGCTCTCTTGCAATGTTGCCCCCCCCCCCCCCCCCCCCCCCCCCCCAAAAAAAAAAAACCAAAAAACACTGCCATGAGTAAAGAATGGTATCAAAACTTCTCCCAATGACCCAGGAGAATTTTGATGCTGTGTGCATTTTCCAGCATGATGGAGCACCATGTGATAAAGGCAAGAGTGATTAATGAAGTGGCTTGGAGATCTTTTAAATTGAATTTTTGGATCCGTGGCCAAGCAACTCCCCGGATCTTAATCCCATAGAGGACCTGTGTCAGTCCTCATAAGGCGAGTGGATAAACAGAAGCCCACAAATTGTGATCAACTCAAAGCACTAATAAGGAAAGGATGGATCACCATCAGTCAGGATTTGGCCCAGAAGCTGATATATCCAGCATGCCAGAGCAAATTGCAGAGATTATGAAGAAGGGTTAACAAGGGTAAATCAACTTATGAAATTCTTATCATTTTCCCAACATGTCCTCCAACCAATACGCCCATATAGGTCGTTTGTCACTTCCCTGAAATAAGACCCATAGAAGCGTTTACGAAAGTTGTGCCCCTATCGACAACAGGACACTTTCATTTTAATGCATTGTACCATTTTTATTTCGGGTTTTGCGTAGCTCAATCGGTAGAGCATTACAATATACAACAATATGCAATCATGCGATCATGTGATCGTGGGTTCGATCAAATCACTAAAGGTAGGTTTAGGGTTGGGGTAGGTGTAGTCGTTAATAAAAATAAAAAAAAAGTTTTGCTAAATGGAAATAGGACAAATGGCAGGTAAGGGGCTGTGTAAAAAGTCCACACATTACATTTAAATGAACACTAATTTTGATTGGCAATGACGGTCATGCGTCATTTCATGACGACAGATGTAACCCAGCACTGTCATTTATTTTTATGCCAGCTAGAGGGAGCATGACTTTAAAACGTAAATATAGATCGTAATAAGGTGCTTGAAAAAATTGTTTTTTTTGGAGGAGGACAGTCTCCATTTTCCAGTATACCATAGAAACATGTGGAAAAAATAATCCTAAATACTGAAACTGCAAACTCTGCAAAACATAATTAGTCACTGCCAATACATTTAGCCACAGCTGTAGCTTCATATTATTTAATATTTTTGTAACTTTTTTCCCCTTAAACATTTCCATGTACTTCTTAGCACTCCCTTAATTGGGGCCCCCTGGAGGTCCCAGGTTCCCAGCTAGAAAACCCCTGCAAAGCCAAAATATACTTTAATGAAGAATGCGTTGTTGCATTTAATCTAGTTAACAAACCTACGTATGTGTTAGGACTTGGGTAATGTGCAGCAACATTTTAAAACTGTTGTTTCATCATGGCAGTAGTTGAGTACAGTAGTGCAACAGAGAAACTTTTTCATAGGCCTTTGTTCCAGAATAGTTTTCCTCCTTGTTAATGAATTATAAGCCATAAACAAAACCAACCAGCTACGAGGTGAATCACATTACTAACTTGGATTTGCAGCAAAAAAATATTTAACAATCATTAAAACGTAAAAGTGCACGGGAGGCTGACTTGATTACGTCATTCGCAGCGATTCATGGGAGTGGATGGGTGCTAACAAAAGAGTTCTTTTGGCATGATTTGCTTGTCATTAGTTCTCTGATTGGTGGAGATTTCTTTGCAGACTCACGGATAATGAATGGGAGGTTTTCTTCCGGGACTCAACTATTGCACACTATAGAAAAATAACCAAGTTTATGCTAATATGCATTAGCACCTTTTTCTGCAGCAGCAAAAATGCAACACACACTTGCTTATAGCTTCTACACAAATATGTCAGTTCAGAATATATTTTGGCTCTAATGTGTAATGCAGCCATGCAGAGTGAAATAAACTTCAGATATTGTTAATGGCTTGTTGAAGTGTTGAGTATGAAGATAACTAAGGCTAACATTCCAAAAGGAATGGCTTATTATCAGCTTTATACACAGTTTAAACGTTGAAATATTGGGGGTTATAATGTGTGTATGCATGGTGACCAGCCTAACCTGAGATGACAATTAAGACTTGACCATATGTATATGTGTGTGCATTTCCAAGGTGCAATCTGGCTCCAGTGGAGGAATATTCAGCTGATGTGGGCCTGCGCACCAGTCTGGTGACTATGAACCCCTCTGTGGTCCAGCGTGCCTTTCAGGACCTGAACAGTGAGGAGTGGGTGCAGCGCTTCGTCCACAGGCTGCAGAGCCTCAGTGGGAGTGTGCTGTGGATCCCTGCCTTCATGGCTAAAGGAGGAGAGGAGCGAGTGGAGTGGGCCATCCGCCTCATCCTTCTGCATACCGTGAACGTCCGCACCGCCTTCCCCTCCCTGCGCCTGCTCCATGCCGTCAGAGGGTACGTGCCCGTGCATTTAAGACCACTCAAACCCATGCTGGCTAAAGCAGGTGTATCAAGCCTCTCGCTATTTATAGTTCAGGCATCAATACATTCACATCCTGCCCCACGACCACAGACTGTTCCTGTAAATGGATATGGCCGCACACTAAGTGCACACAGGCATCTATATATCTGGATTTTTACAGAAGGTCTTTTGTTAGTTCGCTCAACAAATTCAAGCCCCTCTGGGCTCAATTGTAGTCGGTTGTCTTAAATAGCTCAACCTTTGCCTCTTCTATTGACCTCTGCATATTTTAAGACTGCCATTCAGCCCTCCCTCAGAGCAGAGTGTCTGAACCCTGTGTCTGAGACAGCTGTTCAGTGGATGGTGTATTGAGGGGAATATGCCATAACAATGTTCTAGTTGTTCAAATGATAAAAAAAGAAGTATATTTGTAAAGGAACAGTTCTTCCAAAAACTCCAAAAAACAGAAAAATTCTATCATTTACTCGCCATCGTTTTAGGGGGCGTTTACACAACACCGTTTTAAATTAAACAAACTTTTTAGGCATTTTTTTTTTTTCTCCGCTCATTTACACGACACTGGTGTTTTGAGGGCCCGAAAACGTTAACTTATGAAAACGGGTTTTAAAGTGCAAGTTTTTGAATACGATACAGTTACTGTCTCCGTGTAAACTACAGTACAAAAAACGTGAATTTGTGAAAACTGTGACGTCATGCGTATTACGTGTTCAGTCTATAGGCGCATAGTTTTTATTTTCAGTGACATCGCCAACTATTGTGAAATAATGGCAAGAAACCACTTTCTATTTCTATTGGGTGTCAAAAATTAAATCAGACACTCACTTTACTGTTAGTATTTTCTTCAAAAGTTTAGGGTATGATTTTTGATTAAGAATACTTGTATTCAGCAAAGATGCATTAAATTGATTAAAAAGTGACAAAAAATTGTAACAATGTAAAAGTCTTTACTATTTTAAATGTTAATGTGCACTTTAAATTCATCAAAGAATCCTGGAAAACAGTTTCCACAAAATATTAAGCAGCACGCGGTTTTCAATACTGATAATAAGAAATGTTTCTTGAGCAGCAAATCCGCATATTAGAATGATTTCTGAAGGGTCATTTGACACTGAAGACTGGAGAAATGATTCAGCTCTGCATCACAGGAATAAGATTTCACAATATTACTTTTTTGCCACGTTCTCAAATAAATGCAGCCTTGATGAGCATAAGAGACTTCTAAAGTTTTTAATATTACTGACCCCTTTTTTTAATACTAGAGTTATTGAATTGAAATTTAATCCCAAAGAATAAAAATAAAGAAATCTGTACTCCGACCAGTCCAGAGGTAGCTTTAAATATGGGATATGGGATCCCACAGCCCTTTGTTATCTGAAACTCCTTTTCTCCAGACCCTCTTTTGCTGCAGCCGTTCTGAATGAATGACACCTCACGGATACACAGAGAGGGCCCTATTGTGAGGGTTATTCAGGGGTGGGTGGCCTGAAGAGGGTTCAGCGCATCTTAATAGACATTGTTCAATTGTTTGATCCCCTCCTTTTAAACGTGGAAGAGCTGCACAACTGTCAGGTTTGGATGTGGACGAGTTTTCCCTGGGAATATTTTTATGCATTTTGGCCGTTCATTTACATGACGACAACATTTTGGTGGCCTGAAAATGCAAAGTTTTGAAAATTGGTTTCAAAGTGCAAGTTTTTGAAAACGATACCATTATCGTCTCCGTGTAAACTACAAAAATGCAAATTTGTGAAAACGGTGATGTCATGCGCATGTGTATTACGTGTTCAGTCTATAGACATGTAGTGTTTCTTTACAAAGTGACATCGCCAACTACTGGCCTGGCATGAATAATACAGCCTTTTTAGTAGTTTTCGCGGATCTGTGTGAACGGGGATCATTTTGACGACTTGTCGTCTGTGTGCGAAAAACAAAGGAAAGACTTTTCTGTTTTTAGTACATTATTATCGTGTAAACGTAGATTGTCACTCTTTTAAAACCTTCTGCACTACTGAAACATTTATACTAAATTGATAAAGTGAGAACAAAGACATAATGTTGCAAAATATTTCTATTTTAAATAAATGCTGTTCTTTTGAACTTTTAAAAATCACGGTTCCACAAAAATATTAAGCAGCACAACTGTTTTCAACATTGATAATAATCATAAATGTTTCTTGGACACCAAATCAATATATTAGAATGATTTCTGAAGGATCATGTGACACTGAAAATTCAGCTTTACCATCACAGGAGTAAATTACATTCTAAAATGTAATAAAATAGATTTTTTTTTTTTATCAAATATGCAGTATTGGTGAGGAAAAGAGACTTCTTTCAAACATTAGAAAACTTAAATCAAACTACTGTTCAAAATGAGATTTGTTAATTAGCATTGTAATCGATCTACAAGTATAACACAGTATAGATCATACTAATTGTAAAAACGAATGGTTAGTCTTAAGTTTATCAATGACTTTCTTGCAGGTACTGGTTGACCAATCATGTCCAGATCAAAAGGCCCACCACCGGACTCCTGATGTACACCATGGCAACACGCTTTTGTGATGAGATCCACCTGTATGGCTTCTGGCCTTTCGCTCATGATCCTGACGGCAAACCGGTCAAGTATCACTACTACGACACGCTAACTTACCACTACACATCTAGAGCCAGTCCGCATACAATGCCTTTGGAATTCAGAACTTTAAGTGCTCTTCACAGACAGGGGGCGCTGCGGCTGCACACGGGACCATGTACACTCCCAACATAAACTATTAAAGTCTCATTCAAAATGGTTTCATACACTGGACTTTGAACATGCATAGAGGAAAGAAATGCTGTGAAAAAAATCTGGATTACCTGAATATTCCAGGTAAATCTCTGACCAAATGTGAGAATGCAATATATGAACGGGACAGGGATTTCTTAAGTGGTTCAACCTTAAGAATGTTTTTAATCCCCAAATAAGGCTGTTTTATAAAAAAAAACAAACAAAAAAAACCTTTTCATATCCCATGTTTTTTAACATGATTCATTAAGTGTCTCATATGTTCAGATTTAGTTGTATGCCATATTTGGCCACAAGATTGGCGCATATTGATAAAATGAGTTTTTAGCCTTTAGTCTTTTGGGACAATTTGTGTAAAAAAAAAAAAGAAGAAGAAGAAAAAAAAAAAAGGAAAGTCTAAATTTAGAATGTCATTTATTTGTTGCCTTTACAGTCTGTCTGTTGAGCCCACAGACGGCATGGCTGAATGTAGGAAAGTTGTCAGTTTTTGCATTTAACATGGTACAGTTTAGACTAGAATTAACATTTAAACAGTATAAAGGGGATTTACCACTATGTTGCTACATACATTCTTTTAGACAATAATTTAGTGCCTCGAGTAGGAAAAAATGTTATGCTGCATCATGTGACACTTGATAAAGTTGCCTTAGAAAGACATAGCGAGTAGTGTTGTGACCTTTAGCAGGCGTTTAAAAAATTTGGCATTAATGTTCTGTAGTACTTGTGGAACATGTACACTGCAAGCATCTGAACACTCTTGTAGCTGAACATGTTTGCACAGTGAGGCAGCTATCAGAGCGTGTGGAGCCACACACTGAGATACTGTAGCCAAATCCAGTGCACACCCAGCTGTTCACATACTCATGTGTACTCAAGAATGTTCAGCCGTGAAGGGACGTTGAGTATGTAAACTTTGGAATTTGTTAAAGCCACATAGTATCTGTTTTAGGATCTCAGACTGTGTTTCTGTATAAAGGAGGGTTTTAGATTTTTTTTTTTTTTTTTGTATGTGACACACATTACATGTTTCAGTGAATGTATTTGTGATAACTTATAAGTAAAGAACATACTGCTGTACTTATCTGGCCAATGTGATAATGAGTGTTTTTGGTGTGGGTGTGTGTGTGTATTTCCAGCTCTTTATTTATTTATACATCAAAAGTTTGTGGTTGGTAAGGTTTTTTTTTTATTTTATTTTTTTAGGTCTTGTATTCTTAACAAGGCTGCATTTGTTTGATCAAAAATACAGTAAAAACTATGGAAGCTTGTTTCTGCAATGAAATAATACATAAATGTAATTGACATTATCTCTCAGAACTGATGTCAGAATTGTGAGATATAAACTCACAATTGCATGTTATAATGTCCAATTGTGTGAGAGAATTTTTTTTTTCCTCAGAATTGCGACTTTATTCTCACAATTCTGACTCTGTAACTCGCAAATACATGTTATAAAGTCAGATTTGTGAGATCTAGGCCTAAACTCACAATTCTGAGAAAAAAAGAACTGAGAAGTCGCAATTACCTTTTTTTTTTTTTATTTAGTGGCGGAAACGAGCTTTTTTAAAAAAAAAAACCCAAAAAATTGTGTAATTACAATTTCAATTAACTTTTTTCTTTTGATAGTTTAAAATGTAATTTATTCCTGTGAAAAATTTGTGCTGCTTAAATATTTTTGTCAAAACCATGATTTTTTTTTTTTTTTTCCCCCCTCAGAATTCTTTACATAGAAAGTTCACAAGAACAACTGATCTTTTGTAACAACGTAAAACTCTTTAACGTCACACTTGATCAGTTTAATGCATCCTCGCTGAATAAAAGTATTAATTTCTTTAGCATTAATTTTTTTTTAAACTGGAAAGGAAGTGTGCATTGGCTTAAAATGGGCTTTTTATGATTAACATGTTTTTAATTTCTGAATTAAAGCTAATTTTCAAAAATGTCAGGGTGATGCAGATACCTTGATATAATAATGAAGAAAGATGATTCTTTTGCTTGGCATTGTCTTTTTGTTTTTAAATCACAAAAATGCTTGACCACGTATTAATATTTTTGAAAAACGATTGTCTATCAAAATGACAATTCATGTGGTGCAAACTACTTTCAGAAAAAAACAAAACCGGAAATGATTGGAAGAACCTCTGCAGACCCTCATAATTGTGTGTCAAGGTCAGGGTTGCCAGGTTTTCACAACAAAACCCACCCAATTGATACACAAATCTAGCCCAATCCCGTTTCAGTGGTGGTACCCCAGTAGAAACCGGATTTCACCCCCCAGAACTCGGGGTTCCCCTGGTAAAATTCACATTCCAGGGGCTAAATATCATGTTATTTGAAGTTGCTTCAACCTGCGGCCATGAAAAACAATCCTCCGCAGCAGTGTTAAAGTAGCCCAATTGGAATTACTGGTCAAGGTCAGCAAGTCTCTTAAAATTTCTGATAATTTGACCTGCAATATGACAATGCAAGGTTAGACCAAGTTGTAAAATGTCATGTGATGCGACCCCACCCCCTAAAATGTAATATTTATGAATCATTTATGATTTGTAAGAAGTACTTAAGTACTGAATTTTTTAAATGAATGGTATCAATTGGCATGTGTTTAGACTTTAAATTTAATACATTTAGGTGTGGTTTCATAGATTTAAGCCAGGAGTAGGTTTTAGTTCATTTAGGACATTTAAGTAGCTTTTATAAATGTTCCTTCAAAATTTTTTTTTTTACTGATGTGCATCTTAAGACAATGGCAAAACAAAGTTGCTTTCGGTTGAAACAGCTCAAACATGCATTTTAGTCTGGGTCTAGGCTTAAACCTTGTCTGTGAAACCGGGGGTTAAAGAAGTTAAAACTTATTTAAAATGGTTCAAAAGTTTTTCAAAACTATTTTAAACCACATGAGTAGGAATTTTAAAAGATTTTATTTTGGACACTCTTGTTTGTTATTGACCCCAAAAAATGTGTTTTTCCAAAAACAGCTGTGACAAATTTAATTAGGCTACATGTGCTTTGAGGTCTGATCAAGCTAAGAGGACGTTTTCGTAGAAGTTGGACATTTTTTCTGGAGGGAGTTAATCAAAATTAGTGAAGTATTTGAAATCTTTCTGCATATATACAGCAGCCCAGAGAGGGGCTTCTCTTGTGTTTTGAACCATGTGATCTGTCATGTTTTTGACACGAAGCATTCGCTGCACTACATGTTGCTCTTATTATGTCTCCATTTAAGTTAAAAATAGATAATTGTGTCACTGCAGACGTCAACAAGCCATCCGACATAATGAATGCATTTATCCGTAAAAGCACCCCTGTGTTTTAAAAAAAGTAGAAGAGCGAAACGGTCTGTAACCAATATGACTAAACTTAATTATGCCGCAACTGACTGCGGGCAACAGCTTGGAGGACGTTGGGAAGAGATGTCCATGTTTCCTGCTTTCATGTGTTAATGATTACCACAGTGTCTGGTTTTGGAGGAGAGAAGGGGGATCCTTTTGTTTCGGTTTTTATTGAATGACCTGTGTGGTTAGACCCTATTAACTCTACACCCAAAATAGCTCTGATGCTTATGGAGATGAGAGCTTCTTTGTCTTCACTGTAGTAAAACTGAGACAGGTTGTTTTAAATCCTTGTTGCCTAGTTGAAATGCGTATTTTAGGTTGGATGCTGGATCTCTGAACTGAGGCAACGCACAAGAAAGTGATGCAAAGCGTCTTAGACTTTAAAGAAAAAGAGAGACAGGAACTGAGGAGAAAACAACTTCAGCACAGGATGCCACAAAATGAATTCAGTCTGGGAAAAGTGAAACAATTTATAATCTGTGAGCCACATAACAGTATTTTAGCCGATATTTTCTGAGAAATATGTGGAGTGATGTCTTGTTAGGCTAATTTCTGGAAATGTGGTGTGTTTTATGGGCTTGTGGGTAACCAACGCGTGAGGAGTAGCTGTACCCGTAGAATGATTTCAGTTTGTTTTTACAAAACTTTATCACAGGAAAAATACTTTAAAAAAAAAAAGAAGAAGAAGAAGAAGAAAAAAAGCCCTTTCATGTCAGGCAAAAGGGGAATTTACAATATTATATGTGGTGCTTTACAAGTTACTTCAGAAGGGAACAGACACAAAGGATGGAGGGCTCATTTAACACTAAAGTTCCATATAAACCTTCAAATTAATTTTTAAAGCTAGAATTGTGTGGAACAAAATGTGTTTACCTCATGCCTTCTGCAAGTGATGAAGTGACATGCAAGACATTCATGTGATATGGTGAACCTTACAGTTTCAGGGAAAAGGACAGTAAAAAAAACTCTTAAAAACGTGATGGTAAAGTTGTAACACAAAGTAGGCCTACTAAAAAACTAAGAGGGCTAGGCTATCAACATACAGGTGTACCAAAAAAAAGGGCTAATAAAACTCGATGTTTGCATCTATTTTTGTAGAGTTAAGGCCCGTTCACACCAAGAATAATAACTACAAAAAATAATGATAAATATATAGTTCTAAAAATCGTTCTAAATATAAAAGAATACCACAAATATAACGATAACAATATAAAGAAACAACATCGTTGGGATCACTTTCATAACTATTTTTTCCATCTGTTGAACGATAAAACACTGACAACCAATCAGAATCCATTCTAATTTAAGGGCTCGCGCATTTAAAATGGCAGACGACATTGTTTGTGGAGTTAATCGCCGAGGTCCAGAAAAAGCCACCACAGTTTGACAAGTCAAACACTCTTATCAAGGATACTTTAAAGAAAATGGATAGGCCTATGTGGAAAACAATCAATCATATCCTCGGAATAAATGGTGGTAAGTATTAACGATATATGCCAGCCTAGCAAACAGTGTAAAATAAAATTACCTCAGATATCCAGCGCTAGTTTCGACAACATTGTTTTGCTTCCTTTGAGGTTGCAGTGAAAATGACTTTATTCCACTATATTGACTTGGCCAGCTAAATTCACTGTTAGATTAGATCGACTACATCATAGCTATTCAAACATAGCGTGCTGAGGACATCTGCTGGTTATAGCTGTGTAAATGCAACAAGAACAGCAAAAACATTTTGTACGTTACACACTTTGAAACCACAGCGCATGAGCTGACCGTTACGTTATAGTTGGTTGTTGTGGACGCAAATAGTTATCGTTATAGTTATTGTTCTTTAGACCCTTTAAGTTAATTTAGAAGGGAACATACCCGTTCGCAACAAGAACGATAACTAACGATAAATATTAGCGTCCACACCAGCGGACGATATCGTTATGTTTATTCTAGGCACTTTTGTCGTCTACCACTTTAAATGCTCGTGTCAGTGTTGCCAAATTGGAAAAGTCCAAGTATGTACCAGAAGCTCAAAATTATCGTATTTGGAAGAAAATTATCGTACACGAGTTTTCAGAATATTTAAATGAACTAAATTAATAACTAATGATTTTTTTTTATAACCGAATTAACCAATACTGAACTTACTTAAGCTACACATTATTTCCTTCTAGAGCTGCTGTACAGCCAAAACGAATCAAATGTACAAAATACAGCTATTTATTTAGACCAACTTTTTTAAATGACCTGCAAATTACCACAATAGATAAATAGCTAGGCGTACCGTAGTTGGGAAACAACTGATCTAAGCGCCGCGGTAGGAACGTTAACTTGTGCTCGTGAAAGAGTCATTCTCCACGATGATTGGCTGAGAAGACGTAACGTGAGTGCGTAACGTGCGTGATCAATGAATATAGAATCCCTTACAAATACGATAATTATCGTACGTCTGGCAACACTGGCTCGTGCTCTTAAATAAGCGATGGATTCTTATTGGCTGGCAATGTTTTATCGTTTATCAGCTGGAAAATTCAATTCCAACTATATCGTTTCACTGTCAATATAGTTATAGTTGTGGTGTGGACTCTGCTATTTACATTTAGAACTGAATCCTTGGTTATTTTTATAGCTAGTATCGTCCTTGTGTAAACAGGGGTTTTAGACTAATTAGTATTTGCTATGAAGTTGAAGTTGACTAACTGAATACAAAGTTAAAGGGAAACCAGACAAATGGAAAATTTGTTTGCCTTGTTGCTCCATGCTTAAGCTGTTGCAGGTTACTGGTTAACAAGCGTGAGGCAGATCTTCACATTCAGGCTCAAACCAAGTTTTAAACAACACATTTAACAAACCTTGTTTTCGTTTAAGATTTTTATTTATTGCATTTAGAAATTTATTTATTTTAATAATCAAGAACAAAGAAAAGTACATTTACAATTTGATACTCTTCAGAAACAACAAACATTTACAGTTAGCTCAGACATAGTTTTCTTTGGAAAGAAAAGTGGTTGTCGATATAATAAAACTTTTTTTTTTTTTGTCCAGTGCTTAGACTAACAAACATGCCAGACAAAAACGGGAGAAGGTTAAAGCATGTATTTTAAGACGTGTTCAATTATTGTAGAATGCTAAGGGGGAAAACAGTACAGAAATAACACTTCATCTCAACCGTCACTTTAGCAATTGTTTGCATTTTATACTTTTTACTTTATATTCCTTCCTTCAAAGCATGAATTCAGATTTGTATGAAATACAACACCCAGCAGTTGGAAACATTTGGAGCAAAGACAGCATAGAGACAGAGAGAGAATCACACACTTGACTTCAGTTTTAGACTAGTCAGAAAAGAACAGCTACACCATAATTTATAATTCAACAAAATTCTTTTTGACCCTTAGATGCTAACAAGTCCTTCACATTGACATCTAGTAGGAGCATCAAGATAAGAAAAAGTCACACTGAATTTAAGGAAAAGCCACAAAATATAATATCATCAACATATCACTGTAGCTTTAAGATATTTCAAAGATACTCTTCAAATATTTCATGTTTAAACCCTTCATGATGTGTGGCACTGCAGTTTTCCACTGTAAAAACCAGTTAATTAAAATAAAAAATGAGGTGTGCATATGCGACACAATAAAAAACAATCCTCAACCTCTGAGAGCAGCAACATGGCAACAGTATTCTTCCAACTCCTCACACATCCTCTCTCACACATACATTCAACCCTTATACAGTAAATATACACAATTAGTGGTTAGTACATTAATAATTCTCAAAATATAGGGACGTTTGAAACATATTACTCTTATTAAATCAAAATATGTTTTTTTTTTCTTTCTAAAAATAAACTATTTCAGGTGAATAATTTGCATACAATATATACAGATGATAGTATATAATAAATGAACAAAAAACATTTTCAGTATTGGAGCATAAACATCCATTTAACATCGTCGTATATTCATTTGAAACTTTGGGCTGATTCAAGCACAGCTAAATCACTTACAGTTAAACCCAATATTTGAGCTCCGTGAATAGAATTTTTTAAATTAATAAATTTAGGAAATGTTTAAAATGAAAAATATAGAATTTTTGATATGATTACATTCCAAAAATAATAGCTTCAATGTGATATACTGTGCCAGAAATGTTCAAGCTGCCTGATACTTTCAAGAGCAATTATGGATACTGAATTAGACTTTTTATTAAACAACTGGGATGTTTTGGGGGGTAAAGGAAAAATATGAAATATCTGTGCAATAATTAGAGCAATAACTAATTTGTGGAATGGATTCGTGGGGGACTAACTGTACTGCCTCCATTAGGAGCAAAGAAATGTTTTCACCCATCAATCTCTGATTATCTTTTCTGTGCTTCCAACAGAAAAGCTTTCATAAAACTTCAGATTTTATATTGGTTTGGAATTTCAGAACGGATGCATACACCAAGAAACATTTGACATATTTTGTCGTCCGGTTTCATTGAGGTTTCAAGGCTCAGAGGAAATGAATCAAATCAAAAGGTGCAGGGAGCACATTCCCTGTATAGATGTGTTCACATGCAGGGGTATCCAGGGGCGTTAAAAGAGCTCTTCAACAGTGACTCTGAGTGCACAATTTAATTCACCTATGAGAAAGAAAAGAATTTAAATAAGAGGATTAGGTACATTAAAAAGGATATCAAGTTTCAAGCATGAGGAAAAAGTTGTCAAACTGGTCTGAACTAGTTTGCCTCACTATCAAACGGCCACATTGCCAATAAAAAGCTGATAAACAGGGAGCCATGCCCAGCAAAAAGGAAGCAGGTTCTCAGTCAAAGAACAATTGGACGGAAGGGAGAAGTCCACTCTTGACGCTCACTAACCCTGCAAATAACACAACTATTTCCATTGTGACCCGTGAGGTCACTCACCAAGCACATTCACAGTCAATAAACAACTGCTAGGCTTTAAAACACTGGTCTTATTTAATGGGAGTTTAGCAGTGTGCCATGTTAGTTAATGCACGGCAACACAAAAATGAACATTTAACAACATTAACAACAAAAGTCTGTCTAAAGCGAAACATTGGCGTGCATTTTTAACAACAACAAGCATGTGAACACTTTTCCATGTTAATATGTTTAAATATTCATTTAAGGCATAGGGAGGCATTTTCTATGAATAGTCTATTTTATTCTACTGAGACAAAAGTCCTTAGAAAATTCAGCCTTGGATCTATTTTTCAGCACCATTTCCCTGTCACTCACACTATGTTGATACTAAGTTATTTAAAGTGTTTACTGGAGAAGAAATATGTAGCTGCACTGCAGACAGCATTTATTACCAGACATCAGGAAAGAAACATAATCTTATTTTCCTGGTAAGGTTGAAGGTATTTGATAGGCAGACTTGAAAACATTTAAAATGTGAGCCAGGCCCACATGCAACTTGTTTAAAACCATTATTCCCCTTCCCACAAATTAGTTTTTAAAATGTAAATTTCATTGACAAGCAAGCAAAAGTAAGGCACTACAAATTAAATCACTAAAAGATGACAAAAGTTAATACAAGAGATCTAATTTCATGTCATTGCACATAAAGCAAGTCTTGTTAAAGCATTCACCTGTATTTGACATCGAACAGGGTCGAGTCGTCATCTTCGTCGTTTTCTTCATTTAAAGGTGCCATCTCTACACGCTCGGCGGGAGTTGTGATGATGTCATACTTTCGCGTTTTTCTGATCTTCTTTGCCGATCTATTCAAACCAGGATTAGAGAGAACATGGAGAGTGAGTTTATGACCACCTGTATGTTTAATAGCATATGAGAGTTTTCCAGTTAGGCGAATAGCAATTGAAAATTCTGATTCATCTATATGATTCAGATTCCTTAAAGTTACCATGATATCAAAGTTGACAATTCTTGTTTTTATGGAATATTGCAGTAAATTATTTATCCGTGCACATCTTTTTAAAATTCATGTGCCCTCATAATCTTTAATCAAAATAACTTCCCTTCCCTCTTGCAGCAAAATCTCTTTTCTGATGACGCGTTTACTGGCTTGAGGGCGGGACAACCTGTCATTCACATGAGATCACAGCAATAACAAACCACAACGATTCAATCAAACCAATTCCCAATGGACAAAATCAAATCCTGCGACTCCCGCTCTACATTTTTTCTTGTTCGAGAAGCCGTTTCACATGGATATACGTCACTATTAATGATTGTTTCAGTAGTTTTGAAAAAAGAAAGCGCCATTTACCTTCGTCCACAGTCTGTTGCCAGATGAGTTAGTTTCTGATAGCTTATGAATCAGAAATAATACAATTGTTTTGAGAGGTGTTTTAAAGATAATTTTTTTTTAGAGATAACATGTTTTCCAATCACTGATCCTGGCTATAAATCAAATAAAAATACATACGAATACAACATAACATGTGGTAACGTGATTCATTCATTTTTATAAAATACCAAAACAAAAACTCATAATGTATACCTTTAATTACATGTTGTCGTATTAACAAGTCAGTAACTGCATTGTTTTTAAGTCTCACGAGTTCCATACAACATAACACAAACATAATTGGTAAGTGTTTTGATTCACTACAAAGAACCGTTTCATAAGAGTCATTTGTTCGGGAGTCAGACTACACTGTATGTTCTTGCTATATAAACCGATCTGGAAACACTGTCAGAGTATTTTAGCTTCGTTCGCATCTGCAGAAGAATTTATGTTCGAGAACCGATAACGGAACCGAACGTCATGAAACTCATTCAACTGCGGTCTCTTAGTACGAATACGATTCTGAATAAGAATCGGTTCTCGGGTTCCAAACAACAAGCGAACCATCTGCTTCTAAAACCGTTAGAGGATTAAGTCAGGGATAACAAGTCAGCGTTACCAGACAATCCAGAATGTTCTGAAATTAACAAATTGTGTATAGATGTTGTGTTTAGTTATTAGGTACAATTCTGTCTTAAAGTAGCCTACAGTTACACGAAATCTAAAGTGACATTTACCAATGAATCGAAAATGACGCCATTTTCAATTAAAAGTATGGTGGCATTTTCTTAAGAATAACATGATTTGCAGAAGCACTCAGACTGACACAAAAATAAACCATTTAAATACATGCCAATTTATATATTACCTGAATATTTTTATGACAAGGCACGTGATAAGCAAGGTTGTTAATACGCAGATAAAAATCGAAATGTTTTTGATGGTAGGAAGATCCCTTAAAATGGTAGAAATGCGAGATCCAACCGCTGCATCTGTTGTATTAGGCGTATGTGATGAATGGTCTTCTTGTGGAGGTAATGTTGAACTCAAATGCGTCGCTGGGGACGAACGTGTATGTGGCTCTCCGTGTACCTCCTGAGCAATGACAATAAGAGCAACAGCAAAATAATACGGCCACATATTGTTTCCCGATTTAATCCGCTTACTTAATGTCTTGTGTATTGAAAAGAGTCAGTATAAAGAAGCTCTGCGCTCTGTAACTCGAAATGCGAACAACAGCTGTTTGACAAATGATGGGAAATGATGCTCTGAGTCTGACATCTCAAATATTCCACAGTTCACAGTCGGTCGTCAAACATGTCCAATATCTCGCGACTATCTTCTCATAATCTGTTTTCCACCTCTCGGGTGTTCCGTTTCATTCTTTGGTTTGCATTCACACGCAGCTCGGACCGTCATCCAGGATGTTTTCTTGGGAATGCGTGTCGGCAGGAGGAAATGTGGATTATCCACACCCGGAAGAGCTCCGGGAGGGTCCAGAGAGAGACGAGGAACCGTTTAGCACCAAAGTTCTGTTATGGAAGAAGAGCGCCTGCTGATAGTTGCGTTTGCGAAATATTGCATTTTTTTTTTTTTTACGAGATTATACACATCAGACAATCTTAAGTATAATTGTTTAAAAATTAAGAGAGTTAGAGTATCAGCAGGTCCCTTCTGGAGCCACGGCACAACATTGAGGTAAAATGGGCCAGCTGTTCAGTTAAAATGGGCCAATATATATATAAAAAAGGTAATTTTGGCTGAAATCATTTTATTTTTAACAGTAAATTGACACTATTGTCTTTAGTGTGCCATAGCAACAACACTACACTTATTTCATTAAAAAGAAAGAAAACGAATATTTCATTAAGAAATGCAATTAAAAATGAACTGATCATGTTGTACAGGTGTGCGTTTCTGTGCATTTGGTGTCTTTTGTGTGCATGTACAGGTGCTGGTCATAATTAGAATATCATCAAAAAGTTGATTTATTTCACTAATTCCATTCAAAAAGTGAAACTTGTATATTATATTCATTCATTACACACAGACTGATATATTTCAGATGTTTATTTCTTTTCATTTTGATGATTATAACTGACAACTAAGGAAAATCCCGAATTCAGTATCTCAGAAAATTTGAATATTACTTAAGACCAATACAAACAAAGGATTTTTAGAAATCTTGGCCAATTGAAAAGTATGAACATGAAAAGTATGAGCATGTACAGCACTCAATACTTAGTTGGGGCTCCTTTTGCCTGAATTACTGCAGCAATGCGGCGTGGCATGGAGTCGATCAGTCTGTGGCACTGCTCAGGTGTTATAAGAGCCCAGGTTGCTCTGATAGTGGCCTTCAGCTCTTCTGCATTGTTGGGTCTGGCATATCGCATCTTCCTCTTCACAATACCCCATAGATTTTCTATGGGGCTAAGGTCAGGCGATTTTGCTGGCCAATTAAGAACAGGGATACCATGGTCCTTGAACCAGGTACTGGTAGCTTGGGCACTGTGTGCAGGTGCCAAGTCCTGTTGGAAAATGAAATCTGCATCTCCATAAAGTTGGTCAGCAGCAGGAAGCATGAAGTGCTCTAAAACTTCCTGGTATACGGCTGCGTTGACCTTGGACCTCAGAAAACACAGTGGACCAACACCAGCAAATGACATGGCACCCCAAACCATCACTGACTGTGGAAATTTTACTACACTGGACCTTAAGCAATGTGGATTGTGTGCCTCTCCTTTCTTCCTCCAGACTCTGGGACCCTGATTTCCAAAGGAAATGCAAAATGTACTTTCATCCGAGAACATAACTCTGGACCACTCAGCAGCAGTCCAGTCCTTTTTGTCTTTAGCCCAGGCGAGACGCTTCTGACGCTGTCTGTTGTTCAAGAGTTCAAGGAATGCGACAGCTGAAACCCATGTCTTGCATACATCTGTGCGTAGTGGTTCTTGAAGCACTGACTCCAGCTGCAGTCCACTCTTTGTGAATCTCCCCCACATTTTTGAATGGGTTTTGTTTCACAATCCTCTCCAGGGTGCGGTTATCCCTATTGCTTGTACACTTTTTTCTACCACATTTTTTCCTTCCCTTCGCCTCTCTATTAATGTGGACACAGAGCTCTGTGAACAGCCAGCCTTTTTTGCAATGACCTTTTGTGTCTTGCCCTCCTTGTGCAAGGTGTCAATGGTCGTCTTTTGGACAACTGTCAAGTCAGCAGTCTTCCCCAAGATTGCGTAGCCTACAGAACTAGACTGAGAGACCATTTAAAGGCCTTTGCAGGTGTTTTGAGTTAATTAGCTAATTAGAGTGTGGCACCAGGTGTCTTCAATATTGAACCTTTTCACAATATTCTAATTTTCTGAGATACTGAATTTGGGATTTTCCTTAGTTGTCAGTTATAATCATCAAAATTAAAAGAAAAACATTTGAAATATATCAGTCTGTGTGTAATAATATAATATAATATACAGGTTTTACTTTTTGCATGGGATTAGTGAAATAAATCAACTTTTTGATGATATTTTAATGACCAGCACCTGTATGTGTATATGCTTGTCAAATATCTGTCAAACGTTTTGTTAAAGATTAGAACATCTTTGACAAAAAATAAAAAAGTCACATTTCCTGTAGCTATAGGTCTTAACATCGTACTGTACTGACATCTTCCTTTCTTTCCCTTTCTCTTCTATTTTCTTATCTCTCTGTTTCCTTTCTTTGCTTGTCCTCCTGCCATACTGTCTGCAATGCAATTTAAAAAAAAATTTTTTTTTAGGCCTATAAACCTATTTTCACCCTCAATTTCTGTGTAAAAGTGTGTGTGTGTGTGTATGCAGCCTATTTTAGCTGAAAATTGTGGCCTATTTTAGCTTAACCAGCCATTTCTAATTAAAATGACCTTTTTCACAAAAATCAAAGTTTCTTTTTTTAAATTAAACTTTTTTTTATTTGAAAGAGCATGTCAAAACATTGTTCATAAACATTTGCTTTGTTGGTAAGCTAACTTATAATTACTTTAGTACCCTTATTAGTGATGAATGAAATTTACTATGTCAGGCTCACTTTCCTTACAATTTCTCTGACAAGCTTCATGTAACACTCTGCTCTGCCCACCTTAAAAAAAAAATAAAAAAAATAAAACAGTCAAAACTATTGTTACATGTCAACAAGTGTTGAAGCAACAATACAAGATCAGTTATTGTGATTGGCTGTAAAAATTTTAACCTTATTTGGCCCATTTTTTTTTGATAGCCCATTTTAGCTGACTTCACCCTATCTATCTGTCTATCTATCTATCAAGTCAAGTCAAGTCACCATTATTTATATAGCGCTTTTTACAATGTAGATTGTGTCAAAGCAGCTTTACAGTGATAACTGGTACATTATTTTGGCTGCACAGCAGCTCGTAAGGAATAGTGTCAATGCAGGCAGATCAAAGCACTGTTGAATATCAAATGTCAATTGTCAAGTGTCCCCAACTAAGCAAGCCAAAGGCGACAGCGGCAAGGAACCCAAACTCCAACAGGTGACATCAGGTGGCAAACAGGTGTTAAAATGGAGAAAAAACCTTGGGAGAAACCAGGCTTAGTCGGGGGGCCAGTTCTCCTCTGGCGAACAGTGCTTTGTTACGACTCAGGCTGCTATCATAAGTCAGATATGATCGCAACATTCAAAGTGTTTAATTCAGTTCCATCCAGTTGAGGATCGTATTCATCACACCGGTATGGACGGTTGTTGAGGAGATGTGCCACTGGTTGTCATGTTGATGAGGCCTTCATAGTGGATGATCTAGTTGACTCAATCTCTGCTGATACTTCAGGGCTGTGTTGTGGTTGTGTCATGGTGGAGGTCCTCGATCTCACCCGGATACGGCCCGGATCCGGCTGACTACGGTAAACCTCGGGATAAACAGAAAGACTAATATTAGCGTAGATGCCATTCTTCTTCTGATGTAACGAGTACATCTGGTGTTATTGGAAGTGTTCCCGGTTCCGGCTGACCTAATTTATGCAGCCTAATAATCCTTTAACGGATTTGAAAAAATAAACTGATAATGTGTTATGTGTATGCCAGGTTAAAGAGATGTGTTTTTAGTTTAGATTTAAACTGACAGAGTGTGTCTGCTTCCCGAACAATGCTAGGAAGATTGTTCCAGAGTTTAGGTGCCAAATAGGAGAAGGATCTACCACCTGCAGTTGATTTTGATATTCTAGGTATTATTAGCTGGCCTGAATTCTGAGATCGTAATAGACGCGAAGGACTATAATGCATTAAGAGCTCGCTCAGGTACTGGGGAGCTAAACCATTTAGTGCTTTGTAGGTAATTAGCAAGATTTTAAAATCTATACGATGTTTAACAGGAAGCCAATGCAGTGTTGACAGAACCGGGCTGATATGGTCATACTTCCTAGTTCTAGTAAGAATTCTAGCTGCTGCATTTTGTACGAGCTGTAGTTTATTTATCAGGCGAGCAGAACAACCACCTAGTAGAGCGTTACAGTAATCTAGCCTTGAGGTCATGAACGCATGAACTAACTGTTCTGCATTTGTCATCGAGAGCATATGTCGTAATTTAGATATATTTTTAAGATGGAAGAATGCGGTTTTACAGATGCTAGAAACATGGCCTTCAAATGAAAGATTGGTATCAAAGATCTATCTATCTATCTATCTATCTATCTATCTGTCTGTCTATCCTAAGGATCCTTAAGAAGGAACCAATGGAGTGGGTAGAAACTGGTGGGTAATGTTTATTTGGTGGGTAACGTGCTTCGCAAAGAGGCTGTTGTTGAAGTATGATTCATTAAATTCTATATTTAACAGCAACATAAATCATGAAACCCATGTCTTAGCAGAGAAAATATCTATTTCTCAAAAAGGGCATTAAATGTACCGTAGCGAAAACGGCCTGCTTAATTTTAGAGAGAGTGGAAAATGGCTGTGAAAAAATACTGTTTATATCGCAATAAAACCTTTACTAATTTCTAACTATAGTGGAAATGGAAAATGGGTTATTGTTGGATTATAGGCTTTGGCTTTCCTGTGTTCCATCCTGTTATTTAACAAAATTTAACAGGGAAGTCCCAGTCCATATGTTCTCCTGAATAAAAATGCATATTATATGATATTATTACATCAATAATATGCATTCAAACCAAACATGCATGAGTAACAAGTTTAAAAAATAATAATAATAATAAAATAAATAAATAAAATAATAATAATCCATGAATAACTTAAACAAAGATAAAGATTTTAGCTTTAGATTTCACAAACTAAATTTAAGCAGAGCATACACCATTCCTTGGTGTATCAGACTGCTAAATAAATTGTAAACTGTAGTTAGGCAAACAAGATTATGATTTTCAAGTAAGTTATTGAATTATTTTCAAAGTGACATACTTCTAAAGAAAGAAATGTTTTTAAGTCCTCCTGACTACCAGCTATGGAGTTTTGTCCTCTGTAGAGGACATTATATTTTAGCGAATTTCTCTGAGACCTTACATGTCACCATTTTAATTCTGGATGTCCTGTAAAGAGCACATTCAGGGGAAGTGTTATGGGGTTTCCAATCAAAACATGACTTTCTGTTATGAAACAGGACATTGATTTTACACATGTCCAATGTAGAGGACACCAAGACTTAAATTATGATTATTACACTTCTTTTTTCATTACATGTTGCTCCAAGAACATATTAATATGCAAATTACATCCAGCGTGTAGTAGATAATTTGTATATAATGAAAAAAAAACAAACAAAAAAACAAACAAAAAACATTTATGGCCATTTTACACACATATAGCATAAAGCAAAATGGTATATCAAATCATTCTGTTATATCTTTCATAACATAGTTGAGAATCATCTTTATACAAAGTTTGGTATAAAAAATCCTGAAACCTAAAAATTGATTGGTGATTAAACAAATAAATAAATCCCATTGTTTTTGCCTTTTCATGTCTATTCATGTCTTATTTTCCTGGTGTCCACTACAGAGGACATAGCATAACATATGAATAAAATATAATTTTCCAAAAATTTTATTTTTCCATTTGTTGCTTATGCTAATTGTTGCAATGCAATGACATAAAAAAAATACTAAATTCACAAAACTTTCTGGTAGTGAGGAAGGGAAGTAAATTAAATACATAGTTTATATTAGCCACATGATGGCGCAATCTACACAGATACAGTCAGTTGACCTTTCTGTCACACAGGTATGCAGGAAATGAAAATAATAGCAGAAATCTGAGGCCGGTTGCATATACTGCTAAGACTAGTCTTACAAGTTAGTCATCACATTTTTTTCTTTAAGATTGTTCATAACTGTTTTAAGTCAGCTACAAAAAGTAAGACTGATTGCCCCTTGACTTATCACCATTATGTTAAGACAGTATGACCCATTAGGGGCAGTCAGTCTTACTTTCTGGTATCAAATTAGACCAATGTATGTTTTTAGTTATGAACAGTCTTAAAGAAAAAAATTGATTATTATACTTGTATGACTAGTCTTAGCGGTTCGTGCAACTAGCCCCAGATTGTTATTTTAAAAAGCAAATTTTAAGATATCCTCAACGTCAGACTCATTGCACAAACTTCAATTTCAAACCAAAAATGCATTAGGCACTGGCTGAACCACAGTCCAAATAACACCACAAATTTCATAGAAGGCCACAAGAGGGCTCTTATTTATCTTTTTATTTTTCAGTCCAAATAAATGTCACATCTTTGTTTGATTCAGCACTGCACTAAAAACAGTGTTCCGATTTGTGTGCTGAAATAAAGGGTCATAATATAGTGTCATTTATTTATACATTATTCTGAAAAAATACAGACATTATGGCATCAGGTTTTGACACCTCTTTCTATCCATACTTGGCTTTTTGTTTTTTTAAATGGTACGGCTTGTACACAAATAATCTACCTTCCATTACTTCCATGAAATGTCCACCTGGTTCATTTGTGGCATGTGGCACCAGTGCCTACGTGGCATGACTATAGAGGAGAAGGGGGAGGGAGCCGAGGGCTTATACAATTACAGTTGCTAAGTAACCAACTGCGGTATGCAGACTAGCTGTTGGAGAGAAATGAGCCCTTGACAGAGCTGAGGTTCTGTTACTGTACACATCCATTTGTTAAAAAGAACTGCCATAATCATAGTTCATAAATTGAAGGTTATAAATATTTAAATAAACAACTGCAGATGAGTTATTATATTATAGGCATTATATTATTTATATTGCATAAGTGTTTTATATAAACTATGGATGTTTGGTTTTGGCTGTTGCAACTTGTACATGAAACCTTTTGTCATAAAATAAACACCGTAAATTCTAATGATTTCACTCAATTAGCCTATAGGTTTTAATTAAATAGCAAAGATGTCTGAAATGTATAACTTATGAAATTACTTAATAATAACCCCATGAATTACAATAAGTAGCCTTTTAAATTAAATAAATACAAATAATAATAACACTAGTAATATTCCACTCGGGGCTTTCTGTGCCAAACTCACTTCAAAATATTTTTAATCCACAAATATAAAACATTAAAGGGATCGTTCACCCAAAAATGAACATTTTGTTATCATTTTCTCACCCTCAAGTTGTTCCAAACCTATGAATAAAGGAATGTATGTACACAAAGGAAGATATTTGGAAGAATTTTTGTAACCAAGCAGATCTCGCCCCCATTGACCATAGTAGGGATAAAAATACTATGGTAGTCAGTGGGGGCGAGCTCTGCTTGGTTACAAACATTCTTCCAAATATCCTTTGTGTATAGCAGAACAAAGAAATTTATACAGGTTTGGAACAACTTGAGGGTGAGAAAATGATAACAAAATTTTCATTTTTGGGTGAACTATCCCTTTAATGTCTCCACAACTCCCTCATTAACAAATAGACACAAAGAACTTTGATATTCAACATAATACAATATCACAGATTACTTTTTTCCAGAGACGTCTTTCCGTGCAAATCACCTTGTATGAATTCACATGAAATTCAACACCTCGTGAAATAGTTATGTTATGCCTACTCATGAGTTTAGGTTGGACATTTCTTATAGCCTATGTTTTTAGAGCAGTTTTCAATTCATCAAATAGCCTGTGGTTATCATTATTTAAAGAGACTTTTTGAGAAATTTTGTTCGATAACATTCAAAGATGCTGCTGCATTTTTATGTAAATTATTCATACTCACATTCTTATGTTATCAACTTTAATTTTTTCCAATTTATTTTTCTTTAGAAATTAACGTTTGAGGTGTGAATGTTGGTAAATCTTCAAGTAAAGTCTTTTTAAGTAATGATAACCACAAACCCATAAATCAAAAGTTGATTTATGTAAATAAAAAACAAAGACAACAAATGGCCCAAAAATGCTAATCCCCTTCTTGGTTTTATGACTACAGTCTAAACAGCTCTGTTGCTTTGTTATATAAAATCGTGGCTTTATATAAGTGTAAGTTACATTATGTAAGTTAACTATACAATATGGCTACATTAGTTTTACAGTAAGCTAAGTAGTTCTTTTATCAGTTTTTAGAATGATTTGCTAATTAAAAAAAATAGGGTTTTAGTATCCTATTTGTCGTTAAATTGCAGTGTTGTCAATATGCCGGTGTAAAAAAATGTGCATGTTTTCGATCACTGAAATCAAAAGTTAGTTTACATACACAATCATGGATGCTGCGTTTCTTCTACCCAGAATGCTGCAGTGAGAGGAAGTTGTCTATGCTTACGCTGAAGCTCAGGGCTGTCCGTCCACTCGATCAGTATAACAGCACAGAGAGGACGAGGAGCGCACACAGGAGCGAAGAGGCAGCGGTGACGGGCGAAGATGGCGATGCGGCGCGGTCTGAGCGAGAAGACCTCGTTAAAACGAAGAATGTCAACGAGGAGAATGGCGTCGACCTGCTCAGATCGCAACGGTGAGAACATGGTAAGATTTCATTATAAATTTAACTTAGAAACGTGTTTTAGCGAGTGGTACAGACGCACCAATATGGTGGAAAAGGAGAGGGTTCGACGAGGTGTTGTAAAATGGCCATGATGGGGCCATTGCCAAGTACTGAAAAAAGGCATTCCGTCGATTTAATCGACGATTTTGAGGCAAAAACATCGTGAAATTGTTAGGAAAACAATGGATGGATATGTTGCAGGAAGACTGTGAAGATTTCAACTGGCAGCAACGAAGAGAAACAAGGATTTAACTGTCTACGCATTTTAAATTCGCTTTGTCCTTGAGAGGACAAAATGTCCTTGTAACATTCGTAAGCGGAAAAAATATATTATATTGAAATATTGTTGTGATAATGCACTAGTGGACGTATCATTTCCAGTCTCAACATTTTGATTGTGTCTTGTTGATTTCAAATGTTTTCTTTGAATAAACAATTTTATTGAACATTCTAATGCATTTATTGTGTGTTAATTACTGAAAAATAATATTTTTCTCCGGATGTACATTGTTTTGAACTTGTTCAAAGAACGTTGTGAATATGCCAACTTGCCTTAGGATTTAGTACATTTTGATGTTTTACTTTATTTTAAGATTGTATTGTTTTCTGCATAAAATGTAATAGTTTTACTTTTCATTTTATGGGTCTTTTCCACTTGAGAATGTACTTAAATAAACGTATCCACTTGTATTTCTTGAGTTTTGAAAAAAACATTTATGCTGTATTTTTCGACGTTAAATAATAGGGTGTTGGCTTTTAACCCATTGTGGTCCAAAAGAAGTATTTATATACTTTAAAAAACGTAGAAACATGTTTCTTTCTTTCTGTTTTTCCTTTTTGGTCTGAGATTTATGTGAAGTACATTTTCACCTGATTAGTACTGATTTAAAGTATTAAATGCCCTAAAATTTATACAAAAATTATTGATAAATATAAAAAAAAGTACAATTTTAATCTGGAAAGTGTTTTTTATTGTTCTGGTTTCCACAATATCATAGAAACATATAACCTAGAAAGCAATGCTTTTAAGGTTGTCTATTTAAAGTGTAAAATGTTAGCTTTAAAATATTATGAGGTCTATGCTATAAATGTATATAGAATCAGCTGTTCACTGCTGTCTAGAAAACTAATGTTGCTACTAATGCTGCATGTAAGAATAAATAAAAAATAAAACATGTGCCCTAAGTGATGGTTCTATATCAAAGAGGTTTCTGATTTATGTATATTCTTCAATGTATAGGAAGTATTGTCATGTTCTGTACTTAAAGGATTTTTCAACAATAGTACTTGCAGATTACTTCGTTAACTAAAGAATTTGTATTTGATGTAGAGAGAATGCATGACTGAAATGTTTCTTTTGAACATTTTGACACCTAAATGAGCGTTGTTATGTAAAGTATCCAATACAATACTAATTGTCCGAAATGTTTTTTTGTGTGTACAGGAATCAGAACAACTGGATAAAAGATGATGGAACTTCGTTCAGTCTCATGCCATGTAAATGTAAGTGACATTAATGTACTTACTAACTAAACTATACATTTGCGTAATCTGTTGAGCTTTATTTACCTTATCATCGACCACCACTAGGTTGTGCACTAAATCAAATCGTAGGATGCATCTTCAGTCTAACGAAGAATCTTTTTGTTGTTAAAGGTTCCTGATCTCCTGAACGTCAAAAAAAGACGAGGAAAAGGATTTTTGCCGTAAGTATTGCAATTAAAGGAACCTTGTAGAAATAGCTACAACGTAAATCCTTTCTTATCTTTTCTTGTATAACGTAGTTATTATTTTAGCTGCTTTATGTGGTGTATTTACTAATGTTTTAAAAATACTGTAATTTGGCCAGAAGTATAGTTAATAATGCAATTTTTACACAATTTGAGCAAATACTAAATTTTTATAAATGCATTAAATTTTCTACAAATTCTAGTAAAATTTCAACAAATTCTGCACAGCCCGAGATTTTAAACCATTAAAGAATATAAAGAACCTGAATTTTGTTTTAACGAGAAAAAAACAAACAAACATTAATCATGGTATTAACTATGAACTCTTTACACACATCCATGTTCAGCGAAATAAGATTACATTCAGACATTCGAAATAAAAAAAACTTCTTTTATACAAACTATAAAAATCAAATATTTGCAGTTATTAATAGAAACATTATTAAAGGTGACAATATTGCACAATTTTGTTTGGGAATGGGGTGGAGAAACACTATTTAGGCATTTTATAAGCCTAATTTATATACACTTTATGTACGCTTAAAAATTATCACTTTTAATTAAAAAAAATTCTGGACACTTCTTTTTTGACAACAAAACTAAAAGTAGGGTTGTGACGATAGTATCGTGTATCGACGGTAGTCAGAGATATCGGCGATGGCTGAGCCTTTGGCAATAATTTACTTGTTTTCCCGTTAATGTGAAAGTTATTATTGTTGGTATTATCAGGCTAGTATCCAATTCATATTAAGGACCTACAATTTATTTCCCTAATTTCATAATGACATCACATAACACCTCATTGAAAATGTTTTTAAAACAGATTACAAAACTACAACCCACATCAAAACTGAATCGCAAGGTGATCTATTCACAAATTCAAGAATGCTTTTTATAAAAAAGTAACGCATCAATCTTGTCCAGGTTTTGTTTAAGCCAAGGTGAAAATGACGTTTGTCAACGTTTTGTTTCCATAGCACATAAACAAAACATTTAATGACACTAATAACAATACAATTAAAAATTATTATTAATAACATTATTACTAAAACTATATAGACCTAATAACAGTCTTTAAGTCAGAGCACCGCACAATAATCAGTTATCGATGAAAATCAAAAGCAGCTTCAAACACTGACTTAAAACTTGTGTGCAGCGTCAGATGCCAAACACTCGGTCAGTTTTTGCTTTCACTTTCAGGAAATATTGACTGGTTTAAGTCTCTTTCACTGACATAACTCTCATGCAAAGTTAGCAAATTGCGTGTGATATCCACAGGCTCACCTTTTGGGTGAAATATTTCAATGCGACATGACATTTTTCTTCATCACCAACTCTATCTTGCTTGCAAAATGATAGGAAAAACAATTCTCATTTTAAGTAAGTAAATTAAATGAGTAAATAAGTAAATTATTGCACCCCCCACCAGCGATAATATCGGGTATCAGCGATCTCGCAGGCTGACGATATGACTGACACATATCGCCCAACACTACCTAAAAGTATAATTTTATTTTCCTTATTGTAGAACCATTAATACCTGGTGTATTTAGATTTTTCTAATTGAATTTAAAATGTTTTAACTATCCATTCAATTAAAACAATTTTCTTATTTCACCAACATAACATTTCGTTGTCCCTAGTGTGAACATTGAAAATACAAACTTAAGTCATTTTTTTATTTTTTATTTTTAATGCAACAAATGGAAAAAAAAAAAAAGGACATATATGCCCCCTTCAACAATTTTTTTTTATATCTACAATAAAAATTCACTAAACAATATTCTTTTGTTAAGAGTTTTTCTCTAAAGTTGGATTTGGGTTTGGTGTTGTTTCACATGGCAGCCAATCTTTTAAATATTTTCCAGCATGCCTCAATTCCTGCTTACTTTGGTTTCCAGTAGTAAGATATCCATGTTATTGTCCCCAATGTAATAGAGCCTAATTAGTGATAACTTTTTTTTGTTTTGTTTATTATTGCCAAAGCAAGGAGAGCTGTTATTTTCTAAACGATTCGACTCAGTTTCACCTGGGAAAACTTTAAACATTAAAAATTGATTAGCCTTGCGTATCCAGACCTTCAAACTGATGGCAGGTCTAGACTCCATAGCAGCTTTCATTGGCCAAGGACTGCCCAGAGTCTGTCTGACTGACATGTAAAGCAACCAATCACATTTTGTTTTATTCAGCGTCATGTTACGGGCCATGAAAATGTAAAGCCGACGTCCCTACAATGTCAGAAGAGTGTAAAACTTTTTGACAGATTTTAAAGAATCTATGCTTTATGTACTTCATACTTTTGAAAATCCAGCGTTAAGCTGATTCTGATTGACAAGCGCTCATTGTCACATTTGTAAACACAATGGCTTTCTTTTTCCATGAGGGGGTTTGGCATCACAGCATCTTTGTTTCCAAGCGGACAGTTATAGAACACAACACGCACGTCTTGCGGAAAACCTGTAGAATTTAACCAATCAGAAGACATAAGAAAATTATAAAAATTAATAACTGCCATCATAGAGATACATACGTAGATGCCTCATTAGCAGCTATTTCTATGGGCCGCTATACATAAGCCATCCGCCATGTTGGAACAGTCAAAGGCAGTCCGTGAACACTCGAGAGCAAGTTGACTGAGCGTCTGCAACCGTAGTTAAACGCATATATGATTATCTATATCTGCAGATGATTTTGCTGAACACAATATAAGACAAAGGTGTCAGCCAACATGGTTAAAACCTGTAATATTGAGTTAATACATATTAAAACACAAACCAACACATTGTCACCTGTGAAAGGTTATCCAATTTCTTCGGGAATTTAAATTTAGGCGGTTTCAGAACCAGAAGCTGCACAATGTTGTGGCATCATTGATTCTTACTGTGAGTGACTACACTAACCGTTCCAAGATGGTGGGCATGCTGACGTGCCTGGAGCGACCGAATGTGGCATATGTGTCTGCTATATGTAGGGATAAAAAGTAAACAACCATCTAGCAACTGCATAGCGGCACGTAAACAACCACCCAGAACACCCTGGAATCATAGCAGCGACTTTTGCATGGAAAAGAATCTCTTAGAGTTAATACTATTTGGAAGATAAATAGAAAATCTTTTGAAAGTAATGTAGGGTTATGGCTTAATTCTTTACATTACTAAACAAATGACAAAGTTTTGCTTGAATTAATCATAAGGCAATGTGACACTTACTTGAGCAGCTAATGCAGTTCTCAACCGACAGTGTTTTGTTTTATATCTCTGATCTCACTGATTGTCCTTCTCCCTGTAGATGATGTTTGCCTGAGGAGGAAACTGCAGCAAAATTTCAAGGAAGGGAAGACTACTCTGTAAGTCCTCACAGTGTTATTTGTATTATTAAGGTATTACTACATATGTCTGTCATTTTAGCTACATTTAGGCCCCAGTAAAGTAGTAAAGTATTTCTGCCTAGGCACATGTAGTAGTTAATAAACAGCATAAAATGGATGTTTCATCAAAATAATTAATTTACAATTGCTACAGTTTTTTTACAGTCTATATTAAAGGTAAAGAAATAATTCAAAGCTCAAAGGAATGGTGCTAAGAATTTTTGTTTAATAATGGGCTTCCTGTTACAGCTTAGGAAGGTGTACAGGTGTTTTATTATAATAATTTTTTTTTTTTTTTTTTTTTTTTTTTTTACAAACTTTTTGATGACTTTACATATAATTTACTTGTCTTTAGTACCTGAGCATGCTTGGGTGCTCTCTTCACCACTACTTGTTTTCAGTGGAAACCTTTCTTGAGATCAGTAGATATGTTTCCAACCAAAGTTGCAAATTTTACTTGTGCGCAAAATTGGAGTATCGCATAAAACGTTTGCGAATGAAGCAGCGTTTCTGTCACGTGTTCAAGAGAACAAAATCGTCATTTCCTGGGAAACTGGTGCAAAATATCTGTAATAAAAATGGAACTTGTTGCAATCGGGGAAGCCACTGAAGCTATTTTATCCTACATCATAAATGACTTGCATCTCAGAACGCGCAGACGAAACGCAATAAACGCTGTCGTGTTATCTTGCGTTTGGATACCTGGTGTTTGGGAACACAATCATGTGAGACACTTCTGGGAGGTCATTATACCAATTGATTCTGATGAAAGACTTTGGCTCAGGCAATTCAGAATGACCAAACCAACATTTGAGATGGAACTGATCTGTTGGTTAGTTTGGTTGGTTTGTTTTGTTTTTTTGCGCTTCAAGAGATTTCAGTAAATATGCGCATGTCGTCTTATCTGATTAAAAAAAAAAAGTATCTGCCTCAATTGAGCGCATGTTTTTTTTAAATTATTTTTTTTATGCGCATTTTTAGAATTTATGTTTGTCTTGGCATTTCCATCCAGCGTGACACTTTCCTTGTGGAGTCAGTTCTGCTTTTGTGTAACTTGTTTTACACATCTTTGATTCTGTGCCACAATTGGCCTCCTTTTTTCACTGGCTGTTGCATACTTCATGCATTTAAAGTTTTCACTTGCACTTGTGCCACATTTACACTGGAATACACTACAACATTTCCATTTTACTTGTGACATGGATAAAACTTTTTCTGCTTTTGATTTTGGGATGGATATCCAGACAGGACAGGCTAGAAATTATGGTCCTTTACCATTGCACATTAGTGTGCATTAGCCCATGTCCTTCACATTAAGTCACTGTTTAATTTGAGCTGACACCTAATTATCCTAATGATATATCTGATGAAAAGGGATCGAAATAGTTTCAAAGGAAAATGTTCTTAATTTGTGGCTAAGGCTACTGACATTTTTAGTAAGCAAATGCAATACGTCCGTTGAGACACATCACTCTTCTAAAGCGTGACTTTTATTAAATGTACTTCATAACCTTTTTTTTTTTTTTTTTTTTTTTTTTTTTTAATAAATGAGAATTTCTTTTCCTTATAACATTTGGGACAACTTGTTTACTTTTTGGTAAAATTCTCTTCGTATTTGTACTTCTACACATCAGTATGCAAACTTCCCAGTTTGTGAACGGACTTTGAAGTGTCGCTTTTCATTTTAGTGGTAAAGCCACACTACCCCCCCCCCCCCTTTTTTTTTTTTATTTTTTTTTTTTAAAAATCAAGTCTCAGCAGCCTAAACGTCATGAATGACTTAATTACAACAATTTTACAGTTTGATTTTCCTCTAATACACTTTTAATTTAGGCCCAAGTTAATAACAATCACATTGTATAGAAAAACGCACTTCAATAATTGACATTCTCACGTTTTTCACCTATTAATTTCAATGCTTTTTAGCTTTGTAGAATCATCGGTTAGATACAACTTTGTTCTTGTATCTAACATTAATTACCATTTTTAAACAAAAACATATTAGAAGAAATTTACCTTTTGTGACGCACATCCACAGAAATAATAGCTAATGACAGACATATGTTGTGTAATATGTTGTGATTTTTAAACTGGGGGTCTATCGTAAAGCTATTTTCTGATTGTCAATGTAATAAGTGAACCAAATCCAGGTACTATAGATTTTCTGGCAGTTGAAAGTAAAGGTTTTTGTAGTGTTGTTTCTTGTGAAAACGCTTCTGAACTTGTGTGAATAGAGTTTCTTGCACTTACATTTGTAGGTGAATGTAACGAAATCAAGCGGCCGCATTTGCGGCAACTATATAGCATTCTTCTGTTAGCATTTTATCATATGAATAACATTAAATTTTGCTGTAATAATGCTACTATTATAATATTGACAAGTTAGTTGTGCATGTTAATGTTGAAGTTGTCCTAATTGACCATAAGAAGCTACCTTGTGAGATTGACCATTGTCTTAAACTTGTTAATCGCTAGCTATAGACACCTATCAAACAGGATTCTGATTTGGTTCTGATTTATAAAAATGTTTGTTGATAGCTACACTATAGCCATACGTTACCATTCTTATAAAAAGCTGTCATCGCATCTATAAGAATACATTTGGGGTTTACATGTTTTCCCTTCTCCTTTTTGATTTCATTTAAGAACCAATTCTGGACAGTCAAGTGGAGACACTACTGCTTAATGAGGAAGATGGCGGCTCATATTTTGCTTTTGGATTTGGAAAGAAAGAGACATTTTGTTTTTGTGATTTGCTATGATGTTTTACTTCATTCGCTGATGTACAAATGTATGTATTGTCATTTTACTGCATTGTTGTTTTAATGAAATGCCTGTATTTCAAAATTTAAAAATGCTTTGCTTTTTTTTTTTTGTTGCCTTTTTTAAAAGAAAAATAAAGTTTCGTGATTGAACTATATCGAGTTGCACTTATTGGATGGAAAATAAAAATGACGTTTCGCAAAAATATTTACTTTGCGGTTTACGTCCAAGCGTCCAACACAGGTTCAACTTTTTCTTTTTTTAAAAAATAAAACAAAAAAATGCTATTTTATTTACTTACCGAACTATGAATTAACAAGCTGTGATATCTTCAAATTTTAATGAGTTAGTTTTGTCTTTAACTGCCCTTAATGACTTGTTTTATTTATTTTTTTGCTAGATTAATTTGTTGTATTCCACAACTTGAGATTTTCGCAAATTATTTTCGAGCTTTTATCTTTTCCATTCAAGGATACACCCACAAATTTCCTATTGAATTAAAATTACGCATTTGATCCAGCCTGCAAACTTGGCTCACGCAACCGTCCTCTTTCAAATATCACGTTTGCAAAGTACATTACATATACAGAGCAGGTGTAAAAGGGTTAAAATTAAATTGTCTAAAATGGTGTCCAGTGTAGTCCAGCACTCACTGCAAAATGGCAGTCTCTTGTCTCATTTCCTGTCTATGCAGGAAGTGAAGGCTTACAAAAATAAATGTATTAACACAAAGATAAGAACTGCCCTTTATAACCACCAATCAGTCGTTCAAATACTGTACTCTTAGGTTAGCACTAACTTGAGGTATTAATCTATCTGTAAAACAACTAGTTTTTATTTAAAATAAAAGGGGTGGGTCTTTCGTGTATCACCTGAGCCCTGGGTAAATGGAGAGAACGTCAATCAAAGGCTAAGCTCTCAGAGCTGGGAAGGAGCTTTAGATGGCGGATGAACCTTGGGAAGGGGAGAGCGTTGAGCCTCGCAGGGCTCTCGATAGCACTTGTATCTCAACTTTGGTGAACTTTGAGTGCCTCTAGGGGCACCGTAATCGCGCGAATTCGTTAGTTTTAGTACGTTTTGGACTGTAGAGACGTTAATGCGTACGTTTTGTGACTTTGTTTCGTCGAAAAACGCTGTGGTGTGTGCGTAGAGTGGCCAGTCGTTGTTTTCCCTGCCTTGCACTGGCAGCCATGGCGGTCCTCCATTTTTAGTGCGCTCTGCTGGGCTCTTCTCATACTCTCTCTCCCTCTCTCTCTCCATTCAAATAGCCATCGGTGGATTACTGCTATTATTTTTGTTTTCGAATATTATTCCGATTGTTATTTTAATCTCAATCTTGGACTCTTTTTGATTTTTTTTATTGTTATGGCCAAAGTAACAAATCGGATATTTTGTCAGATGTGAATGTACTACTACAATCCTCCTCCTGTCAATGCAATAGGTATGTTTACATCGTTTCTTTTCTATTGTCGAATTTATTTGCTTTCATCGTTATGTTTTAATCGTCCTTTGTCTGATGACGCAGTAAAAATTTATGCATGTGGCTCTGTGAATGTATTGCCTTGAATTGCCATCGACACATGGATATTTGACATCGAATAGAGTCGAGCAGGTGTCATTCCAATTCCGATGCCTTTTAACTTTAGAAATGCTGTAAATATTTATTTATTTTTAATTTTCCGAGTCCAACTTGACTTTTTACATGCATCGCAACGGACTTTTTTTTCTTTTGATGGTTCATCCAACTTTAAACTTTTGACAGTTAATACCTGGACAAAAGATCATCATTAACAAATCCCAAGACAAAATCATGATGAAGAATAAGAGTAAAAAGCAGGAAGATGAAGGCTCAACTCAAAGCAATGCTTCCAGGTACGATCTTTCATATTTTCCTCTCTTTTTTAACATGTGTCTTGATTGTTTACCTTTACAAGCATGGTTGATCACCTGTGCACAAGTTTAAACCACAATGTCTGTAAATTAGTTGGGTTTCATATCATTGACCTTGGGATAGATGTATAGCCACACCCTGATTTTGCTAGTATTTCTAAAAGTGAATACAAGGCCTATGGGCCTTTACCAACATTTATACTCCAGATACACAGTGTTTTACACAGATTTGAGCAGTGATTATAATGTTTTCACTTGTAAAGTGATAGTGTGAAATGACCTTGTCTGATTAGTAGTATGTGCTGCATTGCACCATGTAAGGTTAATGACATTTTAAACACTTTTACTTTAACATTACATGACAGTTTAGCATTTGATAGATGTAAATTGATATTGCAGTCCTTGTATGCAGAACCTGATTTCCTGAAATATTTTAATGAAATCCATTTCACACAAATACAATGTTTAAAGCAATTTAATTTTGTCTGAAGTGACATATGGGCATATTTGTATGTTGTACATGCTTTTATTTTTATTTTCTTTGTTTCGTTATTATTAGTAGCAACAAAACTATTGCTTTTATTTAATGTGCAATTGTTTTTTTTTGTTGTTGTTTTTAAACTGCTGACAATCTGTTGCTTAATACAGGACATTTTAATCACTTTTATCTGTTTAAATGTTTTATTAAAAAAAAAAAAAAAAAAAAAGTGGTGTCTGATCCTAAAGTAGTATTTAGGGGTCACACATGTGCATTAAAATCTGTGTCCTATTCTTTTAAGGTCTTAATTGTTTATGGAGTAAACAATTAATGACATGGGGTATTACCTCATGTAAATATTAATACAGCACAAGCTCAGCAGTCAATCATGTATTTCAAAATCGCATCTTGAAATAATTTACTGTTGTATTGGAGCTCATTAAAAAAAAATAGCATTCACTCTTTTTTTTTCTTTCTTTCTTTTTTTTTCTTTTTTTATAAGAGTGTATATTTGTTTAAGCATTGCTGATGATCAAAATGTGTGTTTTCCATACATGTTCAATTATAATATATCCAAACCAAGGATGTCTTATCCTGATAGGAAGATGCAGAGTATTATAGTTACTTTAGTACACTCACACTTACTTTTATTTCCATATGAAAACTGGAGCTAATTGAGTTGTAAATAATGTTATTGGGTGGTTCACATTAACAGTATCTAATCTTTTTACAGAAATGTATTGTTTACATATGCATTATTTAGGCTAACAATTCCTTAAAATATTACAAAATGATTAGGGGACATTAAAAAGACAGTGATGCCATTTTTCAAAGGTTCATGTTTTGTTGATCCAGGGAAATATAAAGGAAAAAAACTTTAACACAACAATTGGGAATGGAAGATTTAATGATCACTTATTCAGTTTCAAAGCCTCACAAAATGTGTAAGTCAAATAATAATTGTAATGTATTCAAATGCTATAATTGCCATTATTGGATTTTGTCATAAAACTATAGTGTGAAACACAGACGCACATCTTTAATGTAATTTTAAAGTAGCCTGTATATTTGAACTTTTACCAACATGGGACATCATCAGTGGGGCTTTTACCCTGTTACAAAGTGGTCATCATATCAGCCTTAAAAATAAAATACAAACAATAGCACAGGATGTGTTGATGTTGTGTTTAGTGCTTATGACCGGGTCTGTCATTATTTTCATGGTTGTTTGTCAAGAATTTCCGTCTGAATTGATGGCACAGCTTTGAAGCCCCTGCATATGTTCCAGACACCAGTGTCTAAATCGAAAACCCCCTCAAATGTATGTTATCTTTTTATAATTACACACAGCAGTTCTATGTAATAGTGTATATGTGATCATGAATTTACAAATGAACATATATATGTTGATTTTTACAGGTTACGAATAATTTCTTCAGTGTTAAAGATGCTTGTGAAAGCCTAAATCAATTTATTATCCTCAGAAACATGTCTTGACTGTTGTTTAGCTGTGGCAGCCATTTTCTAAATATTTCTAAAGAAACAAGAGCTAAAAAAAGATGTCAAATGTGATATTTTTCCTATATTATAGTCAATATAACTTATTTGAGGTGTTCATATGGCTTGGCGCTACATAAAAAGCACTGCTTTGTTTCATCACAGTATGAGACTGGCTTCATTAAATGGCTGAAAGTCCTCAAAGTCACAAAATGGCTCTTGCTTTGTGCTGCATAGCTTGTATTAGATGCTGCATTACATAAAAGCTTCTTGGAACTACAGGAAGCGGAAGCGGGAAGTGTTTTGTAGGTCAGATGACTTCATACTGAGTTTTCATTGGACCTTCACTTGGCTAGCAATAAGCAGCCAATGAGAATTCAGTTGAGAGGTTAGGGCCGCCCATATATGATGTCATTAGCCATATAAGGACAGTCTGGCTGGTCGGGCTGCTTTGTCAGCAGCTGTTTTGCTCCTTGAGCACATGATGGGGGTGGTTGTTTCTAGCAGTGCATTCCATCATAGCACTCGATGTGCTAGCGCTCACGGTCAAATCTGCGTTATGGTTTCCAATGAATGCCATCGTGTCAAATTAAATGAGCAGTAGTAGGACACTTTTACACGAGGTTTAAGGAAACATGTTGTTGTTTGAGTCACATAATAAGATGGAATAAAGTAGATTTCAGTGTCTTTAGCTCATTTTTAACCATGTAAAGGAAGGTATAATTGCTCTATTTTGAGATTTACATTTATAGTAAGAGGGGGTGGGCTTGTTTCAGACAGAAGCCATTGCGTTTAATTTTAGACTCAAAGGGCAAAGGACAGCAGAAGTGGTCATCGACCTGCAAGATGATGCGATATGTACTTTCACATTTCATAAAGGTTATTTTGGAATTGTAATTTTAATTTATTGCACATTAAAATACTTTTTTGGAATAAAATGAAGTCATAAAAATAAAATAAGTAAACCAGATTGTATGCAAATGTCTCATCACACTTGATTAATTTAAATGTATTTCCCCCCCCATTTTTCTGTCAATTAAATGAATCATTCCAATTCTACAGGTGTTGTCTGTTTGTCATTAAAGGAGCTTGTGTGGTAAAACTTTACAATAAGGTTTCATTAGTTAACTATATTAGTTAACATAAACTAACAATGAACAATTAATCTACTGTATTCGTCTTAGTTAATGTTAAGCTTAACATTAACCAATACAATTTTAAAGGCAAAAGTTGTATCTTTTAACATTAGTTAATGCACTGTAAGCTAACATGAACAAACAATGAACAGCTGTATTTAACAACAAACATTAACAGATTAAAAAAATGCTCATTGTTCATGTTCTCTGATGCTTTAACTAATGTTAACAAATGAGACCTTTTTGTAAAGTGTTACTGCATATTTGTTTTTAAAAACAAGTGATGTTAATTCCAGCTAAATGCAGAAATGTTTCCCATGCTATATTTATATTAAATTAGATTTCCTCTTTCCCAGTTTCCAAATACTTGGAATGCTATTGTTTACAATGACAAAGACACAGCATGGTTTAAGACACTTCACTTTAGAGGACTTGGCATTTCATTGTTGGACTGGGATAATTGGATTTTACTTAAAAGACCTAAACGTTTTTGTGAAACGCCAGATGTTTAAGTCTGATAATTAGGCGATTTAGAAATCGGAAATAAGTTTTAATGAAGTTAAATAAAAATTATTACAAATTTTTTACCCATTCATAAGATGAGTTTTTTTGTTTTTTTTTTGGCAATAATTTTTGAGATTTATATTTATAATAAGATTTCAGATTAAATTTATGAACATGTACTGTTCAGAACCACTTGATATGTTTTTATTGTTTCTCAGCATGCACATCTTTAATGTTATAGCAATTCAGCATCAGAGGAATCTAACCGCTCTGGATCAGAGTCCGGGAGTCAGTCGGAGAGCGAGCAAGGAAGTGATAGAGCTCGTTCCCGGCGTTCCGAGTCCAACAGCACCTCCGATTCTGAGAGCCACTTTGAGTCAGGGAGTGAATCCACTGGGTCCAAATCCCGTCAGACCTCAACACAGGCCAAAGACAAACCAGTCCGGAAGAAAGACAACCTGGCAGACGTGAAGAAGGTACAAAAACAGGCCAGTCTGAGTATTATGAGAAATCCTGAATTATTCCCATTGGATTTAATCTTGAAGCTTTAATTTAGCTGGTGATTAATTGCTTTATTATCTAAAATGAATTGTCTCCCTAATTATCATAGATGTGGGAGGAACATCCAGATATTTATGGTGTTAGAAGATCCAGTCGCAGCAGACAAGAGCCTGCCCGCCTCAACATCGGAGCTGAGGTAGGCTGGCTGTGCAAAAATAATTCAACACTGACCCCTAGTGGTTTCTTGCATTCTCAGTTGACATTTGCAGTATGTTGCCAACGTGTTCTGCTTCTTGGACCAAAGTAATTACCGACATAAGATACTTACTAGAGCATAAATATTTATGTTCGGCCCTGGACTCCGAACTGATCAGGCTTGGCAGCCCAAGTAGTGTAAACATACCCTGTGTGTGTTGAAAGCCTTGTTTCCTTGATGAATCTGAAACATGACATTTTCATGCTTTTTAATCTAGTGCCATATATTCAAAATGGATTTTCATGGGTTTCTAGGGCAGCAGTGATTCAGAGGGGGAAAGTCCCAAAAGAAAAAGCTCGCGGCAGAAAAAGAAAGAGTAAGTGTACTGAAAGTATTAAATTAGGTCTCCCACCCAACTTTTTCCATAATGTACTTACAAATATCTGATTTGCTTCCCCCCCCCCCCCATTCTTCTCATAATTGTCTCCATACATAACATGCATTATGTAACATTTAGATTCACCCATAGTTGTGCATGTAAATGTCTTTTAAGCTCTTTTACATAAATACATTGTTTATATTCATGTTGTATTGTTCATATTCAAAAGCATTTGAGAAGATTAAGATATTTTGTTATCCATTGCAATGACATTCATACCTTTTAAGCATGTCTAATAACAAGTATATAAAATGCAAAAGACCTGTAAACAGTGAATGTAAGCTTTTGATTAAAAAAATTGATTCGTTATAAAATGCAAGACATTCGTTCTGAATACATTACCATTCAAACGTTTTGTTTATTATTATTATTTTTTTTTTTTTACTTTAATACTTTTATTCAGCAAGGATGCATTAAGTTGATCAAAAATGACAGTGAAGACACTTGTAATGTTACCAAAAAAAAAAAAATCTCTTTCAAATAGATTTTGTTTCTTTCTGGTCATCAAAGAATCCTGAAGCAAAAAAAAAAATAGCACCATGTGAACAGATTTCAACATCTGTGTTTACATGGACCCTAATAATGTGATTTGTAATTGGACTAGAAGCACAGTCGGAATAGAAAAGTCACATGTAACTATGTCAATCGAAGTGAATTGGCCAAATTCGATTAAAATTCCATTTGGATTGTAAGGGCTGGTTTAAACATTTTCTAATCAGTTCGACAGGACACGTAAACACTTGATCGGTTTGAAAACTGAAACTGGAAAGTACTGCACATACGCAATGATGTAGAAATGTCGTAATGATGTATCTTGCACGAAACAAGCTGATGTTGTTAAATAGTAGTCGTGTCACTCTAAAATTCTCCTTCCACTCATCGTCTGATAAAGGCACAATATGTAAGATTCTTGGATTAAAATATCCAAAACCCACTTGAACAATGTTATATATTTTGTTGACTTGTGTACTTACATTATCCCAAATCTTTCCAAGAAGTCTAAAGTAATAGGCAATTTTAACCAGGACATGGACTGTGTCTGTGCGTCGCCTATCAGTGATATCATACCCACGTTACCCTTGGTTTCCGTTTTTATTTTGTAGAAACCATGGAAACACCAAAGACGCTTTAATATATTATGTGTTTTATTAGACAGGTGAGCAACTGTTTGGATACATTCATCGACAGAAAACTAATCATGTTATATAGCTCAACACAGTAAGTCTTATTGTTTAAATCTGCTTTTCTTGATTTACCGCAAATACCATGTTCTACCATGTCTAATACCGATCTAGCTTACTGCAGTGTGCAACAAGTGTCTCATAGTAGCCGCTAAGCGAACACAGAGTGGCACTATAACAACTTTCAACACACAAATGTATCTAATGATAAAACCGCGCTGTGTTACTCCGCATACTCTTGACCGGAAGAAGCAGAGGCGGTCGTCTGTGGCATAATAAAAGTTCCACTGCTCTTGAGACGTGTGTCATCTCTCATTAGCAATCGCTCCAGCTGCCTCTTTCTGCTCCAATGGCTTTCAGCCCCACCCTGCTTCAAACTACAGTAATGTTAATAAATCTTTAATACATTATCTCTTCCATGAATATGATTTCTGCCTGTCGAAGTCCCGTCGTATTCTTTTCCACCAGCTGTAGACGTGAAGACAACACCTCCCATGATTCTGCAAAATTAAGGTGTCATCATGCTATGCCTTTGTTTTGAATAAGCGACCTCTAGTGGTGGAAAAACTACATATTGTGCCTTTAAGTGATGCGGGACAGCGTCTCACTAGTCCTTGCTTCAGACTTTCGTCCACAGACGCCTTGTTTTGGGCGCGGGAATGGGCATTTTTACTGCTTGATAGATAAAGCAGCATGGCCCAAAGCTGCATGTGCACGTCGTCTCCTAATTAGGAACCGAAACCGATATTAAGTTTGTTTAAAAGAAAAGAAGGTATATGAGACTGTGCAAACGGCAGGAAACTATATTCATGCAGTGTGCGCATCACTGTCAAAAAATCAATTCAGATTTGAAGCTTGTGACAAAAACATGCACATCAAACCGATCACTTTATTTAGCATTCATGTAGGCAAGTATGGATCCATCAATCAGAATTAATTAATTCCGATTGAAACAAAAGTCAGGATGTTAGGATGTATTTTTTTTTTAGGCCAGTGTCAAGGATGAATTTCTGTTCAGGAAATCTGTACAGACAATAAAGTGAAACTAAACTAAAAAGTGTCTATATAAATGTAGCTATTGATAATAAGAAGAAATGTTACTTGAGCATCAAGCCAGCCTATTAGAATGATTTCTGAAGGATCATGTTTCACTGAATTACATTTTATAATATATTCAAATAATAAAAAAAGTTATTTTAAATTGTAATATTATTTCACAGTATTGCTTTTTTTTATTATTAAATAAATGCAGCCCTGGTAAACATGAGAGATTTATTTCAAAAGCATAAAACTTATTTTAAATACTAGTATATATGGACTGAAGCATCTCTCCTAGCATGTTAGATTGCCTGTGTGGTTGTGGGTAATAAGTGGAACGGACTGGCTTGCAGCTTTACGGTAGGGTAGCAGTTGTAGCTTTTAGAGGTCCAATAGATGAACCTGTGGTATTTCTGTGTTGAAAGAAATACCTGGAAAGATGATGACTCAAAAGACGAAGAGGATGTTGAGGAAGAGGCCAGCAGTTCAGAGAGTGAGCAGGAAGAGAAAAAAGTTAGATCCAGACGACTTCCTGCTAGAAGGTAAGAGTGTAGTGAAGCCTGGCCTTCAGACAGCGCCTCGTGAATTATTAAGTGAGCTGTCTTATTAAATTAAAATGATTCATGAGCTCATTTTTAATAGCCATGCTTGCACTAAAATTAGTGATGTGATTTTTGCTCTAACAATTTAGGATACTTGCGCTGATTTATAATAAAGCATGTATCCTATTTCTGGCATAATGGTTCATATAATAATTGATTAATGTGTATAATATATGAACTAGAACTGCTTTAAATGTCTGACAGCTGTCTCAAGGCTATTGGCTCATGAGTCAGGCTGGTAGGCGTGAAAATGAATCGCTACACTAGCAAACACATCAGGGACGCGGAACGAAAGGCAAGAAGCCTAGTATGCTGAATGAGTGCGTATAAATGTATGTCTGTGCTCTTCGCTTCCCTTCCCAGACCACAGACCAAATCATCTGCTAGCAAGCAGCAGCCACAAAAGGGCCGGAAACCGAGGAAGCAGGAATCCTCAGATGAAGAAGATGAGGATGATGACGATGATGAGGAAGAGGAGGAGGATACCCCAAAGAGACAGACAAGGCGGCGAACAGCAACTAAAGTCAGGTATGGATTGTTCTTATCGAGGAGTGTATGTATATCATATATATTTGAGATGCCATACTTCTGTCAGATATAATAATGTATTCAAAAATTTATTCAGCATGCATGTCATGCATACAGTGAATACAGTAATTTTTGTAATGTATTCGTTATGATATTTTTGGGTGGTGGGGGTAAAAATACTTTATTTATTTTTTCCTCCTCGAGTATAAGCTCCATATTCTCCAATATCATACTATATGGGCCATAAAAGCCTGACGTATCAAATATGCTACTTAGAACCAATCTAAAAATAAAAGTTTTTGTTATTTTTAAAAAAGTTTCAATAAACTGATGCATTTAAACAAAAACAAAAAAATCATTTCTTGTCAGGCTTTCAGTTTATTGACAATTTCTGCACCACATGATATTTTTAGAGTCAATAAATTGAAACTTTTCTTGAAAATGGTAAAGTTAAAAAAATAAATTAAAAAAACATACAAAACTAGCATGAATTCAAAGATTTTTTCCCTTTATCATTGATATTCTTATGTGATTGACCCTTAAAGTATTATGACTTGGTCAAACAGTAATGATGAAGCATGTTGTTGCAGTTACAAGGAGGACCAGAATGATTTCGAGACAGACTCTGATGACCTTATTGAAATGGCAGAAGGAGCTGAGGAGCAACAGGATGATGACAGTGAGACCATTGAGAAGGTCCTTGATACCAGGATTGGCAAGAAAGGAGGTAAAGATTCTTCATACTTAATGTTCAGTGAAACACAGAAGTTTTGCTTATTTATTAAAGCCCTTCATTCCTTTCTCATCCTTGTTAACAGCTACTGGAGCTTCCACAACCCTCTATGCTATTGAGGAAAATGGGGACCCTGGAGCAGACTTTGACCCTGAGAAAGAGGAAGGGGAAACTCAGTTCCTCATCAAGTGGAAAGGCTGGTCCTACATCCACAACACCTGGGAGAGTATGGATTCCCTCACTCAGCAGAAAGTCAAAGGGATAAAGAAGATAGAAAACTTCAAGAAGAAAAACGATGAGCTTAACGCTTGGTTAGTGCTCACAAAGATGCCATATTTCCATTTTCATATGTTCTCTAGAAGAAACTGGCATTTTAAAACATGAGTGCCATTTTTACAGACCTGAGTCTGACCGCAAACGTGTAAATTACAATTGCATTTTGTAGGTTGAGGAAAGCATCACCTGAAGATTTAGAATATTACAATTGCCAGCAAGAACTAACCAATGACCTGAGCAAGCAATTCCAGATAGTAGAGAGAGTGATTGGTAAGTTCTGACTTGGTCACCATGAAATCGGTATTGACAATTCTATGGAATATTGCAGTGTTTATTATTAATGACTGATCCATGCACATCATTATTATTTTTGAATTCATGTGCCCTTGTAATCTATGATCAAAATAACTTCCCCTCCCTCTTGCAACAACATCTCTTCTCTGATGACGTGTTTACCGGCATAAGGGCGGGACAATCTGTCACTCACATGAGATCACAAAGCAATAGCAAACCACAACCATCCAATCAATTCCCAATGGACAAAATCAAGCCCCGCCTTACATTTTTTCTTCGAGAATCTGTTTCACTCAAATGTGTCACAGTAGGGAAAAACATTAAAAACATAAAAAAAAACATTAAAAAACATTTTTTTAATGTTTTTAAAAGAAGTCTCTGATTCTGAATAATTTTTTGTGGAAACCGTGATACTTTTTCTAGGATTCTTTGAATAAACAGAAAAACAATCTCTGTAACATTATATTCACTGTCACTTTTGATCAGTTTAATGCATCTTTGCTAAATAAAAGTATTAATTACTTTAAAAAAACAATCTTACTGACGCCAAACCTTTGAATTGGTAGTATATGCTGTTTGCCTATTATGATCTGTTACTAATTTTCTTTTTCTCTCATTAATCAGCAACAAGAACAGGGAAATCACAAGCACATTCAGATTTTCCCTGTAAGTTCACTGCTTTTGTGTGTACTATTTCTTATTTACTTGGCCAAAGGAGATGTTTACTACTTAAATAATTTTCTGATATGTTGCAACAGCCCCTAAAACCGCTTCCACTGAGCCAGAGTACCTGTGTAAGTGGATGGGGCTGCCGTATGCAGAGTGCACATGGGAGGATGGTGCATTAATCACAAAGAAATTTCAGGCCTGCGTTGAGAGTTTCCAACACAGAAATGCCTGCAAGACAATCCCCTCCAAAGACTGCAAGGTGAGTGTGAGAGCTTTGTTTTCTTTTCTTATCAGTGTTATGTTTTGGAAAAAGGGTGATGAAGCTTTGCGCCACGCTATCTTATGTGAACCCTGTCATCTTTTTCTGCCCAAATGGAAGGTGTTGAAACAGAGGCCAAGATTTGTGGCCTTGAAGAAGCAGCCTTCTTACATTGGAGATGAGAACCTTGAACTCAGAGATTACCAGTTAGATGGAGTGAACTGGCTGGCCCACTCCTGGTGCAGGTATGTAACATACAAGTGGAATTTTTCATCAGGAATTTTCCACATTCCGCAATTGAAGAGTATAATGGCTGACAGGACAGTAAAGTTCATTTTTCTGAAGCGAGAGACTGTTTATTTTGTTACGAAAATAACATTAGAATAATGACACTGACATATAGCTTGACAACATTTTTTTCAGGCACTCTTTGCGTAAACTGTGTCTGACAGAAGAGTCAACAGCTTTCAAGCACGTCTTTCAAAATAAAAGTCCTGCATCAGAAAAACATTTACAGTAACTTTTTTGTTGTTGTTGTTTCTTTGACTACACAGTCTGTGACCCACTCAAAATGGTCTTGTGACACACTTTTTGGGTCACGACCCACCAGTTGAGAAACACGGGTATAAATGAATCCTAATAATTATTAATTAAACAACAGTATTGATGAGAAGAGTGCTTTTTTTCCTGACTGTTTAAATAATACTAACACAATGTAGAAATACTTGAAGGTATTATGTCATTGTTTTAATTTAGTTAAAATGTAATTGGCTAATATTAATATTTAATTGTATTGAACATAGAAATGATTTAATTGTTAACCAGTCGTCATGATTATTCTCTTTTTATTATCAATGTTACTTTACTATAGTATTTATATATGTGCAATTTGTATATTAGTATACTACATTGTATAGCATACTATATTAGTAATTAAATATTTTATATTTAATAGAATTTATTTATATTTAATATAGCTTTGTTTTGTGTGTGTGTATATATATATATATATATATATATATATATATATATATATATATATATATATATATATATATATATATATATAAAATTTATTTTTGAATTTTAGTTTAATTTTAGTCTTTTTTTTCCATTTCTAAATATTTCCCTTTAGCTTTAATTATTTTTAATTCAATTTTAGTAATTATAGTACTTCATCTTTCAGTTAGTTGCCAAAGCAACATTTCTAATTTGTTTAACTTTTTCATCTAATATTTCTATTTTATTTGATTTCAGTTTTACTTCAGTTAACAAAACCATTTTTTATATAGTTTGTTTTAGTTAAAAATAAGTTGAGTCCATCTACATTTTTTGTTCTCTTTATCTCTGGTTTCTGTTATGTTCTGTAGGTGTAACAGTGTTATCTTGGCTGATGAAATGGGCCTGGGAAAGACCATTCAGACGATCTCCTTCCTGTCCTACCTTTTCCATCAGCACCAGCTTTATGGTCCCTTCATTGTGGTGGTGCCCCTGTCAACCCTTACCTCCTGGCAGAGGGAGTTTGAGACTTGGGCCCCGGATATGAATGTAGTGGTGTATCTGGGAGACGTCACAAGTAGAAAGACAGTAAGCTAGTACACATGCTGAGACAATCCAACAAAAAAAAAAAAGAATGCTTTTTTGAGGTATAACGCTCTGTTTTTGACCAGATCCGGGACTATGAATGGATCCACCAGCAGACAAAAAGGATAAAGTTCAATGCACTTTTGACCACATATGAAATTCTACTGAAGGACAAGGTATAATAATTTGATTTAATCTTTTATACCAATTCTGTATCATTTAAATGAGTTGTTCTTCATTATTTGCACATTGTTGAGTCAAGGCCATGTGTGTCTATGAATGCAGGGAGTGCTAGGGAATATAAACTGGGCTTTCCTCGGAGTTGATGAAGCTCACCGGCTTAAGAATGACGACTCGCTGCTATATAAAACTCTGATCGACTTTCGGTCCAATCACAGGCTGCTCATTACTGGGACCCCACTGCAGAACTCGCTCAAAGAGCTGTGGTCCCTTCTGCACTTTCTTATGCCTGACAAGTAGGTACTTGCATTTTAGGATGGGGATCATAATATTTAGGGATCTTTGGCATCAAAACTTTAAAACCCCTGTTTTTGACTTTTTCTCCCATTAGGTTTGAGTCCTGGGAGGATTTTGAAGATGAGCATGGTAAAGGCAGAGATAATGGTTATCAGAGCCTTCATAAAGTTCTGGAACCTTTCCTACTGCGTCGTGTCAAGAAAGACGTGGAGAAATCCTTGCCGGCTAAAGTGGAGCAAATCCTCAGAGTTGACATGTCTGCCCAGCAAAAACAATTCTACAAGTAAGTGCTGTTTTATCCCATTTCATGCCTCTTTCCAAGGCTGTGTGCTTTGAGACAGTAACCGAGCTCTCTAAATTGAGTAAATCTTTGATTGAGCCAACTTTTGATTCCAGACTCTAAGACTGCACGCAGTTGGAATGCAAGTGTTTGGAGAAAATCTGCTCATCTCATCATTGTTCATTTGTAGTCTTAATGTGATGTTTGACTTTTTCAGATGGATACTAACAAGAAACTACAAAGCCTTGTCCAAAGGCACCAGAGGCAGCTCTTCTGGCTTTCTTAACATTGTCATGGAGCTGAAGAAGTGTTGTAACCACGGTTTCCTCATCAAACAACCAGAGGAGGTTGAGAATGAAAAAGCACAAGAGCACCTACAAGTATGACTGTCTTAGATTGGAATTCAGTGGGTTTGTTCATAGGAGAACCGTCATTTTCAGGTTGTTTTTGATGTTTTTTCAGAGCTTGGTGCGTGGCAGTGGGAAACTGGTTCTCCTGGACAAGCTTCTCACACGACTGAGGGAGAGAGGCAACCGTGTACTCATCTTCTCTCAGATGGTCCGCATGTTGGACATCCTTGCTGATTACCTGTCTATGAAACGATATCCGTTCCAGGTATGATCTGTGTTAAAGTGTTAAATTGTTTATCTGTTACAGTTTCAAAGTAATGATGTGGAGCCTGATTAGAAGGATGTGTACTAGACAAGTACATGTGTAATCAACTGGTTGAATAGTAAAAACATTATTTAAATTGATTTTCCTTGTACACCTTTCCCTGGCGTAAACATCAATGAAATATATTTTCCAACAGAATCCTGCACCTAAATTTTGCACTGACAACTGAATGCATTGGGTGGCACTGTGAATACTTGAAGTGACGAGATGAAGCCAGGTGCTTTCAGGCACATCCAGCTGTTGCAATATTTATATATAATAATAATAATATTTAATAATAATGTGTGAGGACCTGCTAGAGCTGCACATTTAATCAATAAAAAGTCAAGATTGCGATTCAAACATCCACACGTGATCTTATTTATAAATGACAACAATTTGGCTGTGTCTATTAAACCTTTGACAAAATCGTACCGGAGCGAGGAAGTTATAAAACAGCTTCACAAACAGTCTTTTCAACCACACAGTATCATTATTTCTGTTTTACGATAATTCATATTACCACAGAAATACTGGGATAAAAGTTTATAGTTCGGATATAAACATTGATGTCTACAGTACCGATCAAAATGGAGTAAATCACCTTTTGAAAATGACTTGACCCCTTAAATAAAGATTGCATCAATTACATCATTACACCAGTAGGTGGCGACAAGTGACTGTTTAAAAAAAAATGTATTTGCTGTTAAATCATTCATTCAGAGATTCGTTCAAAAATATGGATTCATCCAGTAATGAAACATTGAAGTCATTGAATGAGTCATTGAATCATTCATTCAAACCAATTTTTTTTATTCAAATTAATTAAATATTTTTATATAGACTGCAGCAATTAACATTTTGTCAACCTCTAGTAAATTTAATTTTATTTTGTTTAGTTGTCTTTAGAATCATGGGAAAATCGTGATCTCTATTTTAAACAAAAAAAAATTGTGATTCTCAATTTATCCAGAATCGTGGATCTGCCTTAATGGTGAAAAGAAAATATGATATTCTTGTCACTTATCAGTGTCCCTGTATTTTCACCACTGTTTTTTTCTCAATAAGAACATGTTAAATGAAAAAAATACTTAATATTTGTTTATAGAGACAAGTTTGTGTATGTCCATTATACTAATGGCTTCAGTCAAATTTTCAAATTAGTTTCTCTGTAAGCTTGGGGTGAATGTTGTTGTTTTTTTTAATCATGATTTTAATATTTTTTTATTAAATATTATAATTTATTAAAATTCATAATTCTTTTTAAAAAACAAACAAAAAAACAGTGTAAGTTCTTGAAGTTGACTTGTACTAAAACTGTTTTTAGTGGTTTCAAATTTCACATGCATATTGTGGTTATTTACATTTTACTTTTAAAGAAATTGATTACCATATTTTCCGGAATATAAGTCACACTTTTTTAATTATCTGAAATGGACTGGGACTTATATTCTGAAGTGACTTGTGCAATTAACGTCAAGCAAGCAATACAAGCATACACATTTGGATTAATGCTGAATGAGAGGGGTATACGAGCCAAAGTTTATCTGTATAGCGGATTTCCCACACGCTGGTAGTTTCACTTTAAATAAATTAATTTAGGCTTGCCGCTAATAGTGAATGCCATTATAATACGTTTTTTTACTTTTATTTGTCATTCCTGTTCAGTCCTGAATATCTTCAAATTAAAGGATTTTTTTTGGAGTGAGAGGAACTAAAATGTTTTTGGTGTTTATAATGTTTGTAAACATTTAGTTTTATTTTTTACAAGTGTTTTACATTACATTACATTATTTCTGAATGTAATAATAAATTGTGAATAATACACAGATGTGACTTTGTTTTTTTCTCTGAACAATGCCATTTTAACCCAGTGCCACTTCTAGTCAGGTGCTTATTTTCTGGAAAATATGGTACTTGTTTTTGTATGTTACAGACAGTGTTGGAGAGTAGTGTTGCCAAAAGTACCGACTTCGGTACCAAATCGGTACTGAAATTTTAAAAATGAGATGCTTTGAGCGCTGTTGAGCAGATTTGTAAACGCCTCTGATTGGCCATTGTGTTCACGTGCTCATCAGATATGTCTGTGATTTAATAAAGCAATCGAAATAGTTACACTACTTATAGTTATTACATCTTAAATAGGGTACCTTGTAATCTGTAACCTATTACATTTCCAAAGTAACCATCCCAACACTGGTTACAGAGTATTCAGTTACATTGAATTATGCAAATACCCTTCCATACTGTCCTTGTTTAGTTGAGAATTTGCAGTTTTTCATCTAATGTTGGTAATCTAGAAGTTTTATTTGTAGTCTCTGTGAAGACGGGAGACATTCAGAGGTGTAGTGTGTATGGCTCTGGTGATTTTAGGGAATCATGTGTCAGGGTTGCAGTATGTTTGCTCAGACAGCAAGTTCCCCGAGCCTATTTTTATCCCCCAGTTATTTTTTGATCGGTGCAGCTTTGAGCATTAGCACAGCTTGCACCTCAGTGTTGTTTTGGTCTGGTGAATATCTTCAGTGTCGTCATAATTTTGTGGTGACTGAGGGGGTTTTAGGGTTTTATGGAGCTTATCTAGCTGAGGTGCCCTAGTTTGGTCAAAGTGCCACGCTTGACATTCCTTAACTGTATCTGTGTTTTCTCTAATGTTCAGCGTTTGGACGGCTCCATCAAGGGAGAGATCCGAAAACAAGCACTGGACCACTTTAATGCTGAAGGCTCTGAGGTAAGAACCTAAAGTGTGGCATGCGTGTTTGTTTTGTTTGGGCAGAGCTTCACTATCTGGAGACATTTGCTATGGTTGTGATGGCGCTCTGCGTCAGAGCCCACTTGACAAAGCACTTTGCTGGTTCTGGGAATGCTTGATCCATGGGAAATACAGGCCTTGTGTATTTATCATGACAGGAGATTGAAAATGTAATCATAAAGGGTCAAAGCGATTCTGTTGGATTGGACCAGGAAGGTCCAAATGGCCCATAAAATCAACATAAAAGTCATTCAGTGTAAACTAAATTATATAACAAATATAATAAAAATCATTCAGTATAATATAAATAATAAATTGCTGTTTGAGGTTCCATTAGGCTGATTTATTTCATGTAAGTTTTTTTTTTTTTTTTTTTTTTTTTTTTTTTTTGTATTCAAGTGGTAATGTATTCACTATTTTAAAGGTAAAATGTGTAACTTTTGCACCACAAGTGTCACCAAAAATAAAGCAGTATTTTTTTATATTTTCTAACAGTAATGATTTTCTTCGATCACTTCGCCTGTCTGCTATTGGTTGGTCAAACAAATTGATACCATTGGACAAGCTTTTTGAGAAAATAGACCTACTATGTTTATAATATACTAAGTATAATTAGATATAGTTAGCCTATTTAAGTAACTTGTATTTTCAGCCAGCTTTGTATTGTTACAGTGTCAGTACTATATTTAAATGAACAATGTTCTCTTTCTTCGTGTTACCTGCACCCAGATGTATCCCGTTTATTAGTCTACAAAAGGCTTTTGACAGCTTGAAAAATAAAGATCGTACTATTGCATTTAATTGTGTAGGGTGTAGAAATTTTCCCACATTTTTGGCAAAAGCAAAACCTTTTTACTGCATAGACAGCCAAGGTTTATTAGAAGTCCATCTTGTCAGCGGTGAATTTCCCCTTATAGATTTAAGCATCAAACACTAAAGAGACGGGCATTTGCCGCTTGTTCTAACTGTCCGTCTGTGTCTTCCTCAGGACTTCTGTTTCCTGCTGTCCACCCGAGCTGGAGGTCTTGGGATTAACCTGGCCTCTGCCGACACAGTGGTTATCTTTGACTCGGACTGGAATCCACAGAATGATCTTCAAGCCCAGGCCAGAGCCCACAGGATTGGCCAGAAAAAGCAAGTAAGTAGAGCTCAAACCTCTAATGTGTATCTGCACTTATTGCTGAATGAACCCTTTTCGACTCACAAGTAGCAATATATAGAATGCATTTAAATATTTTTGGCTTCTTTGCATAGGTGAATATCTATCGTCTGGTCACAAAAAACACTGTGGAGGAAGACATTATTGAAAGAGCAAAAAAGAAGATGGTTCTAGACCATCTTGTCATTCAGAGAATGGACACAACTGGGCGAACTGTATTGGATAACAACTCTGCAAATTCAAAGTGAGAACCTCAAAAATTTCTCATGTTTTAAGCATGTATTGAAATTACTAAACATATAACACATAATTAATACCTGTGTTGTCCATTTCCAGTTCAAATCCCTTCAATAAAGAAGAACTGACAGCAATCTTGAAGTTTGGAGCAGAGGATCTGTTCAAGGAACCTGAGGGAGAGGAATCAGAACCGCAGGAAATGGATATTGATGAGATCTTGCGGCTTGCTGAAACCAGAGAGAGTGATCAGGGATCTAGTGCCACCGACGAGCTTCTGTCACAGTTTAAGGTACTCAGGAGACTATTAAATCTTTTAATGCTAACAGGGTTTCTGCGGGTTTTAGTCTTAATTCGCCCTTACGCATATTAAGGCTTTAAAGTGTAACTTTGCCGATTTTTATTGTTACAATGTCGGTAGTATATGTAAATGAACAATGTTTACTCGTTCTCCGTGTTACCTGAACTAAGAAATTCATGTTTATTTGACAACAAAAGGGCTTTCGTGAAAACTACAGATTATACTTCCACATTTTTGTATCCCTGCCCACAGACAGTGGGATCGACAGAGGATTATTAATAGAACAGTTATTGTAAGGGTAGATTTATCACTGAAAATTGTATCGTACTTTGTCTATTTCTTTAAACAGCGTTATGATAAAATTGGTAAAATAGCTTTTCTCACCAGTACGTGACGACGTTCCGTTTTGCCTAAACACAGTGTTTATGGTCATCCAGTCGAAATATTGATTACAAACAAGGAGGTTTTTCAGATTTTCCGTTGCGGCATTCTCTCCGTATTCTTTGCTGCTTTTAGCCATGCGCTGGATCCTTCACTAGAGTGGAAACGTTTACTCTTTGAATTCTTGCACCCGGGAACAATACAAGTCGACACCGTTATGATTAAAAGTTTGCTAAGAAGTATTTCCTACTAAAGCAAGGTAGTATTTGACTGTTGTTAGCGTATCCATAGCAGACTAATGAGAGTGGCCTTGGATGGCAACATGCCAATTGCATTATGGGAACTGAAGTTTTCCTGCTTATTTGGCAAAAGGAAAGACAACAGCCTTTATCTGTTTTCTCTAGTCAGGTAGCACCGATTTTAAAAAAGAAAGAAAAAAAGATGCTTTTCTACTGTCTAGAAAGAACGCCTTTAAGAAGGTCTTAAATCAGAGTAGAAAGTCTTAAATTTATAAAGTCATGGCGTTGCACGCCTTGCAAAGAATGAATATCTTCCTCAGTATTTTTGTCTTGTTTTTCAGTACAAATATCTAAACATCTTTAAATCAAGATAAATTTACTTGAGATTTAATTGTAAAATGAAGTCTTGAAAAATGGAACAAAAATGATCTGAGTGTGTCAATGAGTTATGAAAACTTAACTTTGAATTAATTTGTTGTTGTTTTTTCTGAGCCACTGGTAGATATTTTGGAGTCCAAGCACCAAAGGTTTTATAGTCCCTAATGAAACACATTTTTCAAGTTGCCAGACATGATTAAATATATTACTGTCCATTTCAAATGAAGAGACAATTTTTCATATATTATGACTACATGCCTAACTACATGAAACATTTCTACACAGGTTTTTTTTTTAAATTACTTCTGTGTATGTGGAGTGATTTCTTTTGAAAGTCGGTTACCCCTTTGTCACCTGTGTGTGTTGCTCAAACAGTTAAGTTGCATATTTTCTCCTGATCTTTGGCCCATCATGAACTGTGCATTTTTTTTTTTTCTGGCAGGTGGCTAACTTTACCATGGATGAAAGCACACCAGATCTTGAGGAGAGGGCTGTGCGTGACTGGGATGATATAATTCCAGAGGAGCAGCGGAAGAAGGTGGAGGAAGAGCAGAAGCAGAAGGAGATGGAAGACATCTACATGCTGCCCAGAAGCAGAAGCTCCAACAAGAAGGTGAGGAGGTGCTTCTAGGTTACCTGAGCTGGTTATTGCCTGTATTTTCATGCACTGCCTAGGGTTGTGCGAGCTGAAATTGGGGAATGCTGGGAGTACACGGTGCAAACTTGCGTTTAAAAATTTTGGGGAGCTGGTCTGAATTTGACCAGTGTATAGACTCTCCGTTGTTCCCAAATCATACAACATACATTCATTCATACATACATAGGTACATACATCATAAACAACCACATCACGCTACTAGCATCTGGTGTGCCTCATACGTCCTGAAAAGTGAAGCTGCAGGCTCTTTGGTCGCTCCCTGGTGGCTGGATGCAGTACAGGCTATAAACCCCGCCCGCTCCATGCAAACGAACGGTACTTGAGTCAAAATAAAAAAATAAATTACACTTCCAATAAAATTTTCCGAAAGATGGTTTTTGTCATTTGAGGTAGTTATCACGCTGATATGTGTTCAATTGTTCGTTTTTGTGATAAGTTTGATTTTAGCTAGCAATTTCATGCTATAGAAACGGGGCGCGTCGTTATGATTGACAGTTGTGATTGACAGCTTCTCTGAGAACCGTCGGCCCTTTGAGGGGAGATTGAAGATTACTAACTATTAATTTTCGATTTCTGTGTTATTTCACACAGACAAAATGAGTTGTTCAGCAGTAAACTGTACTAACTGACCTACAGGATCTGACGGATCACTGAGCTTTTTTGGTAACGTTAAATGTGGGCTTTATAAGCTAATTAATAAATGTTTTTAGCTTTTAAGATAAGATAACACGCTTAACGTTAGCCATGACGGGAAAAAGCAGGTGATCGTTATCTGGCAGTTAGTAATTATTTTTATGGGTATAAAATAATAATTAGCAGGACAAAACTAATGATGGCCTACTCTAATTAATTATAGACCACTGTCTACAGCAGTCGATCTCCTGTAACGTTAGTTCAACTTGATTTAAAATGGCAGGACCGTTTCTGACATTTTAGAGTTGTTTCTAGTGGCATATTATTGAGTTTATCTACTGAATTTGCGGTTTCAAAAATATTACTGCTCTAGAAACAGAATATTATTTTACAGGTAGAATTTTAAATTGTGTATAATTTATATATTTAAAATGCATCAATTATGATATGTTTTGACCTAGTTATCACTAGTAAATTATTTGAAAACGAACAATGTACATTAATAAACATTCAAATAAATGTAAATTCCTTTTTGCCACATAAAAAAAGCCAAAAGAAAAAAGGAAGGAGGAAAAGAAAAATATAATAATGGTTAATAAAACAATTCGGTGATGATCTTGATGATGCAGATGTTTGATACCGCGACTCTGCCTCCGGGCTCCACTGACGATTCCTTCTGCGCATGCCCAGGCTCCAAACTGACGTTTTTGCGTAACATGTCAACGCCCATCATCGAATGTTTTACGTTTAGTTCATTACAATGAAAGGAAGTGGCGTCGCGTCGTCCATCTTTTTTTTACGGTCTATGGTGCATACACTGACAAGATATCTGAAAAATTGTTTGTAACCAAGCAGATCTCACCCCCCCATTGACTACCATAGTGTTTTTGTTTTTTTTTTCCTACTATGGTAGTCAATGGGGGACGAGATCTGCTTGGTTACAAACCTTCTTCCAAATATCTTTCTTTGTGTACAGCAGAAATGTATACAGGTTTGGAACAACTTGAGGGTGAGTAAATGATAAGAGAAATTTTCATTTTTGGGTGAACTATCCCTTTAAAGTCAGTAATCCAATTAATTAATAAGAAAAAAATGTAGATCAAAAATCGATTTGGAATCGGATCGTGACTCTCGGAATCGAATCAGATCAGATTAGATTGTGAGGTGCCTAAAGATTCGCATCCCTGTTATTTTTGCAGAAATGCTTCTAAGGATTTTCACTTATATAAGCATATATTATTCTCTTATCAGCATACATTTATACTTCACATATGTGTGTGTGAGTGCACCTTTATATGAACATTATAAATGTATATACATAGCAGACAGTCGTGTGAAGTGCTCCCTGTGGCTTTTCAGTGCTTTTATCCTCTCCTGTGAGCTGGATCTGTAATATCTTGCGCCGACTGTAATGACTCATTAGGTTTTATAACCGCACGCTGCATTCCCATGTGATGGCAGCACATGTTGAAGTATGCGGCATCGTAGCTTTTGGAAATGAGTCATTAAGTTTTACAGCGCAGTGGACTCCCTGGCGATAAGGCCGTGCGTGTTTGCAGCCACATGCTCATTACTCTACGCCAGAGATGATTTAATCCAGAGCAGAACAGAGGCTCCACAAAATATTCAGCGAAACCACTTTTTCAATATTCCTAAAACTTTTTTGTTTTTCCATTCAGTTTTGTTAATCTCTGTTGTTAATCACATTGTGTAAACGCTGTATTGTGATGTTTTTAGGCACAGGCCAATGACAGCGACAGTGACGTGGGATCCAAACTGAAGAACAGATCCTCAGGTTCAGATAGCGAAACCGATGACAGCGAGGATGACAAAAGGCCCAAGCGGAGAGGCAGGCCGAGAGCTCGCAAAAACAACGTGGAGGGATTTACTGACGCAGAGATCCGCAGGTATTATAACAGAATGTCCAATAACACATTTAAGGGAGGCTTTGCTGTAAACATTGTAATTACTTAATGGTGTATTTATTTTAGGTTCATAAAGGCATACAAGAAGTTTGGAGCTCCACTTGAGAGGTAAGAAATGCACCGCTATGATCAGAAATTTTGTATTCTACTTAAAGGAATACTTCACCCAGAATTGAAAATCAGAGTAATAAAAAAAAATCAGTAATGAAAAATAACAGCATACTAGTTTGAAATGACATGAATAACAGTAATTACAGTGAATAATGATAATTACAATTTTTGGATGAGCTATAAATATATACATGCATATACACGTGCATGTATATATTTAACAAAAATGTGTGTATATATATATAATGTATGTGTAAATATTTCATAAATATATACATGCGTGTGTGTGTGTATATAGACACAGTATATACACCTTATGTGTAAAAACTTTTATTTTGGATGCGAGTTAATCACGATTAATTGTTTGACACCACTAAATTATAGTATTTATTAGTATTTTGAATTACCTTTATATTATATATCTTTAATTTTAGTTTAAGTTTTAGCCATTTTGTATTATGCTTTTGTCTTTTTTTTTTTTTTAAACATTTTTTATTTGGCTTTAATTTTATTGTAGTTTTGGAAACTTAAGTACTTCAACCTAAACTTAATTATTTTAGTCTTTTTTTTTTTTTTTTTTCATGTAATATTAATATTTATTTTGGCTTTATTTCAGTTAGCGAAAATGATTTTTAATAGTTTTAGTTTTAGTTAACAATAAAAAAAAATGCTGTCATGTAGTTCATTTAGAAGCAGTATTGCTGAACTGGTTATGGTGTTTTCTGCAGGTTGGAGGCGATTGCCCGTGACTCTGAGCTGGTGGATAAGTCCATTGCAGACCTGAAGCGACTGGGGGAACTGGTACACAACAGCTGTGTGACTGCAGTACAGGAGCATGAGGAGCACATGAAAGAAAACCCTGTGGAAGGTGTGTGAATGTTACCATAGCAGTGCTGAGTAAAAATGCTGATTTTATTTATCTTTGTCTTTTTAATTTGTTTAATTTCTTTGTTGTAGCTAAAGGGCCAGGGAAAAGACGAGGCATTAACATAAAGATCTCTGGAGTTCAGGTTAATGCAAAGTCCATTATCCAGCACGAAGAGGAGTTTGAACCGCTGCATAAATCTGTGCCTCCAAATCCTGCTGAAAGGAGCAAGTGAGTCCAAATCTAAATTTTTATATATATATATATATATATATATATATATATCCGAATAAATATCTGTTCCAGGGTTGTGGGCCATTCAAAATTTTTTGAGAATGCCTTTTTTTTTTTTTTTTTTCAGTTGAGGCTATTGAATTGAGGTAGCAAAGAGAATCTAGAATAAATGCACTTTTTTTTATCATTTTGTTTTCATACCAAAGCGATTTGGTGATACGCCAAGAAAACGTGCAAATTCACTCTCTGACAGTATATGGTGCTTGTGCTGAATGGTAATGCAAATAAACATATTTATGATGTTAATAAAATTAAAGAAGTTAAAAATACAGATGGCATATATAAAATGGCATATATGGCATATACATGACATGAGGAGATGGTAGTCAGAAATGGTTGTGCAAATAAGTCACAATGACAGTAGTGCAAATAAACATATTTATGAAATAGACATTCCCAACTATATTTCTTGAATGTAAAAGAAAAAAAACAATATATAATACACATTTATTGGTGTGGCCAAGAACTGGCAGAGCACCCATAGTTTGTTGGGGTCTTTCTCGTCTACTTACTTCCTCTTCGTTGTCTTGGTCTTGCCGAGCACACATTAATACCATTCTGTGCTTGAGTGCTACCAAGTCGTGTTTTACTATAACTTCAGCAACTCCAGGCACGTGAACAAAAGCGCCAATCTCATTGGTCGGCCAGTTTTTAATGTGGCACGTCAAACCAAAAAAACTAACCCGAGGTGTTTTTTTTTAAAAGATGATGCTTTTATGCCTGCTGTTTTTCGCGTTGGTGTGCACACTCGCATTGGCGCCCTTTGTTTAGTCACGAGGCATTAAACGTCGGCAATAATCACGTGCGATATTCGTCCCGGTGTGTACAGGCCTTCATATGGAACTTATTTTGGAAAAAAATATATATTTCTAAACTGTTGAGAAAAATAGGCACTATTAGTCAAAATTAACTTATAATACTGATATAATGGACTAAATTAATCAGTAAATTCTTTTTCCTGTAAAATTCTATTTTTTGGTGCATGGTCACTTCTAATTTCAACTAATAAAGGATTTGATGCTGAATTTTTCTTAACCCTGATCCATTCTTAAATAATGAATAGAATGCAACTAACGAGAGTAACATTATCTTTCTATGTTTTCCAGATTTCAGCTGACCTGTCGGGTGAAGACTCCGCACTTTGACGTAGAATGGGATATTCATGACGACACACAGCTGTTATTGGGTATCTATGAGCACGGCTACGGCAACTGGGACTTGATCAAGACTGATCCTGATCTCAAACTTTCTGAGAAGGTACATTGAGTTCTGCTTCTAACAGTTAAGAGTGACATCAATGATATGCAAGTTGGCCTAACCTGACCTCAAATGCATTGTTGTCTTTATTTGTAGATTCTCCTAGATGACCCTGATAAGAAACCTCAGGGAAAGCAGTTACAGATGCGAGCAGACTACTTGCTTAAGATGCTGAAGAAAGAGCAGGAAAGCCAAGATGCTATTAAAGCAGGAGATGAGGTGGAGATCATAGGCCATTTTAAACTGCTATATTTGAAGATGCACACCATATTTGTTGGATGCGCAGGTTTTTAGTCTTGGGGTGCCTAATGTTTTTGAGGACAATATGATATTGTAAAATAATGGAAATGCTTAGGGTTGGGGTAAGAGTTGGAAGTGTCTTCTTATCATGTACTACAGTCAGTATGTTTTATGACATTTTTCATTCTTTGTATTTTCCCACCTCTTAGCCCAAAACCAAAAAGAGGAAACCTCGAATCAAGAACAAGGCCCCTAACAATGATCTGGTCAATGAAATTGCCTCTCCTCGTCTCTCTGACAACCCATCAGAAGAGGGAGAGGTGAAGGTATGTTACTTTTAATGCATCTTATCACCTATATAACAAAATTTACTTGTTAATGTAGGGATATACAGACACAGAATCCACAGCACTAACTAGTTAGGTGGCATTTTTACAATCTCATTTTCCAGGACGATGGAGCTGAAAAATCACCCACAAAGAAGAAACAGAAAAAGGACAACAAAGAGAACAAAGAAAAAACAGGAACAACTAAAAAAGAAAAGGAGGGGGACAAAGACAAAAGGCGCTCCAAGTCCAAAAAAGAGAAGGTATTTTATATGTTGGCATCAGAGTCTTGTGGTGTTACGTTTCACCATGAGAACGTTTCCTTTAGAAACCTGGACCTAAGTATGATGTTTCACTGTTGTCCTGTGCACCGTGGTTGTTAGTTTCTTGGACAACAAGTTGACTCAAACTTGATTTAAATTATACTGGTATTAAAATGAAATTTTCTGTATTATAAATTAATATTTTCAGGTTACAGCTTTCATTTTTTGAGAATTCGGTTACTGTTTTTTTTTTTTCTTTTTTTTTTTCTCCAGGATCCGATTAAATCTGTACATAATATGTGACCCATGCTGGCAAAATGAGTTGCAATGAGCAAATTTCAAAAATTAGTTGTTTTTATTCTCTAGTAAAAAATGTTTGTTGGAATCTGACTTTGCTGAATCTATCGACTGTAGCTCAGTCAATTTTGAGAAAAATTTAGTTAAAGTTTCTAAACAAAATCATCTAGCAACCATACCCTAAAATACCTGGTAAAACCACCAAATTTGGCACAAACCAAGTCAAAAACCATATCTATAGGAAAAAATATATATATTCAACTTTTTTCTCCATGATTTCTCAGTTGTTTGATTAATATTAATGAAACAGACAGCCTATATATTAAGACCTACTGTACCGCACGGATCGAATATAATGTTACACGTCAGATGTTTTCCCCCAACAGTTAACCAAACATTCACTTAAGACATAACAGATAATGTTTTTCGTGAATACTAGCCAAGACAGATATTTTGAAATATTGTAATTCTGTGAATATGTGTATATCGGGATCGCACGCTGCCTGAGGCGTTTCTGTGCATGCGCTTCGGATCTGTTGGTCAGCGCAAGAAAAATCATTTTGTTTACATCAGCATGAGTTTGAAAAATCGCATTTCATTGGTGCAGACTTATGCCATCGAGAAAACGCTATGAATATTCACAAAGTTTGAATACTGTGCTTTACAACGATACCAAACTTGTGCTGAGAGGAAGCGCCAGTCGTTGAGAAGCGAGCAGAGAAACACAGCATTATTTCATGGTCAAAGGAAAGGTACTCCTCTCAGAAAGCGTACAAATAAAGAAACTTTTAGATGTTTAATTGCTATTTGGAGCATTGGGTTCGCTAGACAAGGGCTTAATGAACTAATTTTTGTGTGAACCTCAATTTTGAGGTGTCTTGTTTTCCCTGTAGCTCGAAATTAGCCCATGCGCATTCTGACTCCCTTTGCCAGCACAGGTCATATATACTAAAGTTATATCTTGTGTGAAAATGTCTCATCAGCTCAACTTCTCACTTTTTTTAGGCCAAACCAGGAGGAAAAGGAAAGAAAGCTCAGGGCCCGGTGCATATTACTGCAGGAAGTGAGCCTGTACCAATTGGAGAGGAAGATGATGAGCTGGACCAGGAAACATTCAGCATTGTGAGTGTTTAAAATTCTCCTTTTTTCGTCTCATTCCTTTACCAGGCGTGAACTCTAACGGGAATGTATAAAGAACTTACAATGTCCTGAGTAGAAAATTGATTTGTGGTGTAATGTGTGTGTGCAGTGTAAAGAGCGGATGAGGCCAGTGAAGAAGGCTCTGAAGCAGTTGGATAAGCCAGACGAGGGGCTGTCGGTGCAGGAGCAGCTGCAGCACACTCGCACCTGCCTGCTGAAGATCGGAGACCGCATCACAGAGTGCCTTAAATCGTACAATGACCCTGAGCACGTCAAGACCTGGCGCAGGTATCTCAAATGCATATGACACATCCAATTCTAGGAGTTCCAATTATATTTAAATATTATATTTAATCCCACGTTTGTTAAATTTTTCCAGAAACCTCTGGATTTTTGTGTCCAAATTTACTGAGTTTGGCGCCCGGAAACTGCACAAGCTGTATAAGATGGCTCAAAAGAAGCGCTCGCAGGAGGAAGAGGTAAACTCATCTTAAATCCACAGTTCTCAATGACATGGTCCTCCACATGTACCACTTACTAACCTGCTCCTCATATTTCATACAGAAAGAGCATAGGAAGAAGGATGATCCTGCCAGAAAAAAACCCTTCAGACCTGAACCGTCTGGATCTAGTCGAGATTCTACAGGTGCCCAGCCTACAACCAAACCCCATGCTCCGGTCAACCATCCGCCTGGACCTCCCGCTCACGCCCACCACAGAGAGCAATACAACCAGCCCAATAAAAGACACTTTGCTAATGATGGTGAGAGATGCAACACCATGTTTGATGTCCGATGTTACAGTTTTTCTCTATCAGATCTGAAAAGAAAACAATAAACGTAGCAGGTTGTGTTGTAATACTACTGAAAATGATGATCTTTTATCTCTATGCTTATATATATCTCATTTGGAACCTTGTGCATCTTTTAACAGATAGGGGAGAATGGCAAAGAGACCGTAAATACAGCTACCCAGGTAACAGCAATCAGCCCTGGCAAGGGGATCGGCATCACCCATATGAGCCTCACAGGTACAAGGACCATCACTATGGTGACCGTCGTCCTCATGACTACCGCTCAGGAGGTTACCGTAACAGCGGTTCCCCTCGCAAACGACCCTATGACCAGTATGGTAACGATAGAGATCATCGGGGCCATCGAGACTATTATGACAGGTAAGCAAGAGGGGCTTTTTATTAAAAGCTACACTGTGACTTTTTTTAGTTTGAAATGAACTATTTAAATAAAGAGCGATTATATCATAAAACCATCTTCCAAACCATGTTTTTGCCTTACCCTAAATGGGTAAACTTCCCATGAAACTTCATACTTTATTCATTGGTAGTGTTCTGGAAAGTTAAAAGTTAAAACATTACATTAATGTTAAAAGGCTTGTATGTTTAATAACAAACAGTAGTTCTATTTTTGGCAAATGTAAAGGCTCTTTCACACCAAAAATGAAATGAATAAGCCTCAGGCTGAAGGAAGTGCTCAAACAAACCTGCCATTCTTGATTGCTGTAATTTTTGCTTAATGGTATGGTTGAATTGGATCATCAAAGGTCAGCAGCAAAGACATTGGTTAATAAAGTGAGATTAAATACATATATTTCTATTATTTAACATATTTTAATTATTGCAGGTTTGCATAATATTCTGAGTTTGCATTTCACTATCTTTATTAATTTTGAGCAATTCTGAATTTTTTTTGTGTGCAAGTGAGATGAGTAAATGCATGTTCACATTTAGTCTAGAACTACAATAACCATCATGTTCACACACAACACCTCTGCAGTTACTCCTGATTTCTCTCAACATGGGGACTGTCAGTCAATAAATGGCAAAACAAAGTAACTTGCATTACTTGTTTGAAAAAGTAACTCAGATAATTTGTTGTAAATGTAAAAGTAATGGGTTACTTCACTCCTTACTTGAAAAAAGTAATCTGATTACCCCAACATGGTTCATCTGTGCGTGGTTATGTCATATCCATAAATAAAATAAAGATGCTCAGGCTACTATTATATGCAGTGTGTATCTTGAAACCGCAACAAATGAACCTCAAACTGAAAAGAATTTGCAAGTAAAAAGGGAAATCGACAGCAGGCTACCTGTAATAAAACATGTATCAACATAGTTTGCATAGCATCACATTTGCTGTGCATTGACTAGGTTCACAAAACAATGTTTATGTTGGTAGAAATGCCTCTAAATCTCTAAAATAGTTACTACTTTAGTCTATTTGCCTTGGCAAGTTATAGTTCTTGCTATTATCTGATATATGATCTAAACAAGTCACAACAACATAAGATGCTTACCTCACAAGACAGATTTTTAGGTATCTGTATTTCGTCATTGGGAGAGTTTTGATTTTTTTGGAATTTTTTTGGAAATTCGCACTAAGGAAATCATCTGTAACCATGTGTACAGTGGTGCATCACAACTCCCATAATGACCAAAACATTGTTTCTCTAGCTATGCTTCAACCGAAGGCCAAAAGTTATATAGGTGTAGCTTTAGAGGATTGGTTCACATCAGAATTCAAAATTCCTGATAATTTACTCACCCCCATGTCATCAAAGATGTTTATGTCTTTCTTTCTTCAGTCAAAATGACATTAAGCTTTTTGAGGAAAACATTCCAGGATTTTTCTCCATATCATATTCTTCAACGGCTACCAATGGGTTGAAGGTCCAAATTGTAGTTTCAATGCAGCTTCAAAGGGCTCTACACGATCCCAGACGAGGAATAAGGGACTTATCTAGCGAAACAATGTCATTTGTATATACAAAAAAATGTATATACTTTTTAACCACAAATGCTCGTCTTGCACTAGCTGTGCAATGCTCCATACATTACGTAATCACATTGGAAAAGTCGCGTGTGACACACACGGAAGTATCGATTAAGCGTTTACAAAGCGAACGTGCAAAGACTAAGCCAAACGGCCTTTACAAACAAAAGGTAAAATGGTGATGTCAGACGATTTTGAATTTGGAGGAGAAAATGAGATCGAGTTTTTAGCCCTACCCTGGTACTTCGGCCTACATCACGCATGATCTTTCCAACGGGATTACTTAATGTGTGGCGAATCGCAGAGCTAGTGCAAGATGAGCATTTGTGGTTAAAAAGTATATACATTTTTATTTATTTATTTTTTAGAAAATGACCGATTTGTTTTGCTAGACAAGACCATTATTCCTCATCTGGGATCGTGTAGAGCCCTTTGAAACTGCACTGAAACTACAATTTGGACCTTCAACCCATTGGTAGCCGTTGAAGTCCACTATATGGAGAAAAATCCTGGAATGTTTTCCTCAAAAAACATAATTTCTTTTCGACTGAAGAAAGAAAGACAAACATTTTGGATGACATGGGGGTGTGTAAATTATCAGGAAATTTGAATTCTGAATTGAACTAATCCTTTAAATTTGTTAACTGCGACATGAAAAATGTTTATTGTATACAGAACTGTTTTGCTGCGTGCAGAGCTGTAGCACTAAAATGTATCTTTTTGATTTCAGACATCCTGACCCTAAGAGGAGGCGTTCGGATGAGTACCGCTCCCCAAACTACCACCAAGGGGGAGGAGGGCATCCACAGGACTTCAGAAGGATGCCTGACCACAGAGGACCCCCTGGAAACCATGGCCCCATGGGGCCTGATCACTACCGCCCCTTCCACCCAGACAAACCTCCACCCCTGATTGACCCCCGTTCCCCTCAGTCTCAGAAATCCCCACTAGAGTCGATCTCGCCTGCTTTGGATAGAACTGCAGAGCAGAAACCTGTGACGGACTTTAATTGGAACAACAGGAAGACGTGAAGTGAATATGTAATGCAGAGACGTCTGTACTGCCAAAGGACATGGCAGAAAGGCCACCCGGGCAATAAATGGAGGAGACGTAACCAGCCACCACCAAACTCCTCTTTATCGCCACTGTGTCCTCCACTCTCTTCTCTAGGTTTTGTGACAAGGTTAAGTCTGCCATTTTGGACTGAGGAGAAAGAACAAGGCATGGTTAGTCCTGTGGACTATGATTGAACTTTATAAAGTGTTGAAGTATGCCTAAGTTAGAAAGTGCCTCATGTATTTGGTCTTTGTTGAGAGTCATTAGCAGAAAGGGACTATCCCCAAAGCAAACTTTACTTTGATGTTCATGTCTTTTTGTGTTATTTTGGTTTGTGCAAAAAAGGATTATTTCATGAAAGTAGCCTTTGTGGGAGGAGAAAAAAGGAATCATTTTAAATGCACCTTCAGATGTTAATTCATTGTTCTGTTGAGCTATTTGGTTCGGTTTTGCTCTCTAAAATACCCAGACCCCTGTGATTGTATGTCATTTTGAGGGGGAATTACATGCTTTGTCTTTTGATATTTGTTATGATCATATAGGAGTATTTGTGATGAGCAACAACTGCAACAATTTGAATTGTTTTTCTCAAAATTATTGAATCAGCTAAATGTGTCTTCGCTATTGCAGACCCGCCATTTGTTAATATTGTAATGCTTAGATGCCCTGTTGGAGGACAGTAGCCTTATTTAAAAAAAGATAGAAGAAAATAAGGCTAAACAGTATTCAGGGTCCATGCAGACCTTGTCAGAACACTAGATAATCATAACACGTAAGCTATCTTTGTCTTTATTTTCTTACGACTGTAACACTTGGCACCACTCGAGTCTACTTTATGGTCAGTGCTTGTACTGTTGCATCTTTTTATTGCACTAAAAGGACAGTACTTGCTTGTTTTTGACTATGTAGTGATGGTAGACATTACCTGAATCTGATTTTCATGTTTTGTTGAGTTGTTTTCTCAGTACAAGTGTGCTGAAACATTGATACCGTTGACCTTTAAGTGGAAACGTGAGTACTGTATGAATGGACAGATGCGTGTTTAGGGAGTGGGCGGGTGTCACAGGCTATTTTTGGTGAACCAGATTTTGTGCCAAAACATTCACAGACTGGCATGCTGGTAAATACCATTCATTGTTTATTTGATGTGTTTCTCCATCTGTGCCTTATTCTTATGTAGGTTCAAACACCGGATTGATATAAGGACATCTAACAGTACGGTGCAGTATTATGCTGTTGTGTACAATTTCAAAACATTTGCCAGGATGGATTTTTAACTTGGTGCATGTTAAGCCAGCTCTGGTGAGTGGGGAACAATGTGGTGTGCTCAATTCCAAAACATCATGGTAGCAGGACTAGGAGAGCAAGTGAGCTGGTGAGACGTGGACATGTCTGCTATGAAATACTTGAGATGTGTTAATTCTTTCCCACCCAAGCTCCCGCTCACACTCCACGGACATGTTAAGCTTTGAAACAAGCCAATTTAAAGTAATTTATATTTGTGAAATGCCACTGTTCAGATTAATTGTACTGTACATATGTTTATAGACCTATATGTATTAAACTTTCCTACATCATGGACAATCTTTGTTTTTGTTCTTCATTTAAATAGCATAGTGTTCATATTTTTATGGAACCTACAATGTCAATTTACGCAGTTTAGTTAGTTGCCCAACATTTTTTTTTTTTTTTTTTTTTTTATTTAATGTGATTTAGGACAAGCCTCTAAATGGTGAAAAGTAAAAAAAAAAAAAAAAAAAAGACGTTTGAGCTTAATTGCCTCAGCCGTAGATTTCGTAACTAGTTTTATGGAACCTACATTTTTATTTTTTTATTTTATTTAATGTGATTTAGGATAATCCTCTAAATGGTGAAAAGTAATTAAAAGAAAGAAAAGAAAGACATTTGAGCTTAATTGTCTCAGCCGTTCGCTTCGCGCGCTTTACCTGCGTGGATACTCTGAGAGGAATGACAGGGATTGCTGAGGTAAGAGACTCGTACTTCACTACATAATACAGGACACATATTCAATATTTTGTAGTTTTTCAGCATGTTTTAACATCAATAACCGTACATTTCGCCTACAGTTAAATCATAAAAGGAATAAATATAAAGTTACAGCGCTGGTAACGTCCCTCATATCTACACCAATCACGTGTTTTCATATAATGTCGAATTAGTTGCGAAATTTGTTATAAAAATCTTTATTAAATCTTTCTGCTTAGCATTTGTGTACGCTTATTCTGCAGTTTTATAGACCTCAAACACGGTAAAGTTAATGAATTGTACTCTTGACAATCATCCTTGTAGTCTAAACATGGTTCAGCAATTTGAGTTTACCTATTATACCATCAGGTGGCAGTCTTAGCCCAACATACTTGGATTGAAAACCTAAAGCTGTAGCGTGGTCACTTCCTTAAAAACATGAATACAAAAACCTTCACATCAAAAACAAATCAACATGACACTTTATTTTTATTCAATAAATAATTTACAGTATTTACAGGTGGTGTGTGGCACCGCTTTAGTCCTACATACAAAAACAGACTAAGCTGTCTGGTATCTCCCATTCAATGTTAATACATTTGAAAACATTATCATTCACTTTTCTTTAGCGTTACAAGTCTGATAACCTTTTTCACCATCAAGTTAAAACCATGTAAGAGCTAGGTTAAAGACAATAAAAACATAAAGTGCTTTTGTAATAAACAACACATGAACACCGCAAGTCACACGTTTCCTACCTAGTATTTAGTTACTTTAAGGAACATGATGTACTCTTGTTCCAAATTAGATCGTAATTAGTCCCTTATCTTGTTTTTGTGGTGTTTGTGTACACAATATCCCTTTAAACTTAAAGGTAAATTTCACTACACCCTCTGATGTACCAAAAAAAACAGCACAAAATATTATTTGCAGAATCACACAAACTTATATACATGTCACATTACACATATAAATCCAAAAAGCACTGACAACACAAGCACACTTAAACACAAAAGTCATTACAATCATTTTGTATGCTTTCAAATGTCTCTTTAAAGCCATGAACTGCACCAAAACAAGCTTTCTTAGCAGTAGTAAGGCTCGCAAAACTTTACAGTGTAGGAATAAATTACTGTGAAGTCTCTCAAAGGATTCTTTATGTATAATTAATATCTAAACCATAATTTCATAGTTCAAACTTCTTACTAAGAGAAATCAAACACTGATAAGAGACAACTGTGACAGATGACATGATGATGTTATGTGGGCTTCATATTCCACAAAGACCTTTCCAACAGTCTCTACACATGGCCTATAAAACAATTACACTACCAAGGGTGCAGTTTCACTCTTCAAAATAGTGGTGCTATGTATCATGTGACTTTAGCTCACCAATACTACTACAGCTATTTACAATACTGAGTGCCAGTAATCCTGAGCCTGCTAATAGCTTAAGAGCGAATGCCCTCATTTCAAATGTCACAAGAAATGCATGGCAGATGTTCATAATAGCTCCTGGACTGGTCCATCCACCATACTGTAGTTAGCAGCACCTTCTAATATTATACACAATCAGAACATCTGGTTTGAGCCTAAATACTTAAGTGAACCACAAAGGCCCCATGAGAAAGAGAAAATTCAGCTGTTTGGGAAATTGTTGGCACCATGGCTTGTTCTTTGGCAAAACGCCTCTGCCATAAATTCACAGATCTACAGAGTCGTGAGTTAAACGAGGCCTACAGCACAGCCACGTCGACACCCTTTTGAAATGGAGAGCAAGGCGTTGCTCTTTAAGAAGCAGTAAGGATGATTGATGGATCGGCCTTGTGGGTCCCATCTCAAACTGCAAATATTGTATGGAGGAACTTGGCTCTCTCCTGGATATATATGTTAATTGTTACCTACTGCATACTGACGTGATTTTTTTTTTTTTTTTTTTCCATTAACATGTTTATCTGAAGCAGTTGTGCTATTTTCAAAGACAACTCTGTCTTGGGCCACACCATTGTATGGCTTGAATTGTTTATTTTTCAACTCGATGGCATTTACTTTGTGAATAAAGTAAAGAAAGTTATTCTCTATCCGCCTGAAAATTTGTTCAGGCTGAATTCGAACACCCAATTTGACAATGGTGTGAATTCAATAATTTTTTTTTTTCTTTTTCAAAATGATAACACCTAAGTAGTATGAGTGTAGTGTAAAGTCTGCTTGACACTATGGTTGACACCCCCTTTTATATATATATATATATATATATATATATATATATATGTAAAATGTAGGAAAGAGCTCTTGGCAGGTAGTAAAAGTTCTTACTGACCCATGAACCACCACACCAGAGCTACATTAGGACCCTGGGTGCAATATACAGCTATTATGAAACACTTCACACACACACACACTCTCTCTCACACACACACATTCAAGTAATCACCCACACAATAACACGTCTTTCTCTTGCACACACATAGACAAACTATACAAAAGGCCTGATGTTATGGCCTATTAATCTTCTCTGTAGACATGACTTACTAGTCTGACACGGCCTTGGCCAGGGGGCTTTCACTAGAAAGCTAACATTTTTCCAGAGCTGGAGCTTCTTCAAAGAGAGAACTCCTGCTGGCCCTCCATCGTTTGGAGACGTTAATAAATCTCCTGTCATGTCCTTCAACCTGGCTCCGGGAGACATACTTCACCTCTCACTTGGCATCAAGTGAACTGAAGACCATCTCCCAACTCTTCTTTCTGCAAAGGATCATCCGTCTCTCACTCCTGTCAGTGGCACGTCACTCTGAGAGCAAGGATGGTTTAATCTGACCCGAGTCTTAGGCTCTCTCAGCACTGCCTTCTCTGTCATTGAGCAGTTATGAGATCAGCAGGATGACTGCAGAGATGGGTGGATCTCCAGGAACGCTTCTGCTCTGGCCTGATGAATGAACGTACATGATGATAAGGTGAGATGAGTCCATGGCGTGATACAAGACACACAAGTGTGAAAGCCCTCGGCAGGAGCTCAGGCTCTAGCTGGGAAGCCCAGCCTCTGGTAGATGGAACACAACACAGTGAGAGTAGCATTTCACATGCATACAGCTTCTTACAACCATCTAACAAGGATATCCAATGGGGACTACAGACAAATGGAACACGAGTCAGTCCATAACTGTACGACAACAAGGCTGATGAGGACTAGGAAACTAAACCCCAATTTGTCTGAGGCAGAGCTGAATATTGTATCCTTTTCAAAGAGGTGGTATTTGTCTTTGTTGGAGTGGAGCATTTTAACATCCTCAAAGGCATAGTAGGCTGCCAGGGTGAAGTTAATGTCCCCAGAAGATAGCAGGTCAAAAACACAGGATTGGAAGTACAAATCCTCCACCGGTAGACGTTCTTTGCACTTGGCCATGGCTGACTGATAAGTGAAGCCTTGGGTAGGACTGCCTGGCCGTCCCCTGCCTAAGCCGTGGCTCTCCGCCGCCCGCGCTTTGAATGTCCTGAAGTCTATTCGCTGGTTGGCCGGGCAACCATGCAGGCAGAGGTAAAGATCCTGGTTGTCCTGGTCCTCCACCGAATTCACAACCTCCTCTGGCATCCGCACCGCAAAGGTGAGATAACGGCCAACTTGCCGAACTACAATAGTGGTGCCGATATAGCGTGCCTGGATCTCCACATGTTGTCCGGGCACCTTCTCTACCACACGTAAAGTGTTGGCCCCATGGCGGTCACCTCCATTCTTTGAACCATCAGCAAATGCAGCTGGAAGCTCGTCAGTCTCAGCATGGTACATCTTCTGGTCTACACATTCTTGAAAGTTCTTGAAGATGATTGTTAACTGTGGTAAAGAAGTGAGAGTGAGAACCAGTGAGAACAAATAATTTACAAGATTATTTAAATTGTGCCATATTAAGATTAATTATTATTTTGGGCATAAATACATTAAAACGCAAGGAACAGAAAACAAACATTAACTGAATTGTAAAATCTGTGCTAGGGTTGTCAAAAGTACCGACTTTGGTACCAAGTTGAATGTACTGAAATTTTAAAAATGTGACGATACTGACATTTCCCCCTAGCATTTTGAGCAGATGTTGAGCAAATTCTTAAACACCTCTGATTGGCCACTGTGTTCACGCACTCAACAGACATGTCTGTGATTGGCTATAATCTTTCAAACGTTCCCATGTGTATCTGTGTAAACGCTCGGTGAAGAGCGTCAAAGATGTCTATTTACAACTTTTTTGAAGCGTTGTAGCCACTCACAGACATATCTATTGCGTGCGTGAACACAATGACCAATCAGAGGTGTTTAAGAATCCGTTTAACAGCACTGAAAATGCTAGGGGAAAATTCTGGTATCGTCAAATTTTTAAAATATCAGTACCAACTTAGTACCGAAGTCAGTACTTTTGACAACCCTAATCTGTGCTAGTTAACGCCAGAATCAGATTCTAGAAAAAAGTAGATAAAAAACAAAGTGTACAAAATTTAAAATGCAACACGTGTTCAATCAAAACCATCCAACAAACAGCAGCCAGACATAAAGTGTTTTATGCACCACTGCATATGGCAAAAGATGGTCACTACTCCATTCTGTATAACTGAGCCTTGTCTTTATAAAACCAGAGGACTGTGTAGTGCAGACCCTCCAAGCCCAGAAGCTTTCGTAATGTCACATTTCAGCAGCAGCTCAAGATACAGGGGGCCAATGTAAACGCACTCTGGAGAAACACAGGTCCAGTCTATGTTACAGCAGGCCTCAGTATGCAGACACAAAGACAATCCATTCATGCTGCTCAGAGCCTGCCTGTGAACCCCGGATCCAGCTCCAGGGAGTGGACTTGCGCCAGCTAGAGAGCACAGCCTGCACAGGGGCTAATTAGAGAAGGCTGCTCCTACCTCTGACTCCTCCAGCAAGCTGCCATTAGGGGGCCAATGGACTGCTGACACATATGTGACCTCGGGACGTCCAGGCTGCTCTGATCTTGCAAATGATGCATATGAGTGTGTGTGTCTACGTCCGAGTGGAGACTTAGTTAAGCCAAACCACCCTATAATCACTAATGGTGCAGTGAACTGCCCCCCTGTTAACGCCACCCACCCAAGGCTTGTTTTTCGCAGGATAGCGAGAGCTTGTTCAAAGCTATCAATAAACAAGGAACGTCTTGTTTGCACATCTGCCTGCAGACCTGTTTTCGCTTTTGTCTCTGAGCCACTGTCATTTATTTAAAAAAGGCCAACTTAAAAATATCATGATCCCTTTCCTCTCCTACAAGAATGAACTGTGGGTCCTTCTACTTAATGGGGAATCATTAGAGGTTTTTGATGGCAGAAAATTGCTCTGTTTCTTAATGTGACTGAGTACAAAGTACTTGTGTTTTTCTGCCACAAGGAAAAACTCTGAAAAACATTTAACCCTGGTCACACAATTACAGCAGCCAAAAGGACATCAGACATGTCGGACACATAAACTTGTAGTCCTGTGCTTTCACCTTAGGCTCCACAGCTGGCCAATTCGAAGGCAGCTCCCCAGTTTGTCCAATGGGCCGTAAAGCAAAACAATGATAATTTATGAGGTATGAGGGCCAACTAATGCAGAGAAAATATCAGCAGTTTCCTGTATGGACTGAGCACTTAGTTAAAACAACAAGACTCTTAAATCACACACAAATAATGGCAAGGACTGCCACAGATATAGTAACATTAGTCTTGACTGTCTAAAAAGTAAATAAATAAAAATAAGGCACTTGAGCCTGGTAACAACTTAAGTTATGTCTCTTTTGTTGCTGACATTCTTTAAAAAAGTTAAAAAAAAACGTTAATCAGACTTTCATCAATTGTTCCTCTTATCACATCTTCATCTGTTGTGGAACACATCCAAATGCTAACTAGAGTCTGCACTTAAGAAGTCTGTTTTCTCTTCCCACTGGTCAAACCACACTTTCATCATTAGTTCCTTGCTGAAAAAAGTTCCTTATAGGTTGAGCTAGTTGAAAAGCAGCTGGTGAAATAAGACGACAGACCAATGCTGAAATGACTTTTGCTGGTTTATGTGACAAATCCTTACCTTGCTAGTAGCCGTAGCAGAAGATCCAGGTACAACAGGAGTGTTTGTAACTTGCACAGACAGGTACTTATTGTGAATCAGTGGCCAGGCTCCCTCGACTTTACAAGTTTGAAAGTCATCATTGAATGTGCGGAGATGTGGGTCCCCAAAAAAGCCGCAATGAGTGTAATTCGGAGGTGCAGCATTACGTGGTAGACTCCGCTCATAATGGCACACCTCTGGCCCATCAGAGGGAACGTGGATGTCCGTTTGGGGTGGTTGCTGTACTGGGGGTGGGGGTGTGCGGGCACGAGGCTGGGTAGTGGGCCCTTCTTTGGAGCAGTTGTGTTGGATCATAAGATCCTCAATACCATGTTGGGCTGAATGGTAGGCCAGGTCACCCCGGCACGTACGGGCAGTGCGACGGACGCAGTTGTTGTATGCTCGCAGAGCGGTGCAGAACTCCTCTTCTGGGCCAGAGCTGGAGGTGGAGGCCCAGAACTCGGAGTTACACTTGAGGATCTTACACTGCAGAGTTGCTGTAAAGCAAAAAGGGAGATAGCATAAACACACTGGCATGGTCAAACCAAGTTTACAGAACACTGAAATTAAATAAGCATCAACCAAAGTGGCTGACAAAACTGATTAAGCTTTTAAATTGAAAACTAACAGATATAATGAAAAAAAAATTAAAAATTCTCATTTATCTTTTTAATCAAGAACAGCCCCCTATATTTAATGCTACAACCAATCTTCACTTTTTATACACATTTCATACTTCTTATTTTAATTATTTCAGTACTAACCTTTGAATTAAGTTTAGTTTATTATGTTATGTTCATGAATGCCAGTTGCTCAAGGCCCTCATAACAACACATGAATTCTCTCTACATCTGGACAAAGTGAGGCTTTAATTCCATCAGTAATAAAAAACAACAACATTCCAACCAAGTTCCAAGTTTCTGTGTTTTGCCAACTTCCATCAAGTCTAAGTGCTCTGAATGTAGTATAAAGTAAGGCTATTGTTGTCTTGTTGCCTTTTCAAAAATGAATGAAACAAAAAACTTTAAAGTAGGCCCATCAACATTTATTGATTTTATGTGAAATTTAAAATGATTATATTCTTATTACGTCTATATCACTGGGGAGAAAAGCTCAACACTTAAGAGCTATTGTAATACAAAACGTAAAGCAATAAGCATCTAAATAGGCATCATTACAAAGTAATGAACTCTCGACAGGCTTATCTAACTTCATTACCTCACCATGAATGACATCACTTTATATTAGTAAATGGGATATGCTTTATCGAAAAATGCTGATTCCAAGCTCCCAGTTGGATATCTAGCAATTTCACACTGTTTAAGGTGCAACACGAATTAATAGCATTAGGACAAACTGGAAGGAAGCCTTCAAACTGACATTCACACCAACAAAAGTCTATTATTTAGAAGTGCTAATCATCTCACATCAAATTTACACTCATTCACACCTTGCTTGTGCTGTCTCTTTGCATTGCTAAGCAGATTGTGGGGGTGCTTTTGAGCAAAGCACTGTGGGTGTCAGTGACCGAGGGCAAATGCACATCTGAAAAAAATCACTTAGGCCTTTAACAGAAGGGGGTAGATGTTTGTGTGTGTGTGTTGTGTGTGGGAGGGAGGGTGTAGTCCTAGGACTCTGAATGAAGACAATGCAATTTGCCATTGAGAAGAAACCAGCAGAGTCATAAATTAGCCCTGTGTAAAGGGATTAGGTAGAGTTTCATCAGCCATGCAAGGCAGGAGGGAAGGGGGGCTGAGGACAGCCTTAAAGAAACAGGATCTCTGGAGAGAAACTGGCTCCAGGACCAATGGGTGGAACACAGAGTAGGTCTCACCATTCCACAGGTCAAACTGGATATGAGATAGCCACCTGTCCAGAGCAAAAGGCCGTAATCAAAGGCAAAAGCAATTTCAAGCACATTCCCCTTCCTCGGATTACAAGAGCTGAATTGAAATCCGAAGGCTTTTGAATCGTGGTTTTTCATCATTTAAAGATGATACCTTTCATTTAATAAAATGTGAAGACGTGCCAAAACTACACACAACTTTGTTTCCAAATGATCATGCACCAGTCTTTGCTGTCTCAGTCACAGATATGCATCTTCCACCTAACCAGCTATAAAGGGCATTTATGACCATCTGATAAGAGACAATAGGCTAATTTAAGACGTCAGCGACTAGCACTTGCATGATTGCCTTTTGTTTGGCGTTAAATAACTTGAAAGAAGATGGGACACAAGGTGTGAAATCAAACTGAACACTACTTACAACTGACCAGAACCTTGACAATTGTAAATTCCATTATAATGAGATATACAGGAATTCATTATCACATTTGGAAAACACTGCTGACCCATAAGAAAGTGCCTACACTCTTCATTAGATTTTTCTTCTTTTAATACATACTACATTGTAAAAATGCCAGGATTTTAAGAGCTTTACAAACAGTAATTTCCTGCTGTATTCAGATTTTCACTGTGACATCAATGCAGGCTAGGTCATTTAACTTTTAATATCAAATGATAATACTATCATATTGATTGTATGTTACTATATATAAATATATATATATATATATATATATATATATATATATAGTGTGTGTGTGTGTAACAATTAAGGGGAAGGTATTTGCAATATTGTGATGAATTCATCTATATGCACAGACATCAATACTCGTTATAGAAAAAACTCAATAATGGTGACAATAAATAATTTTAGATAAAACACTGAACATTACGAAACAAGTAACTTAAAGTGACAGTAAAAAAATTTAGGCTGGGAACTTAAGTGTTAGTATCACACTGTGGACACGAAAATATTGCAGCTAATCTGTACACAAGTCTGTAGTGTAGTGCAGACAGTGATAATGTCTGTGATTCAACATAACACTATAATTTTACGGTCTTTTCCTACTACTGTTCACTGTGAAGTCCATGTCCTACTACCCAGTATTTACAGTACTGTAAATTCAGACTAATTTTACTGTGAATTTAACATATAGACCTATAATGTAAAAACATCTATAGAGATAACATTTTTAGATTTTTGTTGCATTTAAGAAACTTGTTTTACTAGTGAAAACGGTCTTAAAAGACTTTACTGTGAAATCGTTTTTGGAAATTTTGCCCCCACAAGTCGAGCGAAGGCATGTTATAGATGTGGAGGGTTCGCTTCCCCTCCCCCAAACACAACAGCACGTCTCGGCCAGAGCTGTGGGAAACACTGCGGTAGTGCAGCAGAATCGAACCGAACCTTCGCACCATTACGCTTTTATCGTACGGTTTAAACAATAGCTAAAAAACAACTAAAATCAGCAGTCTATCTCTGCAACCACATTTGTTTTCCGCATCTTTTTAATGCGAAAGGTTTACGTTAGATGAAAATTTAGCACCGTCAATTTAAACGCATTATGAGTAGTGCAAAAGTTATAAACAACAGCATTATTGCAGCGTACATTATGCAGGAATGTGCACTGAGGTGTTTTAGATGATAAATAACTTTCACCAGACGTAACTGGGTCATGACTAAACAAAATACACCCAACTGCATTTACTTTGCTGCTAAGTAACAAAGCATACGTTTGTCGGCGTCATTTCAACATGTTTAACTGCTGTGTTTTTGTAGCGATTATAATTTATAGGTTTCATCATTACTTCGACAATTAAATGCCAAGAAACATATACGTATCACCATTTCCAGTCCTAAAACTCCCATTTTTTTTTTCTTACCTGCTGGAAACAGACAGAGAAACAGAACAAGGAACTGGCAGACTTGTAGCGCCGATGGTCCTGCTCCTTTCCCCATAACCATCCATCCAGCACGGGACAGCGCTCCTCTCCTCTCCCTATTTACACCAGCAATGTAAAGAAACGCGAATTAGAGCAATGCTGCAACTTTCCGGTTGATTAGAAGTTGCTGAAGAACAGCAACACCCCGAAATCATTCCGTCGTACAAATATCTCTGCTTTTGTCAGGTATTCACACATTCCCAACCCTCACTAGAAACGTGCCATCGATCTTCGAGTTTGCTAGTGTCAAGAGGGCGCAGCCTACACTGCGTAGTGCACCAATAAGAAGTCACTGTTTCTCCACCAACCCCTCAATAGTTTCAAATTACGCCTGTGCTTTGAAAAGTACTTTACCCGTTTGCCATGTAGGCTGCGAACTCAAGAAAGTGAACACATTTCTTGTTACTCTTTAATACATAGCTAATGTGTAAATAATAATTTCCTGTGCGAGTGCATGCATTTTCAGTTATGACAGAATCAAAAAGAGAGTGGAAATATATTTAAATGAAGATGCAAATGTAAGTTGTTAGTAGCCTATATTAACAGAATATATTACCAGAGCATGTTAATAAAATAGCATTTATTTGAGTCTTATACAAATTCACCCGAATTTGTGCACAAAAATGGGTTAAAGACAACTCAAGTTGGGCTGAAAATGGACAAACCCAGCGGTTGGGTTAAATGTTTTCCCAACCTGCAAGCAGTTTTATTTACCTAAACTTTTTTCTTTTTTTTTTTAATTGCTGTATTGCTTACTTAAAATGACCCAAAATAAGTTGGAAATTAACATTTATTAATATAAATGAACATTTATTAACAAGTTTAATTAATAATAATTAAACAATAAACATTTATCAAATTGTTTATTAATAAATGTTTACCTTTTGATTATTAATTATGTGTCTAATTTTTATTTTTCAACCTATTTTGGGTTCATTTTAAGCCAGCCATATAGTAATTTTTAAATTTAACCCAACCGCAGGGTTTGTCTATTTTCAACCCAACTTGGGTAGTTTTTAACCCAGCATTTTTTAGAGTGTAGTTATAACTGTGATGAGGAATAAAATAACATGATTTTAATAACAATTTATTTATTTGATTTTATGAAGGAAAATGTTTCTTTAGACTATCCAAGTAGTAAAATACACAAAAATTATTAAAAGGCTTAAAGCAGGGGTGTATAATCCTGGTCATGAAGGGCCAACATCCTGCAGAGTAGCTCCCACACCTCCCTGGAAGATTCTTGTAATCCTGAAGACCTTGATTACCTTGGTTCAGGTCTGTTTAATTGAGGTTGGAACTAAACTCTGCAGGACAGTGACCCTCAGGAGCAGGATTAGAAAGCCCTATGTTAAAGGCTCATTTAAATACAAAGGAAAGAATCAGTTTATCATTAAAACTGCAGTGGGAATGTATGCTTTATTTGTACACTATGACAAACAGCAGACTGATTATATGAAACAGAAGGGACAAAGCTTCAAATCAGAAATGGAAGAGAAGCTCTATACCACTCACAACTAAACTGCAACAACACAGTGTATGATCACCTGTTACATAGTGGTCTGTCTCTGTCAACATAAATGCATCCACCTATAAGCATCATCATACATCACTGTCATCAATGCCCAGGGCTTTCAAAACATCTCAGCCAATATGTGATATAACACAGTAACAAGCTTTATATTTCCTCATATATGTATTGCTATATAAAAAAATATTTATAAAATATGTAATCTTACTAACTTTTTTTTTATTTCTGTGAACTAATGAGATGAAGGATGCTTCCCATCTATAAAGTATAAAAGCTATTAATTAAAGCAATCTGATCATAAAGGTCTTGTTGAGATCTTAACAGGTCAAGGTAATTGAAAGGTCCTACAGAAGAAGAGGGAATGTGGATATGTAATGGTGTTTTTAGTGGTCAGCTGTTGCAGTCCAACAGATGGCGCTTGCACAGTGGTTGAGAATGAATGATATCTCCAGAGATGAGTTCTCCTCATGCATAAGGTTTTGAAAGAAGAACCACTATATTATGTACAGTTGAACTGTGATGTCTACATTTTCATTTCAGATTAGAGAAAATTACTTAAACGGAGGTACTTAAAGCCAAAATATGGCATTATGGTACCTTATCTTTAATGAGAAGATATAGATGGTGTTGTGAACCCAGCACAGATGTAGTCTAGCCATTTGTGAGTTTAATTAATCATCAAAAGCGTGTATGAATTCAAGCGCGACAGACGCTAAAATATTCAAATTTAGAGCAAAAGAACAAAGTATCCACTAAAAATCTCGTTAATCTTCTATTCTAATTAATACAAAAAAATACAATCTTTACTTTTTAGACCATTCTTGAAGCCAAAACACTGGGCTATATAGGCGACAATGTGATGTAGACTTAAAAATCGGCGATATAAGATGCTGGCGGTATAGCTACTACCATTTAGGCTATAAGAGGAGGTCTTCACATAAAGTAACCACTGCAGACTATTTTAAAATATTTTTATAAGTTACTTGTCAAGAAATCACCAGGAACCCACCTTTTTGAATGCATGGAGCTCTTCAACACTTTAGGGTTGAGTTTCTTTGCGGAACCGGGATGAAGCTTGTGGGACGAATCCGACTGAAGCGCGTGCAGGCGTGCTTTGTATCAGTAATCCGATTTTTATTATTATTTAAGTCTATATATCGATGTAAAACTAGGGATGAAGCGCTGCTGTCGTCCTTGCATGATGTCCCCTGTTCCGATAATTTTAAAGGCAAGATAGGTCTTTATCTCAGCGCTGCTAATCTACTTGCGGTGTCTGATGTTATTTTCATCGGTGCAGTGATCTGGAAATGAAGGTATGATCCGTCAACCAGTTTATCGAGACACAAACGTTAAAAGAGAAAACCTCGGAAATGTTTTCGAATCGACAGTGTTCTTCATTTTGCAGTGGTATTCCCAGATTCCTCTGTGGCTCTCAGGACTTGAGTAGGAAGAGCCCTCGGGGCAGCAGTGTTGATAGCGCTGGCTCGTTTCCTCGCCTCAGTGTTGTGAAATGACGAGTTTGAAAGTGTGAGGCAGAATGATCAGCGCTGCAGTCTCGAACTCCCCACACTGTCATAGTCAATGCAATGTCTGGTAAACCAAGCCTGAAATATACGAACCCTAGCGATTACAGAAATTATAATAGTTTATATTTATAGCATTAAATAGACTAATTAAATGCATGACCACGTTGTTACAATGTAATTGCATTAGAAAAGAAAAAAAAAAAATTCTGTCTGTAATTCATTGTTGTTGTTGTTTGCGTTATGTGTCTCAAACTTATAGATAGGGTACATTTTCCATATCTAGGCTACACTGTTAAACCTTGCTGTAAAAAAAAAGAGACCAAATTCTGACAGTAACAAACCATTTTCCATTAAAACAGTAATATACTGTAGAAAATAATGCATTCTGGGTAATATTTGTCATTTTTGAGAAAGTAGCCTACCAGAATATACTTTCGCCCAAAGTCGAAAATCAGAGGCTGTGTTCCAGATCACACCCTATACCCTCATTCACTATTCCCTACATTAGTTCACTAATATAGTACACTTGAGAGAGTGAATGAAAAGAAGTGAGTGAATGCAGACACTGATGAACACCTGATAAGCAGAATCACTGAAGGACAGAGAAACAAGACCAGAAAAAAGAGAAGAGATGAGCAGAAACACAAGAACTACAACTGACTTCAGCCACACTTAATGTCAACCCAGTTTGACATTATTTCTTTCATACATGTACAGAAGTTCTTGTTAAGAATGAACAGATTTGGATGTTGAAGTTTTAGTGAAAAGTTTGCAGTCACCATTTTGGAAACCAGTGTCTGCTTTAGTTGGGTTTTTGACTCTTTAACGTTAGCTTTCTCTGGCTGCTGTAACTGAGTGTTTATAAATCACATTTGTTATGGCATAAAAAAACCAACATGAAGTTGATTGGGTGTTTTGGCGTTGTGATGATGCTGTGATTCAACAGTGTAAGAACCGGCAATGTTTCAGTAATCAGTTTTTTAGAAAAATATTGAAACCATATAAAACATAAAATATTTTGAGCTTGTGCTTAACTTGGACAGCAGAGACATCAACAATCAGAATATAAATCTCAACAATGGTGACATTCCAAAGTTAGTCGCAATGCACGCTGGGTGCCAGCATAGTACAAAACTCCCAGCATGCACTGCAGCATGAATAAATTATGCAGCTGAATGGTCATTTTTTATTGCCACCATTGTTGAGATTGATGTGCTGATTTTTGATGTATGTGTGTTTAAACTATGTTGCAGCTGTTTTTTTTTTTTGTGCATGCTGTTTACATTTTTTTTTTTTTTTTTAAACTGATTGCTGTTTCACAGTGGTGATCATGTAAAATTTTAGTATGTTAATAATGTAACACAAGGGATTAAACACAGTATGACTTCAGTGAATCAAGAGACTATGTGACAGTTATATCTTCATCAACACATAACTATCAACACTCAGTGATATTTTTCTCCATATTTTTTTCTACCTTAACAAATGTGGCTTGCAAAAATAGTTTAAGCAGCCAGAAAAAGAACAAGAGCTGATGTATGAAAAGTCAAGGGTCAAGAGCTCGACTAAAGCAAACACCGATCTCCTAAATGGTGACATCAAACCAAACATTTTCGATAAAACATCAACACACCTGTTAATTCTCAATAAGATCTTCTGTAGAAATAAAGTTAAACTGGTCAGTAATAAGTGTAATGATGTCTAATGGCTGGAAGTCAGTTGTAGTTGTGTTTCTGCTCGTTTTTTTCCTGTTCTTGTTCCTCTTTTCAGTGGTTCTGCTTGTTAACATCAGGTGTTCATCATTAATGCTCAATCATCACTTACATATTAACTTAATTATCTCACTGTAACACAGTGTCAATGTTACTTTTACTCTGTAGTGTGGACACTAGAGGATGTTCCCGTGGGGTTGAAAGGGTTAAAGGTGTAAGATTAAAAGTCAGTTGTAGTTGTGTTTCTGCTCGTTTTTTCCCTGTTCTTGTTCCTCTTTTCAGTGATTCTGCTTGTTAACATCAGGTGTTCATCATTAATGCTCAATCATCACTTACATATTAACTTAATTATCTCACTGTAACACAGCGTCAATGTTAATTTTACTCTGTAGTGTGGACACTAGAGGATGTTCCTGTGGGGTTGAAAGGGTTAAAGGTGTAAGATTAAAAGACACACCCACAAAATGTATTTTAACAGTAACAAACTGTAATACTGTTGCCAGTAGTTTACTGTAAAATTGAGTTTTGTGGGTCACCATTGTGCTGAAGAGTAGAGCCTGTGCTTAAGTCCAGGACAAGATCAAGAAATGTTGATGATATGCTGCATGTTGTTTTATTTAACAGATTTATTTAACAGTGAAAATCTCTTTATTTAAAATGTTTTTAGTGAACTTTTATGAAATACGTTCATAGTAATAATATGTTCACATTATTAGCATTTAATAAATATTAGTTTGTAAATTTAAATGGCAGTCTGACAAATTGAAGCAGTCGGTTTCTGCAAATGAAACGAGGTAACACGAGTTTTAATTTAGTGCATGGTATCTTTACAGTAACATACTGTAGATTACAGTAAATAACTGTACAATCAACAATGAATTACTGGCAACAGTGTTGCCAGCATTTTACTGTAAAAAAGCCTGGCAAGGTCTAACAGTGCACAACTACAGTAGTTTACCAATCTACTATAAACTGTGTAAATTAATGGAAAGTATAAAGAGCGCTGTTGTTACAAACTATCCAACTACTGGATCTGGATGGATTGTAACACTAATAGGAAACATGGACATTTTAAATTTTGTCCATGAATTTAATGTGGTAATCAAATTTACCTTCAAAGTAATCACCTGATATTGCGAGTGTGATATTGCTTTTAACAGTTCTATAAACACAAAAATATATATCTAATAACAATAACATGTTTTTCAAAAAAAAAAAAAAAAAGTCAGTTTTTATTCTATGGTAACAAAAATAGTCTGAAAATAGCCAAAGCATCAAGCTTTGAGTACCAATCAACACACAGACTGAAAGCTGGTCTGGAACAGCATATATAAGTGGAGTGGAGTGATAGTGATTTCCCCCTCCCCCCTCTCAAAGCATTCAGTAATCCTTCCACTCCAGTTCAGATTTTTCCAGTAACCACTTTCCAGACAGAAACCCAGTTACGAGCGAAAACAATAACACTGACACTTGGACTTTTAAAAACTAGTTCTAGTCAGAGCTGTGCACATGCTCAGCACATGTTGGCTTACAGGGACCCTGCAGGTTTGAGTCTGACCTGGCTGCCGAACCCTCTAACCCCTACAGTTCTGTAAAAAAGTGGAAAAAAACTTGACTTTGCCAATATCAGGGGCTGAGCCCATTATCAATTTTAGACACGAGAAATATGCTACTGTGACTTGACTACTATACCAGTCTAATATGCAAGTACCATGTTTCAAGCCCTGTTAAATTTGGTAATTATGAAATATTAATTCAAAATTAATGACAAGAAAAGACAAGCTCCAGATAAGCAGTCTGTCTGTGCATACTGGGGTAGATTTTTCAAGCGTTCCAAAACACCACTTGCTCTGAGACCCGACAGCTGTTTCTGTGTTGACTTTTTCATTGGCAGAGCAAAAATAGATAAAGTAAATGGCAATATTGCGTGTAAAATATAAGTAATTTAATATTAACTAATAAATATTTATCTGAATGTCAAAACTCCTGCAGCCTATTGCCTATTCTGATATTCAAAACAACAGCACTTTTGCAACATTTACATGACTGTTTGAGGGAATGCATTTTTGCAGTAAAATGGAGGGAAAAGTTGGTTCTTCTAAAAAACGAACTTCTAAAAACGCAACTGTCAGGCAAAAGGCGTAAACACAACAGTCAAGGACATTCGTCTAGCACATAGAAAAACAATGGAAAAGTGCAGTGGAATGCAAAAAAATGGCAGCAGTTCAGCACAATATCAATATCATTAATAATAATTAAAAAAAAATTGATATTGCATATCAAATCAAACCATTTGCCATATCAATTAAAATTTCTGGAGTAAACACATAAGAAGGAAAGAAAAAAATACTCAGCACTTTCCAAAAAAAGCAGAATATATTAGGTACTATACCCAGGGACTGCTCATGTCTCTGCTCTAGAGGACATGAGAATTAACTTTTGACTGAGACTGGTTGAAGTCAACCATAAATAAACAACCTAATGTTTGACAACCTAAAATTCACTTTGACTTAATATAAATAAATGGTAACATATTTTATTTTCAATGCTTTGACACTGTCCACTTTGACTATGATAGATGCTTGAGGGAAATCACCTTTACGTTAATCTGCAAGTTTTCAAAGGAGAGGCTTCCACCCTGGTGTGAAGAGAATGGCTTTACAACAGCCGGATACTGGACATCCACCTCAAACACAGCTGGCGGAGGACAAGAAAGAGGGGGGTGCAAGGGCAAACAGACAAGGCTTGCTAAAGCTATGCGCTCAGTTGACATGCGTTTTGCTGACATCTGAGTGATAAACACTGCAGTTGTGAAGAATGCGTCTTTTATATTCAGCACTGCAATTAAAAATCTAGCATGAGCATTAGCAAGAAACGATAACAGAAGGTGAAAAGGACTGTTAGATATTTTGTGCAGGAAGATCCAGGAGTGTTTAAAATAAAGAAAAAATACAGCATGAAGTAATAATAAAAATAAATGGTGAGGAAAAACACAATAAGTGAAAATGGGAATATAGATAAAGAATCCAATAATGGTCAGACAGAGAAAACTACATAACATAAAAGATCAAAACAAAACGCCAGAGCCACACAGCTACAGAATATCACGAATGCAGTAAATAATAATGATAATATATTTTGGCCCAATATGTTTCAGTGGTTACTGATTCAGACACAGAAACAGATACAATCAACTGTAAGAAATGAAGAAAAATCAATAAGACCCCTCCTTTTTTGCTCCTTTTAATTTCCTTTCTGCTTCATGATTGAATACTGACAGTGCCAATCTCATTATGTTTCATGTAATCCATTATAGACACTCTGTCAGTTTTAGCACATCTTAAAGCCTTGGCCACTATAACACAATATGAGGTGAGGACTTGCCAGAGAGTGAAGCATTTCAGCCAGTAATTATGGAACAAGGCCGTGGGATCCCGATCTGGGTGAAAACCATTAATTTTCCAATTTGTTTAATGAAAAGGCAGAGGATTGGGCACTCTGGATCTAGCCAATGTTTATTTTATGAATGTTTATGCAAGAGCCTGCTGTAGGAACACTATGATCTGAAGCATGGTCACACATTTTAGATGTATGCTTACAACAATGCTAAAAGCATGATCAAAGAAAGGTTTATCTAATTTCTATTGTGTTGGGTGTAATTAGGTAGATAAGTTTAAAGAATGGCTAGACTGCCATTTTCCCCTTTGTTAGGGGGGACTTTATCAGCGTATATGGGTTAGTGAATATCTGCACTAAGCTTTCTAAACAGCAGCTTAAACAGAGCTGTCGCCATGTTATCTTCTTCACAGCTCAACACAGCACAGTGATGAAGTATATATGTGTAGTTTCAAATTTAAAATAGCTTTCAAGTGTACCTTGCTTTAATGTGCAAGTGATGTGTGCTTGAGAATAAGACAAAGATGCTTTCAATCAATATATGTGGGATTTCCATATTTAAATATGCACACAACAAAGCTATTAAAGGTTAATTATGTCCGACCTCAGTCTGCATCTTATGAATACAAATGCTATATGAGGGAAAGGGCTTGTTTTTAAAAAGTCATTTTGGTTGTTTAGATATTAAAAATGTTTATTTTTTCAAAATGAAAGATTCAAACTGTTGTCCAATAGGAGGCTCACACTTTTTGTAAACAGGACTATTCATGATAAGAAACATAATAGGATTCATAAACATCTGTGGATTCTTATTGCTTCTCAAATAGAACTGATAGATTCAGGTTTGTTTGCATTCTCAGTCAGCCCTGTTTTACCTGCAGGGACATTCCTATAAGTTATTTGTTGTACCAAACTGTTAAGCAAATAGATTTGTCACATTCATCACCCCTTCCGTCATCTGACTCACAACAGCAGAGAATAATCATCATGACATGCTCTCAGTACTGCTTTAAACCGGTAATGTAGGCTGTTCTGAATTCATTTTATTTTTATTTCCTTCTTTTTTTTTTTTTTTTTGGAATTCATCTGAAGTTAAAAACACATGTTGTGAGGCTGTAAAACAGTACCAATTTATAGAGGCACAATCATACAAGTTTATTCTGTGGCCATTATGACAACAATTGCGTGTGTGTTATATAAATAATAATTATTAATTATATATATGTATTTCCTCTTTTCTGTTCTTATCAAGTACTGCTGTCACATAACAGAGTCTGGTACTTTGACATTTCTCTCGCCAACTTCAAACAGATTGGCTTGACTGACCCTGTCATCAGTCATTCCCTGCTGATAAGGTAATTCAGTGATTCAGCAATAACTAATGAGACATGAAGCCAAGGTATGTTGTATACAAACTTGAAACAAATATTTCAGAACTGCCTGGTAGGAACACCCCCATCTGTGATTGCTGTGCCAACTGAAATAACTACCTTCATTTATCTCTTTCTCCCACAGTGCATATCAGGATAATCCCTCTTCTTTAGACTTCATGCATAATGCATCAACCCAATCCTCAAGAATGGGTGGCAGGTGATTAAAATGGGTAGGAGCGTATCTAAAAATACAGAACTACAATTATCTCATTATCTCACATGATCATTATAAATTTTACATTTTACATATTCAAATTAAGTTAATAGCTATTAATCTTTGTCATTGTCTATAAAGGATAGATAAAGTTATATGTGAGTGATAGCATGATCAGTTGAGAGAACAATAACAATCTTCATGATTTGAAAATGTCCCACCTCAGTTTTCTTAATGTAGTGGTCATAGATAAAATCAGTCCAAAAATGACATCTTCATCTAGTTGTCTTTAGAAATGAGTCTTAAAGGGACAGTTGACTCTAAAATGAACATTCAGTTTTCAATGATCCAGCTAGGTTCATCAACGATAATCCCATTGAGTTTGGCTAGGAATCTTGGGGTAATCCTTGATGATCAGCTGACCTTTAAAGATCGCATTGCAAAAACAGCATGATCATGTGTAACAGAGGCCAGCTAGTAAGAGCTCACTCCCAAATTAAGCGACTGACTGGTAGAGACTGTGGTCTTCAGCGTCTTTGTTAGCGTGCCCGCCTCCTATGCCGGTTCGAATCCCGCTCGGAGCGGGTCGAGTAGGACTGGTTACATTAACCCAGTAACCCAGATGGGATTGAGGTTTAGGGGGCTGAGTCTAATGGAGGCCAGCTACTAAGTACTGTGCGGGTAAGTACTGTAAGTACTACTAAGTACTGTGCTACTGACGCAAGAGACTGCGGTCTTTAGCATCCTTATTAGCGCACCCACCTCCCATGCTGGAAACGCTGATTCGAATCCCACTCGGAGCGGTGCAAGTAGAACCGGAAGGGGTTACATTGGTGCTGTGACCCGGATGAGAGAGCGGTTTAGGGGGGTTAGTGTAACGGAGGCCAGCTCATTCCCTTGACCTCATGAGGTCACTAGTGACTGACGCTAGAGAGACTGTGGTCTTTAGCGTCCTTGTTAGCACGCCTGCCTCAGATACCGGAAATGCCAGTTCAAATCCCACTTGGAGCGGGGCGAGTAGAACTGGAGGGGTTACATTGGTGCTGTGACCCGGTTTAGGGGGATTAGTGTAACGGAGGCCAGCTAGTAAATAGCTGTGCAGGTAAACCTCACTCCCCTGGCCTCAAGAGGCGCACTAGCTACTGACGCAAGAGACTGTGGTCTTTAGCGTCCTTGTTAGCGCGCCCGCCTCCCATGCCGGAAACCGGTTCAAATCCTAGTGGCCTTTGTGTGGCCACCATTATTTTCCAGCACTGCCTTAACCCTCTTGGGCATGGAGTTCACCAGAGCTTCACAGGTTGCCACTGGAGTCCTCTCCGAAGGGAGGGGATCATGCTCTGCTTCAGTATGTCACAGTACATGTTGGCATGCATGGTTCCCTTAATGAACTGTAGCTGCCCAGTGCCGGCAGCACTCATGCAGCCCCAGACCATGACACTCCCACCACCATGCTTGACTGTAGGCAAGACACACTTGTCTTTGTACTCCTCACCTGGTTGCCGCCACACACGCTTGACACCATCTGCACCAAATAAGTTTATCTTGGTCTCATCAGACCACAGGACATGGTTCCAATAATCCATGTCCTTAGTCTGCTTGTCTTCAGCAAACTGTTTGCGGGCTTTCTTGTGCATCATCTTTAGAAGAGGCTTCCTTCTGGGACGACAGCCATGCAGACCAATTTGATGCAGTGTGTGGCGTATGGTCTGAGCACTGACAGGCTGACCCCCCACCCCTTTTAACCTCTGCAGCAATGCTGGCAGCACTTATACGTCTATTTCCCAAACACAACCTCTGGATATGACACTGAGCACGTGCACTCAACTTCTTTGGTCAGCCATGGCGAGGCCTGTTCTGAGTTGAACCTGTCCTGTTAAACCACTGTATGGTCTTGGCCACCGTGCTGCAGCTCAGTTTCAGGGTCTTGGCAAACTTCTTATAGCCTATGCCATCTTTATATAGAGCAACAATTCTTTTTTTCAGATCCTCAGATAGATCTTTGCCATGAGGTGCCATGTTGAATTTCCAGTGACCAGTATGCATCAGTGCACGTGAACTGGAGCGCATCTTACAGGCTAAATGAAACAAAACTCAGCGGCTGCTATCTATAGAAAGCTTGAAATGTCTTGAAATGAAATAGGCTACTCTGATTATGTAATCCGAATTAAATGTGCATTCTCTCTCTAGGCACGTCCATTATGCGATGATAAGAGTCAGCAATGTCAACTTCATCTTTGCAGCCGATACTGATTCAGAAAACATTACTTTATTAATAAACAATTAAAATGTGTCCTTGCTGTTTTTGTCACATTCATAATCATTACTTTTGCCGGTTCTTTATGGCAAGCTTTATGTGTGCGCTTGAGCGCTATATAGCCTATATTAAACGCTCATTATTATGGTTTATTCTCTCCAGTATTTATGAAATTAAATTAATATAAATGTGATTAGTCAACTAATGGCTTAAATGAACAACTACTAGTCTACTAGAAAAAACTTATTTCACATATTTTCACAGCATGTCACAAAGGGTATTCTGGTTTGAATTCGCGCTCCACTTGCATGCTCTGACACAGACACACACACACACAGTACCGTACATTATTATCAGTTTAAAATTATATTTGTGTATGACTAACCTGTACCGTTTCTTTATAACAAAACGCTTTGCAGTTCCATCATCTCTAGTCACACACCAATCATCATCAGTTATTAGCTTGTGTCCCACCCCAACACACACCAGAGATAAAACTTTGCAGGTCCTATGGCTGAGAGAGACTACTCGAATGAAAACCTCTTCAGTGCTCAATTATAGTAACGCATTTTTTTTTTCAGTAACGTTAACGGCGTTGTAACTGGAGAAAAAGTAAGTTGTTTGATTACTTGTCACTGAAAAAAGTAATGCCGTTTATTTATATAATGCCGTTATTCCTATCACTGCTAACGAGTCACATGACACCGGGGAGAGAAAATGGTTAATTGGGCCCAATTTGGACATTTTTACTTTTGTGGCCAGCGGTTTAGACATTAATGGCTGTGTGTTGAGTTATTTTGAGGGGACAGCAAATTTACACTGTTATACAAGCTGTACACTCACTACATTGTAGCAAAGTGTCATTTCTTCAGTGTTGTCACATGAAAAGATATAATAAAATATTTACAAAAATGTGAGCGGTGTACTCACTTCTGTGAGATACTGTATATCTATATCACTTCCAGCAGCCTGTATTCGGTAAGTGAGCGGCATCTCATGGTTCCATTGCAGAGAGGCACAAAATCACTCTCAAGGACATTTTCTTTCTCTGTTCCTTGCTGGAGGAATGATCTTCACAACCCCATCCGGACAGCCAAATCCCTCACAGTTTTCAAGAAACAGCTTAAAACTCCTTCCTCTATGCTTTCACTATTCCTTTATCTATACTCTCACTATTCCTTAATCCCTGACTGTTCTAGCTTATACTATCTTGAACGATGACTGAAACTTTGTATTACTGGCACTACTCATATTTATTGCCTTCTTAAGATTATCGCTTGTTGTATTCCTTAACTGTAAGTCGCTTTGGATAAAAATGCCTAATTTTGGGTGAAGTATCCAAAGCGTGCAACTGGTGACATTTCTGCAAAATGATATTACGTTGTTTCAAAGTGAAAAAGTGAAATGTCCTACGAGTATCTCTAAAAGCATACTCAGTTTTATTCTAAAAAGATAAACCCAAATCTGACAGTTTTATGACGTCAGTTGTTGTATATCGTGACAATTCTGAAATGAAATGTCCAGTGTGTGGCTCTAAAAGGTTAATGCTTTCGAAAATAACGTACCACCTACACTAAAATAATGTGAAATAAAAACGTTTTGCTGAAGCAACCATGCCATTTTAGCTTTTGTACATCCATTTATAAAAGCATTCTAGGACTAATCTGGTAATATTGATGTAATTCATGGAAATTTCACCAACATCTCTTAAATGAAACAATTTGTGAAATTCGTTTTTTTATGTAATGCCTATTCTAATGGACTTTTAAACTATTTGCATTAAACATTCCTTGTATGTTTTGTGACCAAAATGACCATAGATTGTTATTTGAATTTTTTCTAATCCCAGGATATTATGCACCCACACAAACATGCACACATCGACGATAAATAGAGCTGGTGTGCCGAGACCCCATTGATGACTGCCTAGACATGCATTATGCATTAGAAACGTTTGCTGAATTAAAGAGGCAAAGAATCAGTGGTGCACCATGTCTCAGTGCACTTACATCACCTTAGCTTATTCTCACAGGCGTGTTATTTCTTCCTTGATGAAATACAGAATTAAATGCGTGGCCCTGAGAGCAAATGAAAAAGAAATAGATGAGAACAGATATAAACACAGACAAGTGCCACTTGGAGGGAGCTACCCACAAACACACAGGAAAGTGCAGGACTTAAAATGTTGATCTATCTGTATGATTGGGGGTTTGTCTAACCCTCTCAGCACTGCACAAAGCACTGATGTAGAGTGCTAGAAGGCATTGTTACGTTCACTTTACCAGACTCAGACAGCATTGATGTGTCTCCTAGTGAAGCACAGTATAAGCGAACACCTTTTAGGTAGAAGAATGGAGCTGAATTCTCAAAGCCTCATTATGTAAACATGTTCTAACTTAACAGATGAGATCGTTAGATGTTTCTTGAATAGACTTAATGCACCAAAAGCTGTACATGCTTTTAATTCACACTTTGCTCTAGGAGGTGAGTATGGTCTGCAATTATAATTATTTATTCCAGAGGCAAACTGGAGTTGATCAAAATGAAAAGCACTACCATGTAGGCAAGTTAGTTGTAAGGAGCATGACGAATGTGTTCGGTCCAGGACTAAAAGCTTGCAATGAATGCAAATCTGGTTAAGAGTCAAACAGTTGGGTCACTCATTTGTGTGGTAATTAAAGGGACAGTTCACCCAAAAGTGAAAATGCTGTTTCAAATCAATAAGAACACCAAAGGAGAGGTTAAGTAGTTGCTATTTGCATACTCCAAAAGTATGTGAATGATGATTCGGTATGTACCTCGGTTTTGAAGTCACGGTTCGGTATGTTTTCAGTACCCAGGTATGTTTTTTTATTATTAAACAGTGGTTTACTGAACAAACGTTATCTCTTTAAATAATAATAAAAAAATGTCTATAAATATCGGTAGCAACATACACTATGGTTTATGGTGCTGTTGTAATTAGGGGAAGAGATTTGAAGTGTTTACACTTTTGGATGCAAAATATGTTAGCAAAATATTTTAGAATAAGGTTCGAATTATTGCACTCCCATTCATGCGTGCATCAAATAAGCCTACTTGCTTGAATTTGTAACATTTATAGGTAAGTATGCAACCGTAAGATGTAAGTTCAACACATAAAACAACAAGCGTCTAGGGCAAGCCATGTAGGTTTATGATTTAGTTTGAAGCGCTTATGTTTAAGACAACTTGGATCATGAACTTATCCGGCAGCATCTCTCCTTCGTTGTTTTTCAGATGTGTTCGCAACATCAAACTATATCGATATAAAGGATATTGTCCCATCTTAGTGGGGAAACTCATTCTACACAATGTATTAGTGGTGCACATGCATACCGAACCGAAAGACTGTACCGATTTTTTTTTTCTTTCTAGTACAAATACGTGTACAATTAACAACCCTACCAAAAAGCATTATAAAAGTGGTCCATATGGCTTGTGCGCTTTATTCAAATCTACTGGAGTCAGTAGCTAAGTGTGAGGGGAAAAAATGAAAGTTAAATGGTTATTTCACTCAAAAATGAAAAACTTCATTAATTAATCACCCTTATGTCGTTCCAAATCCATACTATGAAACACAAATGAAGATATCTGAGAGATTTCTGTCCCTTCCTTGAGAGTCCACACAACTACCACTTTGTCGCTTCAAAAAGTTCATAAAAAGATTTAAAAACTAATCCATATGAATCAAGCTGTTTAGTCCAAATTTTTCATCGCTTTATATGATGAATAGATTGAATTTAGGCTTTTATTCACATATAAACATATGGGTAAAGTTTCATTTTCCACTGCGGCGCTGATAACGGAGCTCTTTGGAATGTAATACAAATGCGCCAGCCAAACGTGCTGAGAATTCAGGGTCGAGAATGTAATCATGCCGTGCCGTACCAAGCTCAAGTGGAATACAACTGGAACCATTCCTAACAGTTTTTGGAACCGTTCGTCCTGATGGCGGAAAAGTGGCTATTCTTGCACGTCAAGCTAGCTTGTGTGCGATGATGAATAATGTGAATAAAAGACTAAATTAAATCATATAAAGTGATCGAGTCTCTTCAGAAATTTTGGACTAAACTGATCAATTCATATGGATTCGTTTTACAATCCCTTTATTAACTTTTTGAAGCAACAAATTGGTAGTTGCGTAGCTGTCAATGGAAGGACAGAAAGCTGTTGGATTTCATTTAAGATATCTTCATTCGTGTTTCCAAGATTAAAGAATGCCTTATTGGTTTGGAATGACATGAGGATGAGTAATTGATGACAATTCTGGAGTGATCTAACCCTTTAAAATGCCATTCACGGACAATCTTGACTTGAAAATCTTGCTTGACAGCTGTGGTCACCATTCACTTTCATTGTATGGAAAAGAGCAGCATGGACATTCTGTGTCCTAACATCTCCTTTTCTGTTAGATGGAAGAAAAAGCCATATGGGCTTCAAATAATATAGAAATTTCATTTTTGCTCTAGCTCTTCCTTTAAGGGAAGGAGATTTTCAGATATAGATCTTTTAATGGGGCAAAATCCTCCAGAGCTACAACGTAAAGATTTCTACTTTCTCAGCTGCAAAGTTATTAAGCCAAACATGTAGCTGGTGGTTAGGGACATTATCCCAATGGTTGTGTAGAGCAGGAGATATTTTCTTTTTCTTTCTTTTCTTTCTTTTTTTTATTGATGGAATGATAACTTTGTGGATTCTCAGACACTGAAAAGGCGTCCTCAAAATGACTGCCGTCATCGTTGTTGCAATGAAACCTCTAATGGCAAAAAGCCACTTTTTTTATATAAAGGACTTCAAATTTTAGTTCATTTTATAAAACCGGGATTATTTAAACCAGAATAATTTAAACCCTAAGTGTGTCTTGTGTGTATGCATATCTGTGATTAGAATCTGAATTAACATTCATCTTACATCCTACTAATGGAAAGTATATAGTGACACATATATCATATATAGATGACAAGCACGTCACACACAATTGTACTACTCTGGTTACCATAAAAATTATATCTATCTTACAAACATGTGAGTAGTAGAGATAAGAATCAAGCAAGGTGGTGATTCATATCAGGGGCATGTCATTCTCTCTTACTGTCTAATGGGTGTGTTGTTAGATTGGAGGAGGGTTCTGCAGAGTAGTCTTGTATGCACAGCTGCAGGGGTATGTTCTTTCTTTCCTTTGTAATGTCCAGCCACCGAGGCCAGAGCTAAAATTACTACAGGTGCAAGCCAATTATCGACCCTTCACAATTCTTCACAGCTTCTCTGTCTGGCAGACAGAAGATGGCAGCTGCTCTGAAAGCTGCAATGGGCAAAGAAAGATGATGCATTTGGCCCGGATCCTTTGGATTGGAGTATGCAGGTTCTAAATAAGAATCATATCTCATAGATCCAGGCTAATAGACTGTTCAGAGGGCTCAGGTGTTTAGTGGTTCAAGACTGTGTATGTGCAATTGCAGATGTGATTTCAAAGCAATTTTATGAGTTGGCAGGACTCCTTGAAACACTTTAGACAAAATCACTTTTAATTAGGCAAGGAAAAGGATTAAAAACAGAACCTAAATACATACTTTGCTGGAAGAACTTAGATACTTTTGCCAAAAGCTCTGTAAGAGAAAAGTGTATGCTTGATAGACTGCTGTTTTGATGTAGTGCTTGATATGGATTAAGAGCTGTAACTCAATTAGTTTCCTGTTGATAGAGTGTTAGCAATCCATCAGATCTATCTCTATTTGATCTCTGATTTAAATGTTTGAGTTTAAAGGGATATTCCAGGTTATTTTCAGCCTAATGTCCCACAAATGTACCACATTTGTGCATGCAGATGATTTTCACAGATACGGATTCATGGATGTCCATGTATTTTGACTCTTCCCAATAGACCTTATTCAGGTTAGACGGCATATTAGTGCTGGGCGGTATACCGGTTTCAATTTCGAGACCGATATGTATTTTTCAAAAACTGCCATACAGCTGCTGTATCTATTCAATGGCCATGAAGAGCACTATGTAGAGTGTATAGAGAGCGGACTTCTATTAACTGCATACCCTTCTTACACTAATGGAAACAACTTTATAACACAACAATAAATAACTCCCAAAACGAACTCTCTTTAATACTGCAAATACCATGTAGAGTCATATGATTTCCACGATGCAGAAAACACAGATGAAATCACGGAATCCAGTCACAAATAGAACTTATTGTATAAAGCGGAACGTCACAGAATTTGGCAATTTTTGGATGAATAAATCAAAAGTCGGGCTGTACAATGAATCAGATATCGATACAGACTAGTGTCTGCGAATATTAAAGCTAAAGACTGCTATTGAAATTTGAAGTCTGTATGAATGAGCACCGCATTTTCGTCTACTACCACACACTGAAGCACGCGTGGCGCTCGCGATGATTTCAGTGTCTGCTGTCTCACTCACTATATCTTCATCTGCAGAGCTGCTCTTAGAGTCACTTTATGAACATTTCACCGTTTAATTTGATAAAACTATCGACATTTGTCGTATCATATACACAGGAAGTCAAAGGTCTTCACGTCCCTGTCAAAATAAAAGTTTGGCAAACTTGAAATAACAGATATATTACTATTGTACAATAGAGTGTACTTTGATTAATAGAGATAATAATAATAATAACAATAATAATAATAATTATTAAAACACAAACTCAAAAGTCTTCACTGAAATGACAAATTGCACAGTAAAAATGTAGCCTACTTATTAATATTATTAATTTAATAATTTAAATAATTTGAATACATTTGAAACTAAATTGTTAGCTTTATTAACTGATTTTATTACATTTTTGAATACATTTTTATTTGTCCTTACAATGTTTATATAATATATTCCCTGTACTCCTGACAGTAAAATATGCCAAAATAAAGGTCCAGTAAAAAACCGTGACATACCATGAAACCTCCAGAATCTTAAAAAAAACTGGTCTGAAGCCTGGTCTAAAGTCAATGGTGCAGTATTTGTTTTATTATTTAAAGAGTGCGTTAGTAATATGCACCTATATGTGGGTGCACAACGCACGTACACTCTGCTTGTTACACACACATGCCAAATATTAAAAATAAAAGGATTACAATGTAAAAGATTATTATTGTGTGCATAAAGATAAAAACTCTTTGGTGGAATCTGGCTTGTCCCATAGATTCGTTTCCTCGCTAGTGTCACGGTGGGTAGTGTAGGATACGATGCAAGACGAAGGAGATAACTTCAAATGACATTTAATGGAACACTAGGAACAAGGAACATGAAAATCACCAGGAAACAGCAACTACAAACACCATATAACATAATCAGTAGCCAAGACAACAAACAAGTGGCGGGAAACTAAGAACAAAAGAGAACATGTGACAGAACATGGTGCAAAAACAGACATACATGTGACAGCTAGAGAAGAGTTAAGTTTTTCCGCTTGCAATTTCTGCCATGTAAATAGCGAATCCGCCATGGCACGAGCGCAACTGGCTTTTAAAGGGAATGGGATATGAGACTCTGATTGATTTATTGCACGTTACACCCAAAACACACCCATTACTCATTAAGAGAATAGGGACAAACCTTTTAGACCATGCACCGGGCGCGTCGACCATTTTTCCCGTCCTTAAACTAGCAAAAGTGGATTCGGACACGCCCTAAGTGCACTTGTGCCGTGAGCTTTAGACCATGCGCTTAGATCGTTAAAATAGGGCCCTCAGAAAATGTAATCCCAACCATATCCTTATCCCTAAACCTATACCCATACGTTATTCCTAAACTCAGAGGATAGGTGAATAACCCTGATGTAGAAGCACCTAACCCTGGTTGTAAGCCTAAACTTGACATAAACTGTGAACTTGTCCATCAAATCTGATTGGTTGATTGGAATGTTGGACATGTTGCACTTGGTGAAATCAGGTTCTGCGTATTCTATCCCTTCACAGCCTCTTTTCATCCCTGTCAAAAATTAAATATGGCGCTACACTGACTAAGGTCTATTGTGCGTAAATGAGAGGCAAATACGTTTACAGATAATACACTTTCTAGCAAGTGGGCAGCACAGCCACAGTGAATAGACGGTTAAAATATGCTATCACACTATTTAGAAAATTTTAACAATCACTTACCAACCCTGCGCTTTACAATAGCATCGCATTTCTGTTTTTTAATTCCTTCCAATTTGCCTAAAAGACTTCCATTTGAAACTCAACAGTGTGAATGCATTTACACATATTGAAGGATTGGACAGTATGCCACAAATGTCTTATAACCCAGAATACACCTTTACAGTTGCGATGTCACTGTACAGCCTCCACATTGTGACATACATTCAAGTGATATTAAATTATCGAAAAAAGAAAAAATGCAGCTTGCGGTCAATTGTAAGGTTCAGGGTTCAAACAGACTAAATGACTGGTGAGACTAAAAGTCCAGTCACCTGAGAGAAGTCTGTCATTTCATGCATGGATGAATTGTTCACAATAAGATCAATACGATGCATTTAGAAAATAGGTAGGGTGAATTTACATTTAGATCATTTAATGCTTTGTTTTGTGACTTTTAGTCTGCGTGTGCTAGCTTTCATCTATATTTTTGTCCAACACAACATATGACGCCTCAAACTTTCACTGTATGGACAAAAAACATTTTTTAAATGAACATTTTTTTAAATATATTTTTTTGTGTTTCAGAAAAGAAAGAAGGTTTGGACAAACCTGAGTGAATGATGAGAAAATGATGGATTTTTAAGAATTTGAACCATCCCTTTAAGATATGATTGTTAAACGTAGGTCAACTTTAATATTCTACTCTCCCCAAACATTACAGTGATTATTGGCTAATATTATGCAGCCGTTAAAATGATCAACAAAGAGAAGTACATTAATACATGACTCAATATTTGAATGAATTATTCATAGTATAAGTTTGGAGTTGCGCAGCAGTTCTTAAAAGGATACATTTATCAAACATTTAACCTTTTGAAACAAAACAATGGTTGACATGTCATAGTTATATGTGCTGGGGAGAGTACAGTGAGAGATGTATGTTAAACAGGTTTCTATTCAGTACACGCTGACTCATTAATGAGCTGGGTAAATGTCACTCTGGAGGTCCAGATTAATTAAAAACCACAGACAGTTGATTACAGGAAAATGCCTTACAGATTTTCCACCGGTTGCTGAGAGTCAAATGCAAGGTTCCGATGAGCTAAATTACACTATTATTGATCGCTTGCAGTAAATTAGACTGTAATTGCTCCAGTTTGCAATGAAACAGTTAAAGATGGAGTAAATCCTACAAACAACATAAAAGGTATTCTGGCGCTAAATGACAGACATATGAAAGTAATTTCTGGGACAGTTAGCTTCCTGCTGAGATGCATCTAAATGCAGCATTCAGGGCAGAAAAAGCTTAGAGATTTGTGGTCTTTAAAATGTACTTCACCAGAGAAATGCTTAATTTGAATACTTAAGAACAAAATTTAACGTAAATGTTGAAGTTTGAATGGTTTAAATGGATTTCCATCTGATATAAAAGTACATGATGGTAAGTAAAATGCGTGTGTGTGGGGAGATTTATTTTGTTAGGAAATCCTATTGACAGCATAAGGTCATGTAATCCCTCAGTCATATGACATTATTGCATTTATTACCGTATCTGTTGACAGACGTTGAACCAGACAAACCTGATACTGTAAGTCACAGTGAGCCTTAAATATCGGCTACTTGTTGCAGATGTCCTTGTTATAATAAGAAGCATCATATGGCAATACAATTATGTTGGTATAGATAGTGGTAATATTTTATTACCATACCTTAAATGATCAGTTTTCAGCATATAGCTGGTCTATTAGCTGCACTCGGTTATTTTGTCTTGTGTCATATGTATATTTATCAGGGCAGGGCAGAGAAAGCCCTGAGAAACAGAAACTGGCTCCGGTCAAAAGTTGCTGAAACAGAAAAAGGCAGAGGCCCAACACAACTGCCACTGCCAAAATAATACCAGTGACTCATAGTTGCCTTCAAGCCCTGTTTCAACATGCAGTCTAGCCATCAACTTTAATTAAACACACTATATATAGAGGCTACACAATCTCCAATATCTTACTATTTAGAAGAAGTGAAAGTTGTGATATTCTTCAAAGCACTCAAGTCACCTGCCAAACAAACATACATCTTTCTTTTGTAGGAGGGGTAATGACAAATAAGTAGGTCCATGATAAAGAAAAGGGAAAATATTTAAAAAAAGTTATTACAGGTTTTTACAATTGTTAGGAGACTTTTCTTGATACTTAAGTCACTTTTTCAAAACTCTTCACACAGTTTGCCTTATCAGCTTTCAGCTTGGCAGTACATTTCACATTCAAAATGCCCTAAAACTACCAAAACACATCAAGACATTCTTCCATTAGCACACTAGCAAAAGTTTCACCCAACACTCTCAGAAAAAAAGGCACAAAAGCTGTCACTGGGGTGGTACCCTTTCAAAGGGTACACATTTGTACCTAAAGAGTACATATAAGTACCTAAATGGTACATATTAGAACCTTTTTAAAGTGTATCTCAGTGAGAACTTTTATATAAACATAATAAACACACTGTCACTCATAAAACAATGAGCTAATAACACTACAAATAGCATTATACAGTGTTTTCTTTTGTAAAATTTCTTTGCAAAACAAGAAAGACACTCTCTACTGTTTAGAATTCACTGCAGTGTATATTACATATTACACTTGTGTAGGTGTTCAGCTACATTGAATACAAATTTGGCAAATTGCTGTCTTATTCAAATAAGTTTAACAGTTTTGAAAGAGTATGTAAACATGCAAATTGGCCTGTAGTTGGACTGTGTCTAAGTGAGAAAAGACATTATGTAATTTGAATTATCATTAAATGCATTTTGTGCCAAAGCAATGATAAATGATTCACAGTTTAGCCCACATAGACTGATGTTGTGCTTACTAAGTTCTGAAAAAAAAAAAAACCTGTATATTATTGATATGTTGAGATCAACTGATACACAGTCATGAGGGTCTACAGGGGTCAATATATATATATATATATATATATATATATATATATATATATATATATATTTTTTTTTTTTTTAATTCTTTTAATGAGGCTTTTTTTCTTCATTGCAATATCAGGGCATTTATCTCTCCAAAAAATATCAAAGTGAATTTATTATTCAGAAAATAAAATCATGTTCATCATAGATAAGGTGTATTCAAGTAAAAAATTGCATTTTTAATGTATTTTCTTAAATTAAAAAAAAAAAAAAAAAGCTTTTACCCAGGAACTGTAAGTAAAGTAAGTTGCATGTTTAAAGACCCCCTGTGGGGAAAATCAAATATTTAATGTTGTTTATATGTCTATGTGGTGCTTTTAATATACTTTAAGACAAACCATGTGCAAATTCATCAAGTCAACACCAAAGACAGAAAAAAATCAGCTACATACAGCAATATGGCGGGTGAATTATGTAGGCCTATTTGATGCATATTATGATGTTATGATGAACTAAATGCCTTTCTCCACTGAAGCGTTTCTAAGGATGCTGATTTTTAGAAGGCAGCTGTCTGACTCCGAGATGGCGAACGGGAACATTGTTTGTGTAACATTATCAGCACACTATTAGCCGTTTGATAATGTAGTCAAGCCAAAAGCTAATCATATCAATTACCATTATGTGTCTGACGCTGTAGAGAGCGATACATAAAACACATAATCATTCTGATACATCGACTTGTTCTTGATACATCGCTTTTTTCTTTTCTTCTTCTGAATCAGTTTCTGTTTCAAACATATACGGCATGAATTAAACCAGTATTTTCACTTGTAGCATTTACTACAGTTGACAGAGTAGAACAGGTAGTCCAAGTTGGTGTTACTTGGTGTAAACATATTCATGTTTCCACGTATACTAAATGAAGCAAAGGTGTAGAGTTACTTTAGAGTTACTTTCAAGCCACATTTTTAAAACACTGCTTCATGAAGCTTTGAAGCTTTACGAATCTTTTGTTTTGAATCAGTGGTTCAGTGCGTGTATCAAACTGCCAAAGTCACGTGATTTCAGTAAACGAGCAAGTCGTAAGTGTTTTGAAACGTTTCGAAATTTCAATGGTTCACCACTTAGGGGTGTGACTTTGGCAGTTTGATACATGCTCCGAACCACTGATTCGAAACAAAAGCTTCATAAAGCTTCGAAGCTACATGAAGCAGTGTTTTAAAATCGCCTGTCACTAGATATTGTTGAATAAAGCCACAATTTAAAAAAAAAAAAATTTTTTGCAGCACAACAAGTATTCTCGCTTCATAACAGTAAGGTTGAACCACTGTAGTCACATGGACTCTTTTAAATATGTCTTTAGTAGCTTTCTGGGCATTGAAAGTGTTAATTATCTTGCGGTCAGTGCAGGCCTCACTGAGCCAGTGGATTTTATCAAAATTATCTTAATTTGTGTTTCGAAGATGAATGAAGGTCTTACGTGTTTGGAGCAACATGAGGGTGAGTAATTAATGACAGAATTTTCATTTTTGGGTGAACTAACCTTTTAAGGCATACGATTATTGACTGCAGGGGGACTTTAAGGGTTAAGCAGGACATCTCCAGTAAAACAGGCCTGGAGTGATTTCAGCAGATGTCTGCAGGCTTTTTCCCTCCCAGAGTGGGATGGAAGCTGTTTTATACGTGCTATGTGGGAGAGGGATCTGCAAACTCTAATGCAGTATTCCTGCACGACATGAATAAAAAACAACAACAACAAAAAAAAACAGTCTCACTGAAACAATACCTGGAAAATTCCTGGACAACGGATCTGCTGTCCAAACCAAGTAAAGTGTGGGCGCCTTCTGGCCAACTCAAACCCTCCTGAATTTGTATTCAGTCAACATTTTAAAACAAGTGTTTTGGTAATGTAGTGCCAAGACTGGCCATCGGCTTTCTCTGCGGAGCTAGAGCAGAATGCCAATTCAAACACAGTGTGCAGGAGTGATATTCTCAGCTCTTAGGTCTTGTAGAGCTGAGCAAAACCAGGATGGATGGTGTTATGTAACCACAGCCCGTTCCAGTCTGTTCGCATCAACCAAAACAGACGGCAGCAGTTTTGAAAGGAGCAGAATGCAAAATTAGACTTTGCAAACAGAAAAATGAATCCTTTGTGTGAGCATACGGCAGGATGCGCAGCATCTACTGCTCATCCAGATGGCTAACACATGTTCTTTCCTGTTACTGTCATTCTCTCCCTTTTTTCCTATGGAAAGGTGATCCACACCAGCAGCCCTGCTGTATCTGTCTGTTTGGCAAAGTTATATTGTTGCAGCAGTGCAGCGCCTTGATCTAAACTCCACCACTCTGAGCTAAGAACCACCTTTATTCCATTTGGCAAGGGCCTATATGCATACACACTCGCTAACCGCAAAAGAAGGAACGCTGTAATACACCCCCACAGTGCTAGGTAGTAAAGTATTGAAAAAGAGGTAGAGGAGAGGTGAAAATGTGTGTCAGGTTAATCCTAACAACTGCAAACCATTTTTTGCTAAATACACTATTGATTGAAGCCCATTGATTTGTGCACATCTGTGTGAGCACATATGTGTGTGTCTGTGTGAGTGTGTGTGTGTAAACAGCTGCTCTTGTGACACATTGGCATTCCTGCCAATATCTGTCAGTATGGAGCTCTGAAAATAAATCCTAGGCTTTCAGCTGTCTCAGCCCACACAGAGGAAATTTGAAATCACACAGCAGTTTTAGATAAGAAAGTCACACAGACTTGATTCCTGCCAGATACATCAGCCAAAAACTGGCCCGGCTACAGATGCTGTCCATACTTGCCTCTTTGTTGCATCTATATCAATATTTAGGGAAGGTGTTGGCTGTTTTTGTTGTATTAAGTATGAGAGATACAAAGTAAATGGCTGAAGATTGAAGCCTCTCTGCCTTTAGGTATACTGTATGATAGAAAGAAGGCCTTCGACATTGATCATTCAGCAGCACGTCTCGTGTTTTCCAGCAGATGATGATGTCATCTTTGCTTAAAATATACCTGATGTAAAAGTAATAGGGCCAGTTACATATTTTCGTCTGTATCTATTGATTTATTAACGTATTTCATACATATAGTGAATTGAATATCTCTTCTATGAGCATGCTTTCAATTTCAGAAATAATTTTTTTTTACAAAACATCAGGGTCAGAAGCTCGTTTCCGCCTCCAAATAAAAAATAAAAAAGGTAATTCCGACCTTTTCTCACAATTGCGAGTTTATATCTCACAATTCTGACTTCTTTTCTCAGAATTGAGACTCACAAGTGCGAGACATAAAGTAAGAATTGCGAGTTATAAACTAAAAATTGAGTGTTATAAACTCACAACTGCGAGATATAAACTTGCTATTTTGACTTTTTTTTCTCTCAATTCTGACTATAACTCGCAATTGTGAGTTTATATTACACAATTCTGACTTTATAACTCGCAATTGCGAGAAAAAAGTCAGAATTGTGAGATAAAAAGTTGCAATTATGTTTTTTATTTTTTATACAGTGGTGGAAACAAGCTTCCATACATACGACGGTCCTGACTGCTCGATGAAAAAAGGGTTTATTAAAATGAAATGAATTAATAAATTGCTTCAGTGCTTATTAATATTTGAGAAACATTTGGCCAGAAAATCAAAGTTATGTGATGCAAACAACAAAACAGGAAAGGATATCAGAGAACCTCTGCAGACCCTCATGATTGTGTGTCAAAGTCAAGAAATCTCTTAAATTATCAGATAATTTGACCTTTTTATGACAAGGAAGGTTAGTTCAGGTTGTAAAATGTCATGTGGTGTGACTCCACAAAAACATAATAATATTTATCAATTAATTATTCACGATATTTGCTAAAAAATGTCCTTAAAACATATATTTACAAACCATTTTTGATAATAATAATAATAATATTAATATATGTACCAAGGTGTGGGAAAATATATTACTTGTTGACTTGATGGTTACACCACATGACATTCAGATTTATGTGGTTCAATTTAATTTAAACATTCAAAACAAAGTCATTCAATCATCATCTACAGAAGTGTTTCAAAACTATTTGAACGTATAACATTCATAAAAGCATGTGTCTACACTAGATTTCCCCCCTTTTTATTTGTCATTGACCTGCACCAAAAGTTATTCCGATTTTTTTTTTGCTTGCGAAATATCTGCTGTGACTTGCTTGCAACTTGTTTGAAAATTGACCCTGACCTTAAGAACAATGTTTATTTGGACACATACACACACATACAGGCACACACACACACACCCCCATCTCTGCTACTTCATTTATAAAGGCGTTCTTTTGCACCTGCAAATCCTTTGACACAATGCAGCTGACTGACAAAGAGGAGAAGCCTTCAATCTCATTGAGGCAACTGACAGCCAATGAGGCTCCCACACAAAAAGGAGAAGAAAATAAGATTCTTTAAAGGCATCCAATGGAACCATAGAAGGAAACAGCTCAAAAAAAGAGACAAAAGGGAGAGTAGAGTACGTGAGAGAGCAATTGTGTGTTTGAGAGTTGAACTCAGGAAGGCTATGCCTAAAGCAACTCATCCCACTCACCAGCCTTCACCAAACACAATATTTCACTAAACAAAGAAAAGGTGACTTCTAAAAGTTCATTTGAGTCACAACTACATTAATTAAAATGACAGTTATGTGTTCAGTTAAGCTAACACTCCTCTTCACAAGCTCTCAACTGTGGTTTCATGCCATGAATAAACCTAATAGATTAAATCAGCCTCATAAATTGTTTGCTTTGCCGGGCCTAGGATAGGGGTTGAACTCTAGGTGGATAAAGTATGCAAAATCTTCTTTGTTATTAATGTGACAGTGAATGTCATCAAAATTAGCAAGCACTTATAAAAAAGTGGGCCATTTAATGCTTCTTACCATTCATTGTTAAGGGAATTAACACAAGGCTGAACCTGAATATCAAGTTCTGAATTAGCATCTAATTTTGTTGATCTACACTTTTAAAAATAAAGGTGCTTTATTGGCATCTAGTTCCATAAAGAGAATAGATATTGACACAAAATTCATGATTTGATTCACAAGCCTGCGATTCGATTCAGATTCGAATCGATATCAATTATTTTGGATATATATCAGGTAGCCTACAGTACATGGCAAATTTTCTCGTGGAAACTAATGCTGTAAACTACATGGGAGTCAGTTGCTAGGCTACTAATCCTCTACTCCAATTTGTTTTGTTTTTTTTTGTTGTTTTTTTTAAATATAAACATTTAAATGGTGTCTTGACGGATTTATTCAAACATGCATTACATACTGAAGAACATGAAAAATGATAATGAACATGGTGCAAATATTTAGCAAAATGCTACTCTAAAGTTAATTTTCCTCGCTGACTAACGTAGTCGCTGATGTTTTTTTCTGAGGTAAATGTGACATTACTTGACATTGTTTATTGACGTCTTTCCGTGGCTGAAACACTGATTGAGCTATTACATGATACATGATGCGGATTTGGTAAGTTGTAAATTGCAGCTGCTGTGAGTATCTTTTAACATACCTTCAGATGTTCTTTCATATATATTTCGCGCTGTAGCTGGTATTATAGCGGAGACGATCAGTTCACGTGCCGGCCGCTTCTCTTGAACTGACTGAGGCGCTACGAAATTCAAAAAAAATAAACCGTTAATAAACCGAAGCAGCCTCAAAACGGTTTATTTTTTTTTTTGAATTTCATAATCCACCTTATTCCCACGCCACATGACGCTTCCATTAAGCTGTAAACAGTCAGTGAAAGGCTCGCTCAGTATATGTTGTTCTTTTTCATACTATTACAGCAGTATGTAAAGGGACAAAAGAAAATATTCACGAGGATAGAAAGCAGCGACTGAAAAGAGCTCTTGCCATAGATATTCTTGTTATAACATGTTACGTTAAAATACCAAGCGTTACGTTATTCTCATGATGTCTGAAAATAAAACAGGAAAGAAAAATTGACAGCTCATTTACTCAAACTGACGGATAAGCTTTATTTGTAGGGCAACCTTATGATTTGAAACGATTCGTTTCAGTCTTCTTAATGGAAGTTCCCCAAACCCGAATAAGTGGAACCCATGATTCGAAACGCAGTAGGATCGTCAGGAATAAGGTGGATAAAATGGACAGATTAGACCCTTTTCACATTTCCGGGTTCCTCAGAAGCATAAGTCGTCATAGTTGGGCAAAATGTCTGTGGCGGTGAATAAGAGAATAAATATATTTTTTTATGTTTCCATTTGCTCAAATAGCAAAAGAAAAACTCCACAATAGTATTTTCACAACTTTCAAAAAGAGGGGGAAAAAAATAGAGAGCGATTGATAACAGTAGTCAGAAGAGAGAAAGATGTCATTTTTACCATCACTCCCATAGCCGCTGTATTAGAAACACCCTCACAGCAATGTTAACTAGATTTTTGTAATTTGATGAAAAGGTAATATAATACTGAGTATAGTGTTATAAATGTACATACGTTTTTTAAAAATGAAAATATAAAAAACTTTGCCGGATTTACGATATTGATGACCGTTAAAATGCGTCATCACAGTCTGTGAAAAGGGTCTATTTGAAATCTGAGACTTTGTTTCATATCAAAAGTTACAAGGCACAAAGCTTATTGTAATATATTTGATAGGAGGCGTGCTAAAATGTTCCGTTCATTCATCAACTGAAAACAGGATAGACTAGTCGACTCTTGGGATTTAAGAATCGATATCGGTTCGTAAAAATTAGAATTGATTAAAATCAAGGAATCTATATATATATATTTTTTTTTACCCAGCCCTAATAAAGAACCCAAAACCGAAGTTTGTATTTGTAACTGCACTTTCATTCACCCCCAGCCCATGTGATACCCCACCTCTCTCAAACAGTGGAAAGATGGCAAGACGTGCTTTGTCAGACACCTGGGATATGACTCATGTGGACCGGCCCTTCCTCTGTAAATGAAAGCACCATGTGTCTGAAAGAAGCGCCTTAAAGGAAATGAACAGCAATAAGATGGTGAGCTCTGTAGGCCTCTATCTGATAATCGCCTCTATTATCTAGACTATGGATAGTGCGATAAGTCTAATTTGAAATAATAGTCCATGTGGTGTGAACAAAGAGGAGATGACACCTGGAATTTCACTATAGTCAAACTGGCTTTTGTATTTAGTTGAATTAAGCTAATAATTTGGAACAAGCGCTTACAATGAAGTCTGTTAAACTAGAAGTGCAGGAAAGCAAATAGCCTATTACATGGATAACAGCTAAAACACATTCTTATCCAATAGTAGTCACATCCTCGTAGTGTGGTGTAACCCCAGAGATACACACAAGGTCCTATTGGGGTATGTGAAAAAAATCTAACGTCGGATTTGACAGTTCTGACATTTGTAGGTAGATAACGACTTCAGCGTTTATCCCCACTGACTTCACTGACTGATACCCTTTTTCCTCCAAAATGGTAGTCCTTATTGTGGTTATTATGTCAGAGTCTGTCTAATTTTGGTGTAAGATTGAATGATTTTGATGAAGAAGTCTCTTATGCTCACCAAGGCTGCATTTATTTGATAAAAAGTAACATTTTCTACAGTCAAGGGGCAATTTTCTACAAATTTATTACAGTAATATTGTGAAATATAATTACAATTAATATACTTTTTTTCAATTTTAATATATTTTTAAATGTAATTTACTGTGATGGCATCATTACTCCAGTCTTCAATGTCACACGATCCTTCAGAAATCATTCTAATATGCTGATTTGATACTCAAGAAACATTTCTTATTATTATGATTATAGAAAACAGTTGTGTTTAATATTTTTGATGAATAGAAACAGCATTTGTTTGAAATTACTCTCACTTTATTGAGACTTAGGATGAATTTAATGCATCCTTGCTGAATAAAAATATGAATAAAAAATATGTATAATGCATTATAAAAGTATTCATAATGTACAATATAATACATTATATCTTTTCATAAATAATTGTAACCAAAGTTAAAATGCATTATGATATTTGCAGATTCCTTTTTAAAAATAAAATTGGTTGTTTGTCATGCCTTTTAATGCATTATGCATTATAAAGGTATAACAGTGAATAGATACATAATATAATGTATTATAACTGTGCTTTCCATTCCTTCGGCAACACTTTATTATTTTTGGTGAAATTTGGAAATCAAGCCCAAAAAGCAACCTTTGAAGGAGCATTAACAATTTAAGATTACTTTATTTATTGCAAATAATATTACTTAAAGCTGCAGTCCGTAAGTTTTGCCTCTTTGTCGCCATCTCTGTTTGAAACCTGCAATTGCAGTTGTTTGTGGAATTATCATCTTTACGTGGGTTGTGCCTCGGCACCACGACTCAGCATGGATTAATCTAATGTTTGCTGTCAGTCACCACATCGGTGTGGATACTGTACTTCAGAATCACAGATTGTAGTCTTGGAAGTTTGACCAAAATAAGAATTTTCACCTGGAAAATGTCATCTGAACAAGTAAGTAACATGTCTGCCACTTTTGTTCTGACCAACTGAGGAAAAAAAAGCATTACAATAAATCGCACTGCCAATGGTGATTAAATCTAACAATCGCTTAGCTTGGATCACGTCAAACCGTGCAAATTATTATTATGGTTATACTTTTTTCTCAAATTGTTACTGTTAACAACATCAGCATTGCGTGACTATGTGTATTTAGTGTGTATTAGCGTTTCCTGTAGAGTTCAATTTCTGTACAGTCTAATCTCTAACGTTAATTTGTAATACCATACAATCCCCCATCAAAATGATAAATTTAATTATTGCAGCTGCTGTGAGAAAATAATCCGCCTCACATGCAATATAGCCTACCAGCTGGGACTCGTTCTTTATGTAAACAGACGTGAAGCATTGCGCAAAGACAAACGGCGACATGCTCAAATTTCCTGTGAAAACCCACCAGTACCACCCAAATTATAAAACAAATTAAAATTATTACAAGCTTACCGTTATGAAAGTAAGGAGATAGTTTTGAACACTGGCTGGTTATGTATATGCTCAAAAATTGATTTTGGATCATTTTTAACCAAAAAAAAAAGTTACAGACAGCAGCTTTAAAGGGTTAGTTCATCCAAAATGTTATATTCTGTCATCATTTACTTACCCTCATGTTGTTCCAAACAGTTATGACTTTCTTTCTGCTGTCAGTAGGTGTTGGTAAATTTTTCAGTCAACTATCCCTTTAAGACTTTTTTTTACACTCACTCAAAATGCATTTTTTTCCAAAATATGTTGACTGCTACTAAAACTGAAGGAAGTAGGGGATTGAAGCGTGTTTGCACATACCTGCTATGACTACTCTGAGCACTGAGCATTAAGTTATTACTGATGTTACATTTATTGAGCATTACATTCATACCGGTTTGAAATGAATACTCCATTCACCCAAATCCTTTTGAGGTTTAAACTACATGATTTTTTTTCTTCACAACAACATAAACTCATATTTCTAAAGGGTATCTAGGGAGAGGCCGTTTCTATTTGAACAAGACACAATCATTCAAAAGAAATTAATATGACAAGTCAGTAGTTGCTCATTATGTATTTTCTCAGCCCCGCCCACCAACAGTGTATGTCATCAGTTCAACCCTCTGCCACTTCAGCGGAATGATTTAATGTCCATATCCTTTTCACATCCCTCCTGTGATTGTCCACGGTGACAAATGTCTCTAGTCTCTTTTTATAAGGTTAAGACGAAAAGTGACAGGGCAATACCTGTAAACAGGCTGATGTCTCTGGGAAAGACAGAAGGCTAATCTCAGTTTGGTTGGATTTATCATATCTGCTCTAGTAATCCTTAACACAAAGCCTGGATGAGTGCTGTCTTTGTGTGTGTCAGAATAGCAGGCTTGCAGAACAAGCCTTGGCGTGTATTTTCTTTTTTCTCTTTTTTTCTTTGTTCAGCAGTAACACTGTGGCAGGTACGGAATCTTAGGTTACAGTAGGGATATCTTCTGACAACATGGAGGTACTGAGGGCACTGGGCAGGGTGAGGTGGGCCGGAAGGTTAATGTGGAGCATAGCAACAGTGTGCATCCATATACTGCTGCCTCTGCACTAAATAATAAACAAAGTGTCTAATTTTCTAGCTAAAATGCCTAAAAAGGCTTAAAACAAGATACATTTCATTGAGAGGCAATGCTGCATAAGATATTAGGAGTAGTTTAAAGAGAATGGATCTTTAATATGTGTATTTTGGCAGTTTTTCCACTTGTTTGAAGTACAAACACATTAAAAACAAGTGAAAAAATCTGCCAGTACAGGAAGACAAAACTGATGTATATTCAAGATGTACAGTCTATGAAAGAGAATCTTATATAATTTTTTTTTTTTTTTTTTTTGCGAGCAGTTTATTGAGCCTTTAGACAAAAAAGTTTGCATGTGTTTTTTTTTTTTGAGTGTCATATTTGATAAATCAGAGAATATAGAGCTTACACTTGAGGAGGCCCAAACTGAGTGAAAAGAAAAAAAGAAAAAAAAAAAAAAGCAATTTGGTGCAGTTGCTGATATTTATATGGCCAAAAAAAGTGAAATTAAATTCATAACAGTATAACAGACTACTTGCATAAAATGTGTATGAATATCACTTGTCACACTATATCTCCCAATAATGTCAAGTCAAGTCAAGTCACCATTATTTATATAGCGCTTTTTACAATGTAGATTGTGTCAAAGCAGCTTTACAGTGATAACTGGTACATTATTTTGGCTGCACAGCAGCTCGTAAGGAATAGTGTCAATGCAGGCAGATCAAAGCACTGTTGAATATCAAATGTCAATTGTCAAGTGTCCCCAACTAAGCAAGCCAAAGGCGACAGCGGCAAGGAACCCAAACTCCAACAGGTGACATCAGGTGGCAAACAGGTGTTAAAATGGAGAAAAAACCTTGGGAGAAACCAGGCTTAGTCGGGGGGCCAGTTCTCCTCTGGCGAACAGTGCTTTGTTACGACTCAGGTTGCTATCATAAGTCAGATATGATCGCAACATTCAAAGTGTTTAATTCAGTTCCATCCAGTTGAGGATCGTATTCATCACACCGGTATGGACGGTTGTTGAGGAGATGTGCCACTGGTTGTCATGTTGATGAGGCCTTCATAGTGGATGATCTAGTTGACTCAATCTCTGCTGATACTTCAGGGCTGTGTTGTGGTTGTGTCATGGTGCAGGTCCTCGATCTCACCCGGATACGGCCCGGATCCGGCTGACTACGGTAAACCTCGGGATAAACAGAAAGACTAATATTAGCGTAATGTCTTCGTAAGATGATATTCTTTTTATGATCAAAGGTCTGTTTTTATTGTGGGGGGCAAAACATATAATGCAATGCGATATGATGACTGAGAGATGTACAAATAAACATTCCTCAAAAGCATGATGTATCATGTATGGATAATCATGTAAACCTACGTTGCTTCTGTCCAGTAAGTGTTCATTTTGAAATATTACTAACAATATAAAATGTATTCTTGCATTATTTTATATAAATCAGTAAAGATTTCACAGCAAAAAGACATGTATCATTACCTGAAGGGGAACGTTTATATAATCATACTGAAATGCCTTTTACTTGCTAAAAAAATATAAACTAATATAAACACACCATCTGTTTATATTAGTTTATATTTTTTTAGCAAGTAAAAGGCATTTCAATAGATTGTGTACAACAGGTTTTTCAGCAAAGTTTTGATCATGTTGATAATTTAGAGGCCTTAGAAAGTTGTGTATCACATATTTATCAGTAGGCTTTATAGGGTTAATATCTTGTTTAATTAATCTTGTTTTGGGATTTTTAGACAGTTTTACTAGAAAATAAGTCTCGTTAAGACTCATTAAGAAGTCACTTTTGCAGTATATTTTTTGTCTGTATTTAATTTTTTCCTAGTTTCAAGCACAAATCCAACAAAGTTTTTATGTTTATTCTGAAAAAAATAAAAACTTTTGCCAATGAGAGTAGAATATAAATATATTCTCAGTGAAATGTTGGGTAGTGTGAGTAACATGGCGTGAGTTACATAATCAGATTACTTTTTTCAAGTAACTAGTAAAGTAACACATTACTTTTATGTTGATTATTATTATGGTAGCACTTTATTTTACAGTCATGTTCCCCATGTACATATTATGTAGTTATTACAGTAATTACAATAATAACTAGGTAGTAACTCTGAACCTACCCCTAAACCTAGCCTTAACCCCAGTATACCTTATATCTCCCAGTATTTTCTTAGGTAAGTACACATAAGTACACATACTGTAAAATAAATTGCAACCATTATTATTATTACTTTTAAATTTACAACAAAATATCTGAGTTACTTTATCAAATAAGTAATACAAGTTACTTTGTTTTGCCATTTATTGACTGACACCTCTCCTGTCCCCACGTTGAGAGAAATCATAAGTGCAAAGGGGTTGTGTGTGAACATGATGGATATTGTAGTTCTAGACTAAATATGAACATACATTTACTCATCTCACTTGCACAAAAACAGATCTAGTATTCCTCAAAATGAATAAAAACAGTGAAATGCAAATGCAGAATATTACGCAAACCTGCAATAATTAAATGTTAAATTACACAAATAATTGATATGGCGTGAAAGGGCCTTTATGTTTGGCAAAAATAAAGCCAGCCCAGGTAAGAAAAAGTAACACAAAAGTAACATAACACATTACTTTCCATAAAAAGTTCCTAAGTAACGCAATTAGTTACTTTTTGGGGGAGTAACGCAATATTGTAATGCATTACTTTTAAAAGTAACTTTCCCCAACACTGGTTCTAAGGATGCTTAGAAATTAAAAAAATAAGACTAAATACTGTTGTCAGTATGTATCTGCATGAGAGATCTTTATCAGTGAGAGAATGTGTAATATTTCAATAATAAAATATTTTCAATTATTCAGAGCAAAGGTGCTTTGACAGATCTACTTAGAGCAAAGGTCTGAGAAGATCTTATACTGAGACATGCTAAAAGAACAAAAGAGCCACAGGTGCAAGCTCACTTTACACCTTGACCTGGTTTGTCAGCGTGTCTGCTGAATTTGTGCCACTGCAAAGCAAAGTGTCAAAAGCAGCAAATCTGGGTTGACGAGAGGGAGATTAAGGGCCAGAGGTTGGAGAACAAACACAAAACTCCTCGGAGATTTAGTGAATTCTCCAAAACACAATGTTATTTCACACACTACGGTTTCCTTTATTGTTAAGTGAGTATCTGATGGCTAAACGGGCCTGGATTGCAATCGGATATGTTAAGTATGCATGCTTTGTGTATGCGCACATGTGTGTTTATTTGTTGCTCTTCGGGCCTGTGAACCTGAGCGAGGTGTTACAGCAGTGCAGCTGTTAAAAGACAATATCACTCTTTAGTCTTGACATTGTGTGTTTATTTTGTGTGTGTGTGTGTGTGTGTGTGTAGACATAAATGCACCTGGGGGTGTCCATGCTTGCAAACCTTCTGAAAACCTCAAAGCTGTTCTGGCTGAGACACAGAATACCTGCATCATTGTCACTTCAGCACCTTAGGCAGGCAGGAGGCAGTGGATGGGGAGAATAAGTCATTTGTCAGAGTGGGGCAAGTTGAAACTACAACCCCATTTGTTCCACTAGAGCAGGTTATGGATCCAGTTAATAAGAAGAGACAAGGTCTTACACATTTTCAAGCACACACATATTCACATGCAAACATTGACCTAGCTGTTCACACACACCCACACACACAAAAATGGCCGCAGTACTTGCTGTAATGCAGTCATGTGGAAAGTGTGAGAGAGAAGCTTTGTCATATGTCTACATTACTGTAATAATGTAAATGGGGAACAGTCAAGTGAGAGGGTAAGAGTATTGCAATGCCTCTGACACATAAAAGAACAATGATCATTCATTATAAAGTTTCTATAGAAGTTATGATGTGTCAAGAGGCAAGACTTCATCTCGACAGCCCCTGTCTCGTGAAATATGATCTTATATGTCTGAGGAAGTTATGAAATTGTGTCCTGAATATAAAAACAGGCACTGGCTGGTAAGATGCATCGATTCTTTCAAACTTCAAACTGACAAATAATCAGGCCCAGTAAAAATTTGTATTTTAGCATTGTGTTTTTGTGGAAAAATCTGCTAAACTAATGTAAATGTGGTAACACTAACAAGGCTCACAGTCTAGTTGAGGACAGTAAAGATAGTTCAAAATTATATATGTACGATATACTATATTATATAAACTATATTCCCATTTAGTCTGTTGCAAGTGCTTCTTAAAGAGACAGAAATTGACTTCAAATCAGACTATAGTTATACAATTTATCGTCTTTTCAGCTTACCTTCTAACATAATGATTAAAAGTGTCTTAAACAGATTTGTTTTAAGGTTAGCATATACATACCCATGAGAAAAAGAAGTGTGCTTGTATTGAATGTCTACTTAGTTTACTTCAAACCTTTAATGACTGTTTTTTGACACACTTAACATACTTAAAGTTCACCAAAAATGAAAATTCTGAAAATTTACTCACCCTCAAGTTGTTCCAACTATAAAGAGTTACAGAATGTTGGTAACCAAACAGTGGATGGTAGCTATTTTTCCTTACTATGGAAGTCAATGGCTACCGTCAACTGTTCTGTTTCCGATATTCTTCAAAATATCTTCTTTTGTATTCAGCAAAAGTAGAAGTAAGACCATTTGGAACAATTTGAGGATGAGTAAATTATGACATAATTTTCATTTTTGGGTAAACTATCCTTTTAAGTACAATTAAAAAGCTCACTTTGTAATAATGTCCAATTTAAAGTTACTTTAAAGTATAATTTAAGTTATTTTGTAAAAAAAAATCTTTCGTTGTTCTTTAAAGAAGTAGCATACTAAAGCACATGTAAAGTACTTAATTATAATTTTCATTATAAATATAGTGTGTTATTAGATATCAAAAAATCACTTTAAAGTTCAGTTCACCCTTTGCCGGGAGTTTGATTGACAGGCGATCTGACCAATCATAATGCTGAATCCAACGTTAAACAAACCAGACAAGAGTTAGTGGATTAACATTTGGTGGACTTGAACTTGAAACAACATACCTTCTGATTCTGGTGTTCGTTCATGTTTATTTCATACAATAGAGGAAGAGATGATCAGTTTATGCGTCGCTTGAACTGAGGCACTACAGCTATCTATCACGACACATTAAAGAGGGCACAAAACGGTATTTATTGCTTGAATTTCTTTAAAAAAACATTTGAAAGCTAAGACTTTTGTTTCTTACCAAAAGTAACCTCCTCTGTCTTGTCTGTCGGCGCGTTGTCAGTGTCATCTTTGCTCCGCGATGTATTTTTCACTGCATGAGAACATGAAGTGTGGCGTGAAAGCGCCATGGCTTGTCGGACGTTGCAACAGTAACTAAGGGGGTCGGGTTTTTGCGAAGGGTCAGTTGCATTTTATAAAGTTTTAAACAAATACATTTTCACTTAATTGCAATTAACATCTTTGTTGATCCTGGAACAACATTCCAGTCAACCAATTAGATCTCAGGGACAAGTTTACAGTTTATGTCAGGCTTACAACCAGAGTTAGGTGCTTCTACATCAGTGTTATTCACCTATCATTTCCCTCTGATTTTAGGGATAAGTTCTGTGTAGGGTTAGGTTTAGGGGTAGAGATAGGGTTAGGACTACATTTTCAGGCAGGAATGTTGTTCCAGGATCAACAAAATATGTTGATCCAGAAACATGTCTTACTTGGCAAAATCACTGTGACCACATTCTCATCTCAGGTAGCATTAGAAACTCACTGCACCAGATTGATAATGATCTGTTTATGTTTAGGATTACTTGCGTGCTGCACTGCAGTATCATATTGAATGCCTTAAAATGAATGGTTTTGTTTTTTGTGCATCATAAATTTTGATAGTGGTCATTAGCAGCCTGGATCTCGATCCTTTTCCACCACCACACTGTGGTAGCTGTTCTCAGATCACTCCAATCACGTGCAAGCCCAATTCCCCTGACATGGACACATCTGTCTCGCCTCACTTCTGCCCTTTACAGCACCAAGGATCACCCTCCTGCTGTACTCTCATTGCAACCCTTGGCCATCAAACTCACCCTCAGTTTTAATCAAAACGAGCCTTGCATACATATTCATAATGCCAAACTCTGCATAATTTAAGGGAAATACATCCTAACTTGGCTGCATGTGGAATTTTGTGGATGAAAAGTGTATTTTGGCATGCATCATGAGTATTCATTTTGGCAATGAGTGTGTTTTTAGGCATGGCGGAAGAACATCGTTTTCGTACTGAGAATGTGCTGTGACAGATTAAAATGTTTTTTAGCCAAATTATATTCATGTCTGATGTGCATTGTGGGTCTTCAGCTGATGAGACGGAGATGCATGAGAACTGAGGGTTCAATCGGCATAGTAATAATGCTCATTATAACAAAAGCATGACAGCTGCATTTTTTCATTTCCAAAACGTCCAACGTCCCTAGGAAGGAATAATTACTGTCCCTTCCTTTTGAAACTATATGCAGTAAAACTGTAGAGTAAAACTGGAGTTTCTGTTTATGGTTCATTGGATATATACTGTATGAAAATGATAACATATGGCATTTGTAATTTATGTTTTGTCAAAAATGGTGGTGAATTTGTAAAAACGTGTACAATTTCATTTGTAAGTTATACATTCTGCTTATGCAGCAATGACGGTTAGGTTTAGAGATGGTCCTTCATGTTTATTTATTGCTAATAATGCAATAATTTCATAGGTGTTCCAGTAAGAAATGTTTTCAATACACACTCAGATATGGCCCCAAGACATATATCCTGTAAATAGAAAATTCCCATCCTTGCATAATGCATCATTACTATAAAGGTCTACAGATAAAAAGCACTTCAGTGTAGTTTTGTTTTGACATTGTGGCAGTGAAAAGGCTAGAGCTTTACTATCTGTCAGCCATGAAATGTTTAATGAAGGATCAAGAGTTTTGCAGGGAGAAGTGGGACAGTGCGTATGGGAGTTGCTTTTCCACATTTTCCGCAAGTCTGCCATCTGACTGGCATGTCTGAGCGCATTCTGTGGAAAAAACGGTAGGGAGGGGGGTATAAGACAGCACATTGTTGAGAGGATTACTGTCATATCAATTTTAATATATTTCTCAAACACGTTAAATGCAGGCTATCTACGCTGGACTGCTTCGTTCACAAAACTGTCCTTATGGGAAAAAAAGGTGGCCATCAGAGCTGAAATAGATGGGCATATAAGAAAGACTGGGGCATTGCTCAAGGATAAGTTGTGTCTGTAAGGGGAAGGAATGCTATAAATCTCTCTGGCAATGTTCCGGTAAATGTCTAGAGTCATCTCAAAGGAGCAGTGGAGGAGATGCCTTGTGTGTTTTAATCCAGCAAAACACCTTTGATTCTGAAAGCTTATTCTTTTGTTCATTCATTCTTTAAAAAAAAGAGACTTCAGCTTAGCTTAATTTAAAACCATAATCATTACTCAAAGGTGCAGTAGGAAATTCTCTTCAGAAACATTTTTTGTTATGCTGGTTGAAAGTCTCCTCATATCCTGATAGCAATCATTATATTAAGTGGTCTGATGTATTTTTATAAATGTGACCCTGGACCACAAAACTAGTCATAAGCCGCACAGGTATATTTGTAGCAATAGCAAACAATACATTGTATGGGTCAAAATTGTCCATTTTTCTTTTATGCCAAAAATCATTAGGATATTAAGTAAAGATCATGTTCTATGAAGATATTTTGTAAATTTCCTACCGTAAATATATCAAAAATTTATTTTTGTGAGTGGATATGCATTGCTAAGGACTTCATTTGGACAATTTCAAAGGAGATTTTCTCAATATTTTGATTTTTTTGCACCCTCAGATTCCAGATTTTCAAATAGTTACAAAAGCTTATTTATTTAGCTTTCAGATGATGTATAAATCTCAATTTTAAAAAATTGACACTTATGACTGGTTTTGTGGTCCGGGGTCACAAATATATATCAACTGTGGAAGTTGCAGGACCATAAAATGTTCGTTCAATCATTGCGTTCGGTCCGATAGCATCCGTACCCTGTCGGACAATTTGTTTGCATACCACTGCGCAGCCTGTTCACGCAGACATCGTACGTCATCAACGCGTTTCTTGTACGCTGTGCAGAGTTCAGAACGTGAATGACAAGCGAACAGCAACAACCTAACTTTACTTCTGAACTGACAACAAGTGGCACTGGAATAGTATCGACCAAAAGAAAGAAAGGGCTACAACGAAAAAAGGCTGGATCATTAAAGAGCTAAAACCCCAAATACATTTTTGAGTTTTGATAATAACGCATAATGTAGCATACGCAGTTTGTGTACCTTTACTAATTTACGTTGGCTCAATGACAGCAGCACCTAGCATCTAATTGGGAACTATTTTTATGTTGTCAAAGTGACGAGCAAACTACAACATCCACACCTTTGGTGCATGGATTCGTAAGGCCACCACCACCAGATGTTTCAACCATTTGTTTTTGAGTCTTGCTACAAAAAATGAGTAAAACGTCCTTCAATGAAAATATCCTCAGCATCCCTGCGGGTATTGTGCATGCCGTCCTTAGCACGAAACATAGTTTTGTGTTGTGTTGTTCCTAAAATAAAATAAAAAAATCAGTGACAAGCAATACAATACAACTGATAATTAGTGGAAATGAAGATCAAAAACAAGAAAACATGAAAGAAAATGTAAAAAATTGAAATAACAAAGACCTGCCAAACATAAAAGAAAACAGCATTATTAATAATAAAAAAAATGCATGTCAAAATAATATTTAAAGTTATGAAAGTTGCATATTAATCAATCATGACAGACGTGTGCTATTTTAATCAAATAACAAATTCACTTGCTTTTAACAGCAGCCTAATTAATAGAGCAATTTTAGATTCATGGTAAGTGGATTTAATTGCAAATCTTATATAAATACATTGTTACATAAAGTGTGACTCACTTGAAAAGATCTCAGTACTATGCAAAAAATACATAAATAATACTTTGTATGGTACTGTAGGTTATGTGGCAAAAAACCCTCTGCTTTCCCAAGCACAAAACAGTCTGCTTGGAAAAAAGCCCAAGCATTTAGTTCAAAACATACTTTATGGATTACAGTACTGGTGGATAGGTTAATACATGTACTTCTGCTCTAGTCAAATTGACTTGCATGTCTAATCAAATAGTCAGATGAGAGAAAAGGTCAATAAGCACATTTATGCACTAATGATGCAGTTTTTGTTACTACCCAAAGGTGCCATGATCATATAAAATTTCAAATTCTAATGCATTTACATGAATAATTTAACCATACAAAAACAATGCTACAAACCGACTTAATTAATAAAGTCCATGATGCATTATTCATATATGTGATGGCTAAATTAGACTTTATTGTGGGTCACAGAGCTTAGTTTTGGAAAGTAACAACAACTTTGTCCTCCTTGCTATTTTTGCTCGTTTTCTCTAATTGTATTCTAACAGGGTCTCTCGCAGGCACTGCGATCATGGTAGGAAATCCAAATGAAGGGAGAAGTGAATAAAACTGCTGGGTCTCATTGTGCGAGCATCTCCCATTTTCATTCCAAGACTGCAGTAACTAAGCATCCTCCAAACCTCACAGAAAGCATCTGATGTGTGCCCTGCGTCTCATTTCCACGGCCAGCTCCTCGCTTCTGTCAATCAAACACACACAAAACTATTGCATATAATATATTCAAATCAAGAAACAAGTACAAACAACTAATGTTGACAAAGGACCTCCAGTGACACCACAAAAAGGCTCAATCAGGGAGAGCAGCACTGCGGCAATGACAGTTTTGTATGGGCGACAGCTGGTTTTGTTAGAGCTGACTGAGAACAAACCCAGTTGTGCTGGGAGCGTGTAAGAAAAGACCCCGGAGATGTCTGAATTTTGGAATGACGGAACGCCTCTATGCTGTCCATTCAGAGAGGCCGGATGGATTTTTCCAACACAGTAGTTCTCACGCTTAGTGCTGCATCTCAAATAAACCTCCTATGGATTCCCAACTTCAGAGAGGAGGCCAAGGAGGGGTTATTGGGAGAGGGGGGAGGAGTGGGTCACGCGTAAAAAGGCGTTTTATAGAGATGCTGATTTCTCATTCAGCCCAGGCTGAGGGGGTACGGAGGCCCAGGAAGGAATGCAATGTGGAAAGAGAAAGCGAGAGAGAATGATCCAAGTTCTCTTCCAGGGTGTTTACATGATAACGACGTACTAAAAACCGAAAAGTTTTTTCTTTGCTTTTTTCGTGAACAAATGACAACATTGTCAAAAGCATCCCCATTCACACGAATCTGCAAAAACGACTAAAATGCTGTATTGTGCTGCCACGCCAGTAGTTGGCGATGTCACTCTGTAAAGGAACTCTACGCACCTATAGACTAAACATGTGATACACTAGGGTGACCACCTGGTTATGGTGCTGTCGCAGGACATAGATGTGAGTTTTCGGGACAATGCGGGACACGTATGAGAAATATTACTATGTAAATACTGATTTACATTAGTTGGAAAGCTTATTTGCCACGTTGGATGATAACATGTTTTAAATCGCCAGTAAGCTTTGTTCATTTTAACCGACTTGAACTCAATTTGCCCAGGTTCAAGTGACACAATGTAATTTACAGGACCTATTCAGTTTGCTAAATATAATTAACTAAGTAACAGGCTCATAGGTAAACATCACATTTTATACTAAAATAAATTTCCTTGAGTAGCAACTACTTTATTTTCTTTATTAGCCTATAGGCAAACATTAAAGGTACGATACATAGAATTTGAAAAACACTGTTTGGAAGTTAGTCGGGCCGACACCAACAACAAACGTGTAACCAATCAGCTATCAGAGGGGTGTGTGTGTGGCATAGCTATAACGGCCGAGAAGACAGAACAAGTGAGAGGGAAATGAAAACTGCAGAGAGAAAGAGAGATGATGAGATACAATACAAAAGACCTCAAAAGAATATCACTGGAATGAAGGGTTATGATCTTTAGGACCCGCATTAATATTAGAAAAGCTTTCCAGCGCTGGAGAGAGCTAAGCGGGAAGGCCTGAAAACAGACGCGGAGGCTGCTTTGATTCCGCTTCACATGTGAGTAACACTGGGTTTGAGTGTCATGACTGTCATGAGCTGCTGTGCTGTTGGCAACTAACAACAAACTCTTGTGTACTGTACGTTCATTTTTTGTGCTTCCTTGTCATTTGCTCATCATCTGCGATTTATTTTTCGTGAAGCATTTTGTTGTCTGCCATGGTTGATCAGGATGTTCTTATCCAGTATGTGTCTAGATCAAGTCCTGGCTGATGTAGTTATATATAATTACTTTTGATGAGGCCTTCACTGATCAGCGAAAAAAATCCTCTCTACCACTGCACCGTTTTCCCTGCTCTATCTAGAACATGACGGCTGCGCAAAAGTATTTGTAAATGCCAGTCACATTTTTATTATCTTATTCCTTATTGTGGGAGAAAGAGAGATATGTAATATCACGGAAGAAAAAAAATAATAAGACATAATTAAAATGCAGGACACTGCTTACATCTTGCGGGATGTGGGACAAGAAAGCTCGCAATTTCCTTATAATACCCATGCGCATGACGTCACTGTTTTCATACATTTTTTTGAAATTTTAGTAGTTTACACGTTTTTGTAGTTTACACGGATACGATAACGTATCATTTTCAAAAACTTGCACTTTGAAACTTGATAATCATGCCAAAATGCCATTGTCATGTAAATAAACAGCCAAAAGCACAAGTTTTCCATTTTTTAGTTGAAAATGGTGTTATGTAATCGGCCCCTTTAGAAGTTATAAATATATATTTAAAGTTACCATGAAACCAGAATTGACATTTCTTATTTTTGTATGGAATATTGCTGTATTTATTATAAAAGATTTATCCTTGCACATTATCTTTTCTTTTTTTTTAAAGTCATGTGCCCTCAATCAAAATAACTTCACCTCCCTCTTGCAATGACATTGCATGTTACATTAGCTGGTTGTAAGCATACGCATGATGAGGAAGATTCAATAACAGGTTTTAATAAATTCACAGGCAAGGAAATCCACAAACAGGTTCACAGGAAACACAACCACACTAATCACGAACGATACCGGACAACACTGAACTGAAAACTCAGGGCTTAAGTACACAGACTAACTAGGTGGTGATGGAACACAGCTGGATGTTATGATTAGGGTGATCTGTAACTATGGTGACAAACTAGTGGCGGGAAATGGTACAACACAAATCCAAAACAGAGTGCACATGTAACATATCGCCCCCTCCCTGAAAGGCGCGTCCTCGTGCCGTGAGACGGAAGGAGGTGGTAACTGAGGAGGGCGAAAGTCCAGGAGAGGGCTGGAGTAGGATGAAGTCCAGGGAGGTGCAGATGGTGGTGAAGTCCAGGGAGGTGCCTTGAGCAGGAGAGTCCAGGTGGTGCTCCAGGCCACAGCCAGGACGGCGACCCACGGCGGCGTTGCTGGAGGGAGGAGCCATGGTGGTGAGCGTCTCCAAACAACCTTGGTGATGAGTGGAAGCAGCGCAGCCGATGGAGGTGGAGCCTTGTGTGAAGACAGAGAGCCGAAGGAGCGGAGTGATGCCAATGGTCTCGGAGTCTGCAACGGAGTTGTAGCGATGGCCCCCTGAGGCGGAAGCAGGGTACCGGAGGGCTGAGGTGGAACTGGAACGACTGAGGGCCGAGGCGGAGCCTGAGGCAAGGCGGAGCCAAACAAAGCCGTAGGGGTGGAGGGTCAGAGAGCATTGAACGACCCATAAGTCCGTGGCGATGTAAAGGCGATGTCTGAGCCAGGCCGAGTCGATGGTCCGAGGGAGTCCAGTGGAGCTAAAAGCTCGATGGTCGCTGCTATAGACGAAGGTGGAAGGAGGATGATGAACCGAGGTGTTATGACGGGATCTGAGGCCGGGGGCGGAGCCGCAGGATCTTTACCGCCAGCAGCTGGCTCACAGCAGGCCCCAGGTGTAGCCACGCCAATGAGAGGAGGCTGGTGTAGAACTGAGGGAATGATGGGAGACAGCAAGGGCTGGGTAGCAGGCATGGCTGAGGGCTGGAGAAGGGGCTGGTGAACAGAGGGACTGGAAAATAAAAAATCTTGAGTAGAGATTTGGAGAGGAGGTGGGAGAGGGAAGCTGGGCAGGACCAGTTCATCCATAATAGAAAAGACAGTCTCAGGAGGTGTTAAAGGGGAAAGGGAATCCTATCCAAAATCAAAACAAAAGTCTCTAGTGTCTGCCTGGAACTTACTCTCAGTAGCAGGAGTGTGGGCAGGGCTCCTTTCCATACCCTCGTGTTCCTCACTGACTCCCTCGGCGACGGATGTAGCAGCCAACTCGCACACCTGGTCAGACACGCTGTGCTCCGGCTCCACGGCGATGTTACGCTCAATCGTTCCGCTCGTCGCTGGCTCCTGCATCACGATGGAGGTGGGCTCTCTGTCTCTGGTGGCGTCGCGGTGACATTCCACGCCATCTGGAGGTTCCTGGCTGGGCACTGGAGTGGGAGTGGGGCTGGTGTCGTTGTCATCAAATCCAACGGTCATGGACGATCCACATAAAGCCAGCACCCACTCCACGTATTCAGGAAAGCTCCCTCGAGGCCCTTCCCCGGTCAGCTGCGCTTTGGAGGCTGGCATACAGGAAGTTGCAGAGGCTGCTGTCCGGGAAAGATGTAGCTGGTACTAGGAGAAGTTGTGCCTCGAGGGAGCGATCCTTCTGCTCGGGGCAGATTAACAGAAATGCGAGTGTATACATAGTGACGAGAAAAAAAAAAGTGAAACGAAAAACACTGGCACAAAACAAAACCAAGAACATGCCGCAATCTTTTTCACTGTACTGCTCTGGTATTCTGTTACAGTAGCTGGTTGTAAGCATACGCACGACGAGGAAGATTCAAGAATAACAGGTTTTAATAAATCCACAGACAAGGAAATCGACAAACAGGTTCACAGGAAACACAACCACACTAGTCACGAACGATACCGGACAACACTGAACTGAAAACACAGGGCTTAAGTACACAGACTAACTAGGTGGTGATGGAACACAGCTGGATGTGAGGATTAGGGTGATCTGTAACTATGGTGACAAACTAGTGGCGGGAAATGGTACAACACAAATCCAAAACAGAGTGCACATGTAACATTGCAAGTGTTTAACCATATGATATGATGATACATCTCTGATGACGTGTTTACTGGTGTGAGGGTGGTTGTCACCTGTCACTCACATGACATCACAGCAATAGCAAACCACAACCATCCAATCAGTTCTACCAGAAAGACTCGGGAGGCAAGAGAATGTTTGAACAGTTAGTATGCAAATTAGTAACATAAAGAGGATGAGGGTGAACGTATCTGCAAACAGCCATCTGCCAGTGTCAGTATCTGCAAACGAAATAATAGGTGGGAACAGAACTTATATACTCCAGATGTTGAGTGATGGTTGGCTAGATCTATGAGTAATGAATGACGTGACATTTGAGTCTTCCAGGTAGAACTTGCGCTAGAACTCCTATTGCCCGATGGACAAACTTAAGTCCAGCTGGCCTGCATTTTTCTTGTTCGAGAATCTGTTTCACTCTGATATACGTCACAATAGGGAAGAAACGACTATCGCAACTTCCGTGTCATGCTGACTTTCAGTTTAGAGAAGCGCCTCACTGCTGGGAATGGGGTGGCCTTTGAACCCTGCCTGGGAAAACCAGCAATTCTCTGCAAAATCATTCAAAGTTCAAGACAGCTTCTTCTCACCTGCAGATAGAAAAAAACAGAGCGATAGAGAGGGAAGGAGGAGGAGTGTTTATCACAAGCCCTGCTCTTCTTTTGCAGCCAGGCGAATATATACATGTATAAGTCCTGCTTGATAACGGCGAGATGTGGATTTGCCAGATTGTAATCTTTTTCATTCAGGAATACCATTGAAAAGGCACACAGGACTCCAGCCCTGCATATTCCTCCACCTCACTTCCCTTTCTCCTTTTGTTTGTGGTAGATCAAGTCGTAGACTTTACCAAGAATGAAGACGAGCGTGACAAAGAGCTGTCATCCTTGATAACAATCGTAAACACAAAACCATCCACTGTGAAACAGGTTACAGCATAAACAAATGCTTTTCTTCCTTCCTTCATCCATGTTTAGCTTTGGGAACATTTTAATAAAAGTGAATAAACTTTCTCTTCAGCTTGTTGGTGGCTCTTTAAGGTGTCTAGCCAAAAAATTAACCAAATATGAATAGATTAATATTAATATTAATATAGATAGAGTGTCTGATGCATGTTGCTCACAAAAGTGGCGAGTACTTTTGCAGTATGTAGCATACTCTAATTTGATTGGCTAATATTATGCATCTTCTAATAGTATACATAATTTACTATAATTTTTTTTTTTAATAGTTGTAAAATAGTTTGTATATTTATTACTTTTGGATGAACAGAAAGTCCCACGTTTTGGCTGTTTTTCCATGATTTTCTGTACAACCATTTGAACAGATGCCCACACCATTATTATTATAAGTTTTATTATTAATTTCAATTTTTATTAGTTTGTTATGGCAGTGTCAATTTATTCTTGGTAAAAACATTATCTTTTTTTTTTTTTTGTACACTATTTGTAAATAGCTGCTGTTGTCTATCATTATGGTATAATACATTTCAGGTAGCTCCACCCCTAAATGGCACATTAAAAAAAATTGCATTTAGTCGCATTACATATCACCCAAATGATCTCTTCCTGTCTTGGGCAGTTCTTGGCCGGATTAATGTGGATAAGATTTATAACATTTAATCAAAGGTCTGGCTATATTCTAACACTGGATTTCCGTTTCCTTAGCCTCTTCCCATTCTATCACTGTCACTCGCATTATTCCCAGTCTTCCTCCTGACATATGGCAAGTTTCATCCTAAATCTGAATTTGCTAAAAGTTCAAATTATGCACGGACACTGGCAGGCTTACCGATAATTCACTTTTCCAGCTGACATGACTGTTAAGCAGATGTTCACAATGTGGAAAATAATCCCCATGGAAAGAGGCCCCCAAAAAAATAAATAAAAATATAATTGGTTTTCCAAAATATTAGAGGATGAACACATGGCTGTCAAATGTGGGTGTGTGAGAGTGTTTGCGCCTGCGTTTACATGTGTTTACCTTACCGAAGCTCTGTTTACTGGGGCATCCGCAATGGTTCTGCTCACATTGTACTTCACAAAAAACAAAAACTTTGATTTGACCTGATGCGTCTCTGTTTCCGGATTTTAACCATAATCGCTTCTTAATCCACATGTGGATTAAAAACGACACAATGTGTCATTTAAAAAAAAAATATATATATATTTTTTTTCTCTTAAAACTATAAGAACATTTCTGTACTTTTGTAGTATGTACTGAATTGATGAAGAAATTGCACTACCATTTTGGGTCAAAAAGTTTTTTTTCTTAATTAACACTTTCAGTAACACTTTATTTCGAAGGTCCATTTTAGACATTCTAAGTAACTTTGCAACTACATGTCAACTTTACAGTATTAGTAGACTGTCTACTTTATGCAAGTACATGTCAACATATTCTTCTAACCCAAACACTAACATCTAACTATAACTTAACAGTCTCAGTGACCTAATACTTAGGGCCCTATCATACATTTGGCACAATGCGGCGCCAGGCTTGCGCGACGCTAGTTTCAGCCTGATGCAGTTATTTAAAGAGCAAATGCATTTGCGCCCATTTGTGCACCCATGGGCGTGCTGGTCTGAAAACGAGGTGTATTCAGGCGCATTGTTGGCTAGTTACTATTTTGAGGCAACTGAAGTAGACTACGCCATTGACCAACTGAAACCTGGTCTAAAGTCAAATATTAAAAATAAAAGAATTACAATGTAAAAGATTATTATTGTGTGCATAAAGATAAAAATGCTTTGGTGGAATCCGACTTATCCAGTAGCCAGTTGTCCGCTTTAACCTTGCACACAAGCAGATCCGTTTCCTTGCTAGCGAAGCGTTCAGTTTTTCCGCTTGCAAATTCCACCATGTGAATAGCGAATACGCCATGGCGCGAGCGCAACTGGCTTTTAGAGGGAATGGGAGATGAGACTCTGATTGGTTTATTGCACGTTACACCCAAAACACACCCATTACTCATTAACTCTCTAAAATTACATTTACCTGCCTATATTGATTAAGAAACAATCATTTTTTTTGCTAGTTATTAACTAGCAGGATGGAGTTTTTAGGCTGAGAATGGGAGAGACACGACACAAGAGAATGACTGACATTGGAAACATTTCAGTTTCCTTGGTTACAATGGGGTCAATGCGAGTTGTACATACAGGCTCACATTAAAGATTCTCTTTATTCTCTCTCCTTTCATGTAGCCAACCCCACGCTCCATTCACCCCTTGTTTTTTTTTCCACGGGGCCACCATTAGACGGCTGTCTAATAAAGGTTAGCACTTTTCTTCTGCCCTCTCTTTTCAAAGATCACCATTTACTGAATCCATATGCTGCATTCTCACCAAAGATCACAGCAAAAACAAAAGTGAAAAAAGTGAAAGAGGAACTGTGTTTCTAACTGAAATGCTTTTCAGTTAGAAACACACTTCAAAATATTTGAGGGTGTGAAACATAGTGTCTATCAGGGGAGCACTTGCCATTTGATAAATGACAAAGTAACTGTTATTATGGGACACTTAGATGAATTCAACCGTAACACTTGGAAGAAGAAGAAGAAGAAAAAAAAAAATTGGGCTTTGGAAAACCTTAATGAGCAGATGTGCTTCTTATTTACAATGAGGCAGGCAGCGGTGAGCCGAGAGCTTTGTGTCTACTTTGTTAATGTGTTGGGGTGGATGCGCAGTCACATACTCTATGGGGCCGTGGGGAGGCAAAACGTTAGATTCACTGACGGGAGGGCAAAAGGGGGCTGCCCAAGCCAAAATAAATCAGCCTGCCAATTAGGTACTGGCTGATTTAGCTTTGATGTGGCGTCTGTGCCTACGAGCCCTCCGTACGCAGCACCTGAGTCTAGAGAGTAACCGAGGGACCGTGGACTCGATCCAGTGCCAATCACTGACTAGGTCTTATTGTTCCCCAGCTGACCTTCCCATCAATTCAGAGATGAGTAAAAGGAATTAAAATTGTAAGGAGAGGAGAGGGAGCCGAGATGCCAGAGAGCTCCTAATGAGCATGTTGAATACAGCAGCACTAGGCAACTAGCAAGCCGAGAACACAAGGACGGAAGCAGGCCTCGAGTCCCGGCCTGTGACAATAGGCCTCTAATTGGGCTCCCAATACTGGTGGGCTAGTCTTATATGCAGCACTGTGTACACATGACCAGCCAAGTGTGAGAAACTATATTACTCTAAGAGTCTTAGAGATGGAGAGTGCTCTTGTCTGGACATTCCTTCTTTGAGTATCAACAAATGGCCATGAAGCATTTATGAAGCTCCTTTGTTTTTTTTATTCCTGTTGTTCTCATTTTTCTGGACCCTTTGATTATTCAAATGATTTAACACATATTGAATGTAAAATATCTCTGTTGTCACAGTTTGTACTCCAGTGAATATCTGAAGTCATATTCAGGGGACCACAACTTAAATAAATGCATGGTTGCAAGTTAAAAATTCTAATTTATTGTTTTAATTAATCCTTTTAAGTTGCAAACATTATTTTGTAGAGTTCTGTTGACATAATAATGTTGATCATTACATCAACTTAATATCGTCTGTAATTTAAACTTAAATGTCTGTGTTAATTGGCTTTTTAAAAAATTAAGTTGTAGTTTTTTAGTGAAGGGAAAGACCTGTTAGTGTTTAATGCTGTTATGTTTGACATTTAAAAGAGTTTTTGTAATGCTGAAGTTTTTCTGGTTACCATTGTGCTGAAGAGTAGATACAGAAAGGTAAACACTACATTGACTCTGCAAGCAATGATGCCAGTAACATCTTGTTCATTAAATATACATGTTAAATAAGTTATGTCAGCATGTGTTATGATAGCTGTGATTTGAACTGAAATAGATTATCTAATCACAGCTAGTAATTGGTTCCAGGGCTACAACTCTGGTAGTTGGAATGACTTAATTTTTTTGAGTTAACTTGTTTGTGTTAATGCTACAAATTATTAAGCTCCTCAAACTCAATGTAGCTTGATGGTTGAATTCACTCAGTTTTCATAACTCAAAAAAAAAAAAATACTTGTGTTAATTTTTTGTTGTTGTTGCTGAGCCAACATATTTTTTAAAGTCCAATGTTTTTGCACAGGAATAAAGAAACAGTTCATAAAAACAGTAAACAACTGAATATAGACTTTTCAGTAAAATTTAAACAGTAAAAAAAAAATATATATATATATATACACACACACACACACACATATATATATATATATATATATATATATATAACCTCTTAAAAGTTTGGGATCAATATGTTTTTTTGTTTGTTTGTTTTAAAGAAACTGAAATTTGTTTTAAACAAGGATGTATTAAATGAATCATAAGTGAAAGTAAAGACATTTATAATGTTACAAATGATCTCTACTTCAAATAAACGGTGTATTAACAAAGAATCCAGTTTCCACAAAAATATTAAGTGGCACAACTGTTTTGAACATTGATAATAATAAGAAATGTTTCTTGAGCTGAAAATCTGCATATTAGAATGATTTCTGAAGGATAATGTGACACTGAAGCCTGGAGTAATGATGCTGATAAGTCAGCTTTGCCATCAAAGGAATAAATTACATTTTTAAAATATAATAACATAGAAAACAGTCACTTAAAATTGTAATAATATTTCACAATATCACTGGCTTTAATGTATTTTTGATCAAATAAATGCAGCCTTGGTAAGCATAAGAACATAAGCATATGTACATAAAGAAATATACTCCTGTCCTGAGTAAACAGTTCAAAATTTTATCTGTCTTCTCTCTGTGACAACTAGCCCCAGACTTCCCTATACTCATGTTAAGAAATTGATTTAGCAGAAGGGTTGAGCTTCACCCAGTTGAATCCAGAGATTTGTGGTAGCTGTCTGTCACCCTGACCAGATCCCTCATAGATGTGTCTGTCCGTGTGCCATTTAAGTTTTGAGATCAGGTCTAGAGAAACATATGGCAGAGTGAAACAGGTTTCTGTCAGCAGCTTCTAGCACCTCTGTGTGGGGCAGGAGAGGGTTATGAGCAGAATGGGCCTCCTGTTTTTTCTGTGTGGTGTTAAAGCCGGGAGGTATTTGTTCAGGTCACGACAAACAGTGAATGATGTTTTGAAGTTTTTGTCTTTCATGTGGCCACAAGTTTAGGATGGATGAAAGTTTGCTCAGAAAGAGAATTTGCAGTATATGTTCTTGGAGGACTACTGACAAAAAAAAAAAAAAGGCTTATGTTATAAATAGCACGTTTACCAGATCTTCATATATTAATATTTTTTGACCTTCAAAGAAAGAAAGAAAGAAAAACTTATACTTGTTGTTCAACAAAACCAGATGTATAACATGTTAACCTAAGGGAATGCAAATTCATTGTGGCACATTTTTAGAAAGCCTTGAATAATGTCAGCAATGTTTTTCTTTTAAACCTCTGTCAATGCTGCTGCCTCTTATGGAATAAAACAGCATCTTGTCTGACTAAAATTACCAGCATGTGGTATGTGGGAAAACTGTTGTCACACAAAAGGCATTGCATGTCAGAGTCTAGGGCAGGTGATGAGCTTTACTGTGTGGCAACTGCTGTAAAAAAACAATGGAGCCAAATGAGCACCAGCCATCAATGTCTGCCTGTCAGACAGATGCTCCACTAATGGGAGCTTATAGTCTGCTGAATCACTTTTCTGTAATCTCACAGTTGCATGAAAAAGTATGGGAATCACTTGCAGAATCTGTGAAAATGTGAACAATTTTACCAAAATAAGATAGATCATACAATATGCATGTTATTTTTTATTTAGTACTGTCCTGAGTAAGATATTTTATATCAAATATGTTTACATATAGTACAAATAGCTGAATTTATTAAAATAACCCTGTTCAAAAGTTTGGGAACCATTGGTTCTTAATGCTTTGTGGTTACCTGGATGATTTTTTTGGTTTTGTGATGGTTGTTCATGAGTCTCTTGTTTGTTCTGAGTAGTTAAACTGAGCTCTGTTCTTCAGAAAAATCCTCCAGGTCCTGCAGATTCTTCAGTTTTCAAGCATTTTTTGCATATTTGAACCCTTTCCAGCAGTGACTGTATGATTCTGAGATCCATTTATTCACACTGAGGACAACTGAGGGACTCAAACATTAACTATTAAAAAAGGTTCAAACATTCACTGATGCTCCAAAAGGAAACACGATGCATTAAGATGAAGATGTCCAAATTTTTCTGAATTTTGTTGAAATATTTTTTTTATACCCTTTTTTTTTCATTTAGTACTGCTCTTCGGAAGCAACAGAAGATATTCGCATGTTTCCTGGAAGACAAATTAGGTACAATATACCCTGATCTTCAAATTCAAAAAGTTTTCACTTAATGCAATTGTGTTTCCTTCTGGAGCATCAGTGAATGTTTGCAGCTTTTTTAACAGTTGTGTTTGAGTCCCTCAATTGTAGTCAGTGTAAAAAGATGCATCTCAAAATCATTCAGTCACTGCTGGAAAGGGTTCAAATCTGCAGGACCTGGAGGATTCTTCTGAAGAACAGAGCTCAGTTTAACAGTTCAGGACAAACAAGGGACTAATGAACAACCAGGGACCAGAACAACCAAGTATTAAGAACCAATGGTTCCCAAACTCTATTTTTTCATCTTGTGGACTATATGTAAATATATCTTACTCAGAAAAATAAATAAATAAATAACATGCATTTTGTATGATCTCTCTTATTTTGTTAATATTATTTAAATTTTGTAACATTTTCTGTAAAATATCAAGTATCTAAATATATATATATATATAATTTAAAAAAATAGAATACTTTAAATATGAGTGTTTTTCAGTTGTTTTGAGCAAATTTAGACAGATTTTCTTTTATTAAAAAACAAGCAAAATAATTTTGAAACAAACTAAATAAACACGAGAGACTCGTGTTCAAGATATATGTTCTGACAACAGGTCTTATTATCTAATTCATATTTGCTTCTAAAAAAGCATCTTGTTTTAAAGATGTTTGAATATTTGTACTGCTAAACAAGTTAATGAATTAGAATAGGACTGTTGTGCAGTGTAATATCTTATATTCACCATATGTCCACTTACAATGTGTGTAATCTGAGATTAAATAAACCAACTGCAAACGTAAGACTTTTTTGTACCTTTAAAATGCAAGTGAACCATTCAGTCCTTTGCCAGAGCTTTCATAACCTGTTGTTTGAGTTTGACTGTTGCCGTCATTGAGTATTTGCACTCTCATATGCATAAGGGAACTTAATGTGCTTTCGCGGCTGTAGAATGAGATGGTTGTTGAGGTGTGAGGAGTGTGTGGAGGTGTGAACAGGTGTCTGGGTTCACTAGAGTGTAGGAATGGAAGCTTCTCCAGGTGCACAGCTGCAGGGAGGGGCACTGCTGACACAAAGACACATATATATCCTTGGGGGAAGTGTGTTTATGCAAGCATGTAGCTGTGTGTGTGTGTGAGAGTGAGTGGGTGGGTGGGTGGGCAGGTGGCTGTGCATGCACTGCAAAAAACATTTTTTGGTCTTATTTTTTAGAACAAATGTTTAAATATTCTTATAATAATTATTTGGAAAGCAAAACTGTGTAATAATATAGTAAGACTTACTTTCGTGAAATATGTCTTGAATTATGTCGATTATTAATTGTCTAATTGAAATTCATTTTACCTAGTTGCGATTAGTTGTGTCAAGAACAAACGCAATAAAATGTAGTGAGGTTTCCTTTATAAAATTAGAAAAACAAATTTAACAATATTTACATAAATAAATAGTTTTTGCAGTTTGAAAATCAGTGATACAGAGACTATTGTATTGTACTTGTCTGGTGTGAATATTTGACCTTTTCACAGAACTGTTTCAATCAATTAAACTGCAAGTGATTTGAAAACTGACCGTTCATCTGTTTTATTGGAAGCCCAATGCAAATGCCAAGCGTTGCTGTTTTTCTCACAGACCTCATCCATCATAATTTGGGATGGGTTACGATTAAACAAGCGCTCTCATTGATAAACACCTACAACCTTCCAGTTGCTGTAAGACAATGCGCCAACAGCAAAGGTCAGAGCTGCACTCACACACACACACACACACACACATACTGGCCTGAAAGAGCAAAGCGAATGGTTTGAAAGAACAGTTCAGCCAAATATTAAAAATTATGCCATTATTTACTTATCATATTATCATTATCATATTTACATCATAAAAATAATCAGTTTGATTTGATGGAAATTTAAGTCACTATTCACTCCTATATCAAAATGTTTATGGATCTCAAAATACAGTTTTCACATTAATTATGGTACCTATGACACATGTTTATTGTTTGGTCACAAAAATTGATTTGATGAAGTTTGCATCATTCTGTTATTTTCCTGATGAGGCTGCTTTGTACAAAGCACTATATACATAAAGGTGACTTGACTTGACGTCTGAAAACCAATGACGTAAACCAAAAACCAAAACAGCTTGTTTGAGTTTCTGTACAGACTTCAGAAGGATCCCAGCATGGTGGGTGGATGATTTATTTTAATGGCATCATCAATCATATTGGAGGATTATATGTTTGTTCAGAGCATTTGACAGCAGATGGAGAGTTTGCAGAGAAACTTTTGTTGAAAGATGAAGTAGTCAGCTGTATTGAATCTGAAAATTTTTTAGTATTAAATTTCATTCTATTCATCACACAAAGCTATAATAGCAAAATATAATGTCATATGGACTACCTTAAGGGGTTTTTAAAAAAGTGTAGTTTGACCCTTTTTTGGAGGTCAATGATCAATACAAACTGTATGGATAAAGCTGCATGAATTTTAGTCAAAATATGTTCTTTTGAGTTCTACACTGTAAAAAAGAATTGTTGGTTTAACTTAAAAAGTAAATTACCGGGTTGCTTTAAAATTTTGAGTTCATTGAACGATGGCCAATTGTCCCAACATTACAGAAGATCTTTGAAGGTAATGGTCCTGTAACACCAGTAAGTAAATGTGACTGCCTTAATGCTCGTTTCACTAACATCCCTTATGTCAATGTAAACTTCAGGCACTGAGCCAGACACACGCCCTAACCTCTGGCTGTCCTTGGGACAGCAAGTGCTGCGAAATGCATTCATCATTCGCTCATCCAATGAATTTTAACAACATTTTTCTTCTTTTTTTTCTATTTCCATCCCCCATGCCTGTGGTCTCTCATGCTGTGTTTTGATGCTGCTGGATTTATCTCTTGTTATTATCTTTCAGAACTCCAATTACTGTATGTCCTGTGGAGAAACAAAGCTTCAGCAAACCGGCAGAAGAGCTGAAAACTACAATGCATGACAATATCCTCCAGATTGCTCAGAGCACATTGGCGGCTCAGCAAAATTAGTTCTCTGACAAATGAGCATAAGATGGCTAAGCTTCAGGGCTGCCTCTAGCTCAGAGGGACAGGAGACAGAATATTACTCTTAAAGAGACAGTTCACACCAAAATTATTTACTCACCCTCATTCTGTTCCAAACCCGTATGAAACTTTTTTCTTCCATGAAACACAAAGAAAGAAAAGTAAAGAATTATAAAACTGGTCCATAAAACCTGTGAACTATATTTCAAGTCGAGAACCATATGATATGATCATGATCAACTGATTCACTAAAAATATTTAAATCAAACTTTTTTTTTTTCATGAATAACTCATAGTCATAAAGAGAAATAGTTATTCGTGTGAAAAAAAAGTTTGATTTAAATATTTTTAGTGAATCAGTTGATTCAATTAACAAAACTAATGTGAATAATTCAATCATGCATATGACTAATTAAGTTCTCAAGGTAAACTCATTGATGATTATCAATGCATATGCATAACAATTACAATTTCTGTAGTATTATTTACTCAGTCTGTGTTGCATCAGAAGATTTGTTGGTAACACTTTACTTAAAGCCTTTATGTATAATCCATTATAAAGGTATTCAAAAAGCATGTTATAATGCATTATATCTTTGGTAACACTTTAGTATAGGGAACATGTATTCACTATTAACTACGACTTCCTCAATAAACTCCTAATTTACTGCTTATTAATAGTCAGTAAGGTAGTTGTTAGGTTTAGGTATTGGGTAGGATTAAGAATGTAGAATAAGGTCATGCAGAATAAGGCATTAATATGTGCTTAATAAGTACTAATAAACAGCTAATATTCTTGTAATACGCATGCTAATAAGCAACTAGTTAAATAATTGTAACCAAAGTTTAAATGCATTATAATATTTGCAGATTCCATGTTACATCTGAAATTGGTTGTTCGTCATTATGGCAGTTTATTGAGGGAACAGTTGTAGTTAATAGTTTATATGTGTTCCCTATACTAAAGTGTTGCCAAATATTTTTTATAATGCATTATACATAAAGGTTTTAAGTAAAGTGTTACTGATTTGTCATATAGCGCTTGAGTCACACAGATCACGTTCATGATACTTTTATGGTGCTTCTGCGTTTATTTATGAAACTTAAAAGTCCCTTTTCCTTATAGCTACATGAGATACATTCACCAACAATCTCGGAAAAATGAGTAAAAAAGCTGCCACTGGGCTGGTTCTATTTACAAAAGGCACTAATAATGCACTTTAGGTAATAATATGTACAGTATCTCACAGAAGTGAGTACACCCCTCACATTTTTGTAAATATTTTATTATATCTTTTCATGTGACAACACTGAAGAAATGACACTTTGCTACAATGTAAAGTAGTGAGTGTACGGCTTGTATAACAGTGTAAATTTGCTGTCCCCTCAAAATAACACACAGCCATTAATGTCTAAACCGCTGGCCACAAAAGTGAGTACACCCCCAAGTGAAAATGTCCAGATTGGGCCCAAAGTGTCAATATTTTGTGTGGCCACCATTATTTTCCAGCACTGCCTTAACCCTCTTGGGCATGGTGTTCACTAGAGCTTCACAGGTTGCCACTGGAGTCCTCTTTCACTCCTCCATGCCAACATCACGGAGCTTGTGGATGTTAGAGACCTTGCGCTCCTCCACCTTCCGTTTGAGGATGCCCCACAGATGCTAGTCCATCACCTTTAACCTCAGCTTCTTTAGCAAGACAGTGGTCATCTTGGAGGTGTGTTTGGGGTCGTTATCATGTTGGAATACTGCCCTGCGGCCCAGTTTCCGAAAGGGAGGGGATCATGCTCTGCTTCAGTATGTCACAGTACATGTTGGCATGCATGGTTCCCTCAATGAACTGTAGCTCCCCAGTGCCGGCAGCACTCACACAGCCCCAGACCATGACACTCCCACCACAATGCTTGACTGTAGGCAAGACACGCTTGTCTTTGTACTCCTCACCTGGTTGCCGCCACACACGCTTGACACCATCTGAACCAAATAAGTTTATCTTGGTCTCATCAGACCACAGGACATGGTTCCAGTAATCCATGTCCTTAGTCTGCTTGTCTTCAGCAAACTGTTTGCGGGCTTTCTTGTGCATCATCTTTAGAAGAGGCTTTCTTCTAGGACGACAGCCATGCAGACCAATTTGATGCAGTGTGTGGCGTATGACCTGAGCACTGACAGGCTGACCCCCCACCCCTTCAACCTCTGCAGCAATGCTGGCAGCACTTATACGTCTATTTCCCAAACACAACCTCTGGATATGACGCTGAGCACGTGCACTCAACTTCTTCTTTCTGAGTGAAACCTGTCCTGTTAAACCGCTGTATGGTCTTGGCCACCGTGCTACAGCTCAGTTTCATGGTCTTGGCAATCTTCTCATAGCCTAAACCATCTTTATGTAGAGTAACAATTATTTTTTTCAGATCCTCAGAGAGTTCTTTGCCATGAGGTGCCATGTTGAACTTCAAGTGACCAGTATGAGAGAGTGAGAGCGATAACACCAAATTTAACACACCTGCTCCCCATTTACACTTGAGACCTTGTAACACTAACGAGTCACATGACACCGGGGAGAGAAAATGGCTAATTGGGCCCAATTTGGACATTTTCACTTAGAGGTGTACTCACTTTTGTGGCCAGCAGTTTAGACATTAATGGCTGTGTGTTGAGTTATTTTGAGGGGACAGCAAATTTACACTGTTATACAAGCTGTACACTCACTACTTTACATTGTAGCAAAGTGTAATTTCTTCAGTGTTGTCACATGAAAAGATATAATAAAATATTTACAAAAATGTGAGGGGTGTACTCACTTCTGTGAGACACTGTACTTTTAAGGTACTAATATGCACAATTTAGAGGTAAATAAGGTACAAAAGTTTACCTTTTAAAAGGGTACTGCCCCAATGACAGCTTTTGTAAAAATTGTTCTGAGAGTGAATGCATTATATCCTTCTTCTTTTGTGCTTTAAAGAATGTCGTATATAAAAAAGGTTGCGATTGATGTGGAACCATGATTTCCAATCAACGTATGCCAAACTCACACCTGACCTGTTGACAAGTCCTCCTAATCACTCTTTAATAGAATACAACAAGCAGGGATGGTTATTACCAGCACTAGAAAGTAACAGGGGGCTGTAGAACAGGCTGATGGACAAATGAGAATGAAAAATTCCATTAGCCCAGGTCAAAAAAGTGGCCAGTATTGGAATTAAAGGTTGTATGCAAATCAGCATTCAGGCTGGAAGATAATATGACGGCCTACATTGCACATTTCAAGAATGTCAGAATCTATTAGAAGTGGAAAGCTAATTACCACAGACTCTGAGGATGATTAAAAGAAATCACTAAGCAGCAGCATAGCGCATTATGCTAATGATCACTCATTTAGAGGTGTCAGGGTCTGCAGCTCTTAAGAGGATTTTAGTAAGTGTGCGCAGTTAAACGTCACGTTCTGTTTGGAGGCTTATCATTATGGCAATATATCCAAGATGATCAGTGTATATTAATGGTGTTGATCCTCTTCCCAGGACATGTATGTATACATATATATATAGCTTTTCATTTCTTAAACAACCATGTAGGAAGACACATCATGGCCATATTCCAGTATGATAATGTCAAGATTCATCAGGCTCAAATTGTGAAAGAATGGTTGGGAGGGAGCATGAAGCACCTCTGAGTCCAGACCTTAAATTAATTGAAAGTCTTTGGGATGTGCTGGAGTAGACTTTACAGAGTGCTTGACTCTTGCATTGTCAATACAAGATATTGACCAAAAATTGATGCACCTCTTGATGGAAATAACATCACAACACTTATTTCTATCAAGAGATGCATCAATTTTTGGTCAAGATCTTGTCCAATGCATGACTTTTGGCCACTACTATATACAGTATATACACATTATATATCAGTACTGAAAATTTTGTCCAACAATATGCTATAACATACAAAGTATCTGCATAAGACAAATGTCAATTTTGTTAAAATTTGTAAATGCATATACAGTGGGTACGGAAAGTATTCAGACCCCCTTAAATTTTTCACTCTTTGTTATATTGCAGCCATTTGCTAAAATCATTTAAGTTCATTTTTTTTCCTCATTAATGTACACACAGCACCCCATATTGACAGAAAAAAACAGAATTGTTGACATTTTTGCAGATTTATTAAAAAAGAAAAACTGAAATATCACATGGTCCTAAGTATTCAGACCCTTTGCTCAGTCTTTAGTAGAAGCACCTTTTTGATCTAATACAGCCATGAGTCTTTTTGGGAAAGATGCAACAAGTTTTTCACACCTGGATTTGGGGATCCTCTGCCATTCCTCCTTGCAGATCCTCTCCAGTTCTGTCAGGTTGGATGGTAAACGTTGGTGGACAGCCATTTTTAGGTGTCTCCAGAGATGCTCAATTGGGTTTGAGTCAGGGCTCTGGCTGGGCCATTCAAGAACAGTCACAGAGTTGTTGTGAAGCCACTCCTTCGTTATTTTAGCTGTGTGCTTAGGGTCATTGTCTTGTTGGAAGGTAAACCTTCGGCCCAGTCTGAGGTCCTGAGCACTCTGGAGAAGGTTTTCGTCCAGGATATCCCTGTACTTGGCCGCATTCATCTTTTCCTCAATTGCAACCAGTCGTCCTGTCCCTGCAGCTGAAAAACACCCCTACAGTATGATGCTGCCACCACCATGCTTCACTGCTGGGACTGTATTGGACAGGTGATGAGCAGTGCCTGGTTTTCTCCACACATACCGCTTAGAAACAAGGCCAAAAAGTTCTATCTTGGTCACATCAGACCAGAGAATCTTATTTCTCAGCATCTTGGAGTCCTTCAGGTGTTTTTTAGCAAACTCCATGCGGGCTTTCATGTGTCTTGCACTGAGGAGAGGCTTCCGTCGGGCCACTCTGCCATAAAGCCCCGACTGGTGGAGGGCTGCAGTGATGGTTGACTTTCTACAACTTTCTCCCATCTCCCGACTGCATCTCTGGAGCTCAGCCACCGTGATCTTTGGGTTCTTCTTTACCTCTCTCACCAAGGCTCTTCTCCCCCGATAGCTCAGTTTGGCCGGACGGCCAGCTCTAGGAAGGGTTCTGGTTGTCCCGAACGTCTTCCACTTAAGGATTATGAAGGCCACTGTGCTCTTAGGAACCTTAAGTGCAGCAGAATTTTTTTTGTAACCATGGCCAGATCTGTGCCTTGCCACAATTCTGTCTCTGAGCTTTTCAGGCAGTTCCTTTGACCTCATGATTCTCATTTGCTCTGACATGCACTGTGAGCTGTAAGGTCTTATATAGACAGGTGTGTGGTTTTCCTAATCAAGTCCAATCAGTATAATCAAACACAATTGGACTCAAATGAAGGTACAGAACCATCTCAAGGATGATCAGAAGAAACAGACAGCATCTAAATTAAATATATGAGTGTCACAGCAAAGGGTCTGAATACTTAGGACCATGTGATTATTTCAGTTTTTCTTTTTTAATAAATCTGCAAAAATGTCAACAATTCTGTGTTTTTCTGTCAATATGGGGTGCTGTGTGTACATTCATCAGGAAAAAGAATAAACTTAAATGATTTTAGCAAATGGCTGCAATATAACAAAGAGTGAAAAATTTAAGGGGGTCTGAATACTTTCCGAACCCACTGTATATTTTGTAAATGGTTTCAACAACCGTTTTCATTATTTGCATTTAGCATTGTCTTTCAGAACAGACCTGTGACCCACTGCTGGAGGATATATTCATCTGTTGTTATGAAGGCAATAAACCATCTTTCTAAACTAAATAACAACCTTTTCATCATAATATACTTGCTTATTTTATGATCATGCATCACCACATGCACCATGAATGCTGATGGAAAGGATCTTTCATTGTCATGGAAACATTCTGACATGATCCTAAGGGATGAACAGCCAGAACATTTGTCATTAAGGAAGCTAAATTAGCCTTGAAATATTCCAATGCGAACGAAGCCAATCATCTGCAACTTTGACACTTACACAAAAAGAAAGACAGAAAGAAATCAGCACCATTCAAGTTTCGCCTAAAGGCATTGCGAATCACACAAAAGGGAAAGGTAAAAGACTGTCCAGTCAGCGTTCCGGTGGCTTTTCAAACAAAAGTGTGTTGTAAGTAATGCATAAAGTGCTAAATACTTGTATGTAACATCATCCATTAAGAAATAAATGTGAAAATTAGTTAATCACCTTAGAAATAACACTAATGTTTAGCCTAGGTAAATTCACCAATCACAGGTTCAAAAGTCTGTGGTCAGTAAAGATTTTTTTAAAGAAATTGATTTTTATTCAGCAAGCATGCATTAAATTGATCATATATGACAGTAAAGCCATTTATTTACAATTTAAAATATTTCTAGACTTCATTAAGCAGCACAACCATTTTTAACTACTAATAATAAGAAAAAAAAAAGTTTTTTTAGTACCAAATCAGCATAATATAATTTGAATGATCATGTGACACTGAAGACTGGAGTAATGTTTGCTGAAAATTCAGCATTGCCATCACAACAATAAATTAGCCTGCATTTTATATAAATAAAGTATATTAAAATAGCTGTTTTAAATGAAGTAATATTTTACTATATTACTGTTTTTGATCAAATAAATGCAGCCATGGTGAACATAACACTGTCCTAACCAGACGCGATGCGATAAGATTCCAGCGACGATCAATTTGACTGTCCACACTAGATGCGGCGCGACAATGAGAAGCGATAAAATCAATCAAAAACCACAGCCAATCAGAAGAGAGTGTGGGCGGGCTCTCTTGGCAAGAGCACAGCAGACACAATGAAATGGGCAAGTACATAGTAAAATTCATAAATATTACACCATTTAAACATTATTTAAAGTACATACGGAGTGACTGAACCAATCTTTGTCACAGAATACACTTGTTTGTTTGCATTGGGTTGACAGTTTGAACGTTCTTGGGTCCATTTATCAATTTTCAAGATCTGAGGTGAATTAGCCAGTGTTGTTTTTATTACAGCTAAAAAGCTGAGAACACAGAACGATATTCAAACTCACATTAGATGCTTTTAACATTAAATAAAGATATTATCATTGCCATACTTTATGTTGTTGTTCCAGCCGCGACGTCGCGGGGAAATAGAAACCGTTTCTAAAATAGAATCGTCGCGTGTCGCCATCACGGCTGGTTAGGACGATTTTTCCACTGTACGTCGCTATAGTCTCTGTACTGTGAAGTCGCTTGTGGGCGTTCCTAGTGCTGTCGCTCTAATGTCATTGGTAGACTGCACGTCTGATCATATATCTATAGAAAATGCAATCACAAATTATATATAAAACTAAGAAATCATTCTAATTTGACGAGGAATTAGGTTTAAAATAATGAAAAGTAACATTCTGCTGTTGTAGTGCAGAGCTAGATTAATGATCGATCTATCAACAAATTAGACTCACTCATACTGTCAAAAAAATACTAAAACGTCATTCGAATTTTACAAATAATCAATTTTCCTGTCCCTAATGATCAACACAATGCAAGGGAAACTGTAATATGAACTGCAGCAGTGCTAAACTGCTCACAACATCATATAATTAACAACACAAAATGGATTCCAAATTACAAGACTGCCGACAGTTTCTTTTCCACGCATCATTTTATTATATCCATGTATGTACAGTCAAATCATATAAAACAGTGAAATCGCTCTGGAACTATTCCTGTCTGTCTTGCCTGCACTCGAGATGGTGACGTGAGCTCCAGAGAGCCTTCACTCCTATTGGTTGTTGCTCGCGAAATTCGCTCCTCATTTGCATAAAGTTTAAATTTCTGAACTTTTGTCACGTGTCTCCCGTGGCTTGACACGCCTACATTCTGTCGCCAACGGTCACTGTCGCTCTTGTCACCGGAAATCGCCAGTGCTCCATTGAAATGAATGGGATCCTGTCGCTTTGTCGCTGCGTGTCGCTGGCGGTGTGAATGGGGCTTAACATGGAAAAGATTCCTTTTATCGCATGTCGCGCCGTTGCGTCGCGTCTGGTTAGGACACGGTGTAATGCTTTCAATAGTATAGTATAATCTATAATATATCTATAATATCTGCTATAATATCTTCAGTCAACTGAGGTTCTCAACTATTGATTTTATTTTTTTCTTCATTATTAAATTCAGGTTAAGCATTTATCTGAATTTATGAAGTATAATCTCGGCCCTGTGACTATTTACCATTTATTTAAAGGGTTAGTTCAACCAAAAATGAAAACCTGTTCCAAACCTGTAAGACTTTAGTTTATCTTCAGAACACAAATGAAGATATTTTTAATGAAATCTGAGAGATTTCTTTCCCTCAACTACCACTTTGATGCTTCAAAAAGTTCATAAAGAGATTGTAAAAAAAAAAAAAATCTTATGAATTGAGCGGTTTAGTCCAAATTTTCTGAAGAGGCTCGATTACTTTATATGATGAACAGATTGAATTTAGGCTTTTATTCACATATAAACATTGATCAGCGAACATAAACAGTAGCTCAGCCATAACATAAGAACAAACCTCATTGGTTCTTGCGGAAGCTCAAATGTGTCGCGCAAACATGCTTGAGCTTCTGTGTACCACAATTGATGTGTGAGTTTATATGTGAATAAAAGCCTAAATTCAATCTTTTCATCATATAAAGTAATCGAGTCTCTTCAGAAAATTTGGACTAAACCGCTCAATTCATATGGATTAGTTTTACGATCTCTTTATGAACTTTTTGAAGCGTCAAATTGGTAGTTGCGTAGCTGTCAGTGGAGGGACAGAAATCTCTCAGATTTCAGTAAAAATATCTTTGTTTGTGTTTCGAAGATGAACAAAAGTCTTAGAGGTTTGGAACAACATGAGGGTGAGTAATCAATGACAGAATTTTCATTTTTGGCTGAACTAACCCTTTAAGGATTTTCATAATGTTTCAAATAGTTTTAGATGAAATAAAAGAGTTAACTTACCAAAAGTATTTTGATTTACCCTAACATATTTTATTTCACCACATTCGGAAATACCTCATATATCAGGACAAACTGTATTTAAACAATGGGGTAACAATGTACCGAAGTAAGCATGTAACCTGCTAAAGAATTAAATGTGATACTTTTAAAGCCCTGAAGGAAGTAAACAGTCAGAGTCAGAGGAAGTCATGAGCTAAAGACCCCCACACAAGGATACAATCAGTTAGCTATCAGCAATCCGGAACACACATTGTATGCACTTCACACCCATTGTGTTTACTCTAGTTGGTCAATAACGAATGAAGAATAGCAAAGCTTTCCCCTTCATTTGGTAATGCAAATAAATACTGTTTGGCAGAGATATTCCAGTTCCATATGAAACTATACGCACATGTTCACAAGCCTTGGCCACACAAACATTTATACTGTATGCACAGTGCACACATGTACACTACAATGATCAAGAACAAACAGGGCCTTAAATAAATAAAACATAAATAATTTCTGCGTATTTGAACCACATTTGATATTTGGATATTCACTTCCTCTGTATGGAGTCCTGTTTTTTCGACAGCAAAACGGGGAACTTTGTTTAGGTTTTTCAACCTTGTAGGGGTTAATCCACTGACTGAAAAGAATCACTTACCACTCTGCCTGCTTCCTTGGCCTTTCACGATGCCCCCGCGGTAATCCCATAATACCCATGCCTTTCATCACGAGTCCTGTACTGTGTGCTGTCTCAAAGAAAGGGATGAGGGAGGGGAAGAGAAAGCAAAACATATCTTGAAGAGGTAGTGTGTTGGGCAATTTGACATGCATACCCCCTTTTTTATATTTGCTCATTCCACAAGACTGGAGCAATTTCCCTTCCAGGGACTCAACCTATGTGGACTCGAAGTGCAACAAAGAGAGCAACTGGGGATTTCTCAACCACAGATTTCTTTACGCACTGAGTCAGGCTATATGCATACAGAAAAGGAGTGACAAATTATTACCCTCAGATATCAACATAAAGCACTGTATCACTCAATTAGGAAACCCATTATCTTGTTTGCTTATGCAATCCATCAAGTTACTTTAGAGGACAGAGAGAGAATGGCAATCATTTCCTCTATGAACTAGAGATTGCTTTCATGACCAATTGACCTTATATGCCAGTCCAGATGACTTTTTAAATGTAATTGTCTGATAACCACAACCTGATACACTGTAAAAAAAAAAAAAAAAAAAAAAAAAGAATTGTTGGTTTAACTTAAGTTACCTGGTTGCCTTAAAATTTTGAGTTCATTGAAATTAAAAATTTGAGTTAATACAATGAAGGCGATTGGTTTAATCAACAGAAACTCAAAATATTATGCTATCTGAACCACATTAATTATCTAAGTTGATCTGACAAAAGAAAAAATGTGATAAATCATGAAAATCATTTTTTTTACAGTGTAAGCAATTTTGTTAACACTTTTTTTTTTTTTTTAATCTTTTAACTAGTTGCTTATTAGCATGCATATTATATGATATTGGCTGTTTTTTAGTACTAATAAAGCACATATTAATGCCTTATTCTGCATGACCATATTCTACATCCCTTAATCCTACCCAATACCTAAACTTAAGTGTTACAAAAACTACGTTACTAATTAATAAGCAATAAATTATAAGTTTATTGGGGCAAAAGTTGTAGTTAATAGTGAATATGTGTTTCCCATATGTTTTTTTTTTGTCACAATAATAATTTAATGATCACTATACAACAAAAATAAAAACCTAATATGCATTATTAAAATGCTGCTACTACTACCACTACTAATTTAACAGATTTTTAAATAATTGTTTTATTTATTATTGTTTAAAAATAAAAAAAGTCATTCATTGTACTACAAAAATAAAAACAAGACTATAACACCATTACAATTTAAAAATATAATTATTATTAATATTTACAACATATTATTAATAATTGTTTTATTTATTATATGTCAAAAATCAGTAATAATAATAATAATCATAAATGGTCACAAATTAATTAATTTTTGTTTATTATATATTTATCATTTATTGTTTATTTATTATTTAATTTATTATTTACACAAAACATATTTTTCACTTGAGAATTAATTTCTATTGTAGTTAAAGCTAAATATTGATAATACCGATAAAAATTCCTGGAGGTTTTGTACTCCCAGAGCTCTATCGCAGTCGAATTGAACTCTCTTGCCCACCAGAGTGAGCCTAAGCAGGCCACACAATGGTCTAATGAGGCCCTGGAGCTCAACTCTCTTAACCCTCTGGTGCTCTTTGGATGTCGGTCAAAAATTACCGATTTGAAATGAATGTACTATATTTTAGTTTGATAATGGTTTTTATTTAATATTTTGTTTTTTTAGGGGATTTTATGGTAATAAATTATATTTACGCTGTAGTTATAATCCATTTATTTTTTTGAGCATAAACCTAAAAATTACATTTCCAACTTAAACTGTCATAAATTTTGTAAGCTTTAGTGCACAGACTTAATTTTGATCTCTTTTCAAAGAAGACACTTGGCAAATTATTGCTGAAGTGAAAAAAGTTTTAAAAAGTTAACTTTTATTGTTATAAAAAATGCACAAAAATACTATTTAAAATTTTTATATGAAATATATATTTTCAAATACACATTTTACCTTGAAATTGCAAGGAATTCAGACCCACAAATCTAAACAAGTGATGTTCCAAATTTGAGCTTGATATCTCAAAAAATGAGCTTTCAGTAAGATTTTGTTTGGCCGCAACACCAAATGTTTTCACTAGATGAAATTCGTCTCCCATTAATTTCCAGTGTGGTCATTTTTGACCGCAAGGTGTAACTGTTTTTTTCAGGACCATTTGACCATACGAATCATATCCATGATTTCTTTTTGTGTTCACATAGCAAGTGCCAAAAGTTCCGTAGAATTCCGATGAAGTTAAAATTACTAAAAAAACAAAACATAAAATTTTTTGGTCAAAAATGACCGAAGAGCACCAGAGTAGAACCGAATATCGGTCAATCTTATTATCAATCTTTATTATGAACACCCATCTAAAACATTTCCGATATTTCAATGATTTCAATCAAAAACGCTGAACTTGACTAATATAAATCATTATTCTTAATGAGTACCTAAACCTTCTGATGGCTACTTACATAACATATTTAAACATTCCAGTGCTTTTTATGCCCTCAATTGGAAAGAAGAGAGGGCCTAAATGAGCCTGCTTTTAGTGAGCTGCCACATCTGTGTGGCCTCCCAGAATCCAGGAGATCCCCTTCATCTGTCTGAGTGCCCTCGGGGCAGGGCAAGCAGCCCCAGCTGCAGTCATGGCTGTCCTGAAGGCCCTTGTGAAGGCCAGTATTGTCCATTCATAGGGATCACTGTGTGAGAGGTCACAGCAGAGGGAGAGGGGGCAAAAATGGCAGGAAATGGAGGTGGTTTGGCCCTGTGGGCTAATGAAGGCTGCTACTAACAGAATAAACAGGCAAAAGAGTCTCACGGTTTTGTCTGTTGTTGCCTGGTAAGTATTTGTACTCTGTAGCTATGCGGGGGGAGAAACAGAGAAAGAGAGAGTTGTATTTATGTCACTCTGTCATCTCCCCACCTACATTCTCAGTCTGCTTCTGTTTGTAGCTTCCCACCGTCTATTTGAGGGCAGTTAAGATACACAACATGGTTGGGGCTGTGGAGCGCTTCGCAGATGTGCAGATAAATCTTCATTTTTCAGCCAGTTAAGCAGGCGTAGGCTGCCGCCATGCTGGCTCTGGCCAAAGGCACCTTGCAGGAGCCAGATATCCTGCAGAACAAATTGGGGAACAAACAGACACACAGGGTCACTTGCACTGTCCTTTATCTACAAAGTTAAGAGGCCCTAGTGGTAGGGCGCCACAACTCAACAATGGTCAATAACAGACATGTTATGATAGTACCCCACTGGGGCTGTTAAAGACAACTGTTCATTAGAGACTGTTGCGTTAGACAGTCTAAATCACACACCATCAAAGATTTCTGGTTGACAGTTTAATGTTGTAAAACATAACTTTTCCAGTAAGACTTAATATGGGTGGAATATTGAAAAACTTATTTTATCTCTTCAGTATATACTAGTGTTCAAATGTTTTTTTATTATTTTTATTATTATTCATTATTTTCAATGTTTTTAGTCTCTTATACTCAAGGCTGCATTTATTTGATCAAAAATACAGTAAAATTAATATTGTGAAATATTATTAACATTTTCTGTTTTTTAGTTTAACATATGGTAAACTGTAATTTATTCTTGTGATGGTAAAGCTGAATTTTCAGCATCATTACTCCAGTCTTCAGTGTCACATGATCCCTCAGAAATCATTCTAATATGCTGATTTTGTGCTTAAGAAACCTTATTATTATTATGAATGTATGTTGAAAACATATTCTGAATAATTGATTCTGATGGATAAAAAAGTTAAAAAAAAAAAAAAAACAGCATTCATTCTGAATATAATTTTTTTGTAACAATGTTAAAAGGTATTTACTGTCACTTTTGATCAGTTTAATACATTCTGAATAAAAGTTTTAATATCTTAAAATGTAATGTCCACAAACTTTAAAACTGTAGCGTAGTGTACTGATTTGACAGATGGTTAATGTAAAGAGTAATTTATCAAGAAAATAGTGATGGTTATAAATATAAATTATATATATATATATATATATATATAGATAGATAGATAGATAGATAGATAGATAGATAGAATTTCAAAATAATTAACTGGTTTGAGTAGGACAAATTAAACAAAATATTTTTATGAGTATTTAACACTTTCTTTTACTTTCAAGTTCACAGAACTGATATATTTTAAGTAAACTGAACAGTTTCATTGTTTTGAGTTTTATGAACTTATTTCTTTTAATTTAGACAAACTTAAGTTTAACTGAAACTGGGCTGGGATTTCTGTTTCTCAGCATGCTTTGCTCATGGCACTCGAAAGGGTTTTTTTTTTGTGTGCAAGATTAATGTTAAGTAGGAGATTTAGTAGTGATTAATGTTTTGTTGTTTTGTTAGAAGAGTTTCTGTTAATGTTGGTTTTTGGAGAGTTACCATCATGGTGACAAGTGGTGCATGCGGCACATTGAGGTTACATGAAAATTTTAAGTTAAATGTATGAATTAGTGTACTCAAACATTTCAAGTTAAGAACAATTCAAATGTATGAGTACATGTATGAGATTACTTAAAGTTTGAATTTCTCACCTTAAAAATTGCGAGGCAACTGATTGCATCAAATTTTTTTGAGTTTTGCCAACTTAGGTTTACATTGTGATTTTGATGTCTTTGTTTATTACAGGTGTACAGAATGATTCAATCTAACCAGCATAAAGCAATAATTCTAAAGTGTTCTCACCTCATTACAGTGCATGCTTTTTTGCTGTCATGTCTCATTTCATGTAATATAATCATCAAATAGTGACACTCTTTTCACAAAACTCTTCTTAGCAGTCTCTAGAGCCCACCGCTTGTGAGGTCTACGGGGCCAAACAAACACAGAGAGTTGTTCTAATCCTTCATCAAACTGCAGTGTGCTTTCTCATTATACTGTGCCTTAATGGAAAAGGAAGACGTTTAAATACCCTTAAAAGACTTAAAAGAATCAGGAAGGCCTCAGATATTATAAAGGCTATTCAACAGTTTGGCCAGAAAACATCAGAGTAATTTGTTACTCTGACAAGACAATTTCAGGAGCATTTGTGAAGCTTTGAGACTAATAACCCAGTCAGCTACTGCTGGCAGATCATGTCTTGTCTAGACACGGCTGAACACAGTAGTGTTACATGAGCCTAATACTTTACAAACTGCATTGGTTTCTATTAACAATCATGTTCACCCATTTACAGCAAACATATTTGTGTAATGCTGAGCCTCTAATGAGATTTACAATTAAGGCAGTGTGTTCAACAAATATTCGACAATAATGGTGGGAACTCCAATTGAGAATGATTGCAAATGCCCAGGTCTGTGGACATAATACACCTAATTACTTCTTCGTAAGCGGTCTCTTTTCATAGACAAACAAAAGCCACACAAAAAGGGAGCAAAATACTATGTTAGGCACAGAGAATGTCAGACAGGGGGGATTTTTCAAGCACTTATAAAGCTCAACAAGATGCCGAAAGAAAGAAAGAAAGAAGTAAAAAGAAAGAAAGAAAGAAAGCTAAAAAAATAAACCAGTGACAAAGTAATTGAATTCTTTGCAGAGAATAAAAAGTAACCATTTTTTTTCTTTTTGTATTGTTGCATTTTTAATGCAAGAGAAGCGAGAATCCAAGTACAAGAGAGACTAATAAAAAACTAAAGAAATTAAAACATGGAAATGAATCTTAATTCTTTTTGTCCAAAAAGTACAAGCTTGAAAGAAAGAAAGAAGATAAACCATAGAATGTAAAGAAGAGCGACAATGAGAGTTAAAAAAAGCGAGAAACTGCGACTTTGCTGACCAACTGATTCCTCAGTCCATCAGTGACTGGTGATAAATCAGAGCAATTATCAAGCCTCTTTGTATGTTTGTTCTGATGTCAAAAAGACCCTTGACAGTGATAATTGCCACCCTCACGAGCACATTGAAGCATGGCACAAAACAAAGCACTCCAGTCAACATACACAACATATGAACACACATTTTCAAGGTAGAAGGGTAAATTTGACATCAAGAACACAAGGCTTGTAAAATATTGATATGAAGAACTTTTCACCCGCATGACTTATGTACACTCTAAAAAATACTGGGTTAAAAACAACCCAAGTTGGGTTGAAAATGGACAGACCCAGTGGTTGGGTTAAATGTTTGCCCAACCTGCTGGGTAGTTTTATTTGACTCAACTACTGGTTAAAAATTACTGTATTACTCGCTTAAAATGAACCCAAAATATGTTTGAATATTGGAATTGGTTACACATATTCTTCAAAATATCTTCTTTTGTGTTCAGCAGAAGAAAGAAATTCATACAGGCTTGGAACAACTTAAAGGGTTAGTTCACCCAAAAATGAAAATTCTGTCATTAATTACTCACCCTCATGTCGTTTCACACCTGTAAGACCTTCGTTCATCTTCAGAACACAAATTAAGATATTTTTGATAAAATCTGATGGCTTAATTTACACTTTCAATGCCCAGAAAGCTACTAAAGTTATATTTAAAACAGTTCATGTGACTACAGCGCTTCAACCTTAATGTTATGAAGCGAAAGAATACTTTTTGTGCACCAAAAAAAACAAAATAATGACTTTACTCAACAATATGTAGTGATGGCTGATTTTAAAACACTGCTTTATGAAGCTTTGAAGCTTTATGAATCTTTTGTTTCGAATCAGTGGTTCGGAGCACCAAAAAAATGTGATATCAGTAGACGAGGCTTCATTACGTCATAAGTGTTTTCAATGGTTCACGTGACTTTGGCAGTTTGATACGCACTCCGAACCACTGATTCGAAACAAAAGATGGGTGAACTAACCCTTTTTGGGTGAGTAAATGGTGACAGAATTTTCATTTTTGGGTGTAGTGTTCCTTTAAGGGTCTCTTAAAGTGACGCTTTATTAGCAATCCTGTACTGTATAATATGAACTCCAACACTATACATGTCAGTATAACTAAATCAAAAGACAATACAATGAAATCGAACAAATAATATATTAAAAATAAAAGAATCACAATAGTTTTATGCAATACAATCATAAGGAAAAGGAAGATTTTGAGTGAAAATAATAAAGCCGATGTTACATAATTTACTTTTGAAATGAACATTAAAATAAACGTTCTTTATTACGTCTTCACACGCTATTACAGTGTGAAGAAACACTTTCGAATTTAGTTATAAGAAAGAATCTGAATTTTAACACACCACAGTGAAGACTTCACATGTTAACATAGTAAATAGTGTTCAGAACTACTGTTAAAATCAGCTGTTCTGCTCTACGAACTGACTTGAACGTTTCAAAGTGGCTAAAAAGAGTGAAGCAGAGCAAATCACAGGCTGCTGCCATCGTTTCACACTGAATCTCCAGGTGCCAGAGAGAAACACCAATCATGGCAGCTGCGTGCCGTCACACACGCCGCACCCCGGGAGAAAGCGCAGGGCAGGTCGCTACGAGGGGGATTTGTTGACATGTCTCGCATGCAGGAGAGAAAATCACATCAACTATTTTTTTTTTTTACATATCCACACAAATACACACGGCCTTCAGTGTCACCGCACTTGTTTTATTCCTCTGAGAGAAAACCCTGTAATTACAAAGGATAGGCTACAGTAAAAGCAGTCTGATCGGCTGTCAGACAACATTCACATCACAGCAGAGGGGAAAGGCTGTCAGACAGTAATCTGCCAATATGAGGTTTTCACATGTCTTTGTAAAGAGATTATGCAGCTGCATGTAATTGACATGGATAATTATAATTGGTTGGACAAAAGGCCATATAATTTCACCACATCATATCCCTGAAGGTGATATAGTGTTCAGCACTGCAATCACAGGGTGCTAATTTTCTAAGTCCTGTAAGTGTAAGGATAAATATACTGCAGCACAGAGTGTTTTCAGAAATATTCTCTAATAAAACGGTTGTTTTTTGCATTATTTTTTCAAAATAACGAGTCAGATGAGTAACTATCAATGTATGAATGAATGATTAATATATTGGTGGAGGAATTCTAAAGAATGGGTATCATTTGTGTCCCACATATACGTAAAAAAAAATAAAAATAAAAAAAAATATATATATATATATAATTTTTTTTTTTTTTTTTTTTTCAAAATCCCCAAAATCTGCTGCACACTGAATGAATAACCAGACCACAGAGGTCTATCAAAGATACAAAGCAAAACATCCAGTGTTAAATTAACACTTCCAGTGTCAACTGGTGTTTATATAATCCAGTGTGCATTATATAAACACTGGCAATGTTAATTTAACACTAACAGTGTTCATTTAACACTGGATGTTTTACTGTGTGTGTATATATATATATATATATTTATTTATTTTTAAATAATATTTGATAGACCTTTTGGGTCTGGTTATTCATTCAGTATGTAGACAGCATCTGCTGGGGATTATGTTGTTACATATACAATTCATTTTTTTAAAGATTGTCATCAAACTTTTTGCATGCATGCAAATTTTGCATAAGCAAGTTATACATTACTGTTCAGAACTACTGGTCAGTATGATTTTTTTAAAGTTTTTGAAAGAAGTCTCTTATGCTAAAAAAAATCTACATTTATGTGATCACAAATACAGTAAAAACAATAATACTGTGAAATATTACATCATATATATTTTATATACATATTTTTCATTTTTTAATAATCGCTCTCTCTCTCTCTCTCTCTCTCTATATATATATGAATAATAGTTTTAAGATATATGAATAAATTAACTATGAATAAATAACATTTAATTATTGAATATTTCAATTTAATTATGAATAATTTAAAGGTTAACCGGTTGAAGTATGTTCACCTGTGCTGTTTGATTTGATGTAGTCATCATAACATTATATGTACATATAATGTATTTACTCAATAATTATATATATGTATATATATACACACACACACACACACACACACACACATGTTATGCATGTTATGCATTTTAAAAAAATATATATATTCATGTATGGTTTAAGTTATTTTGGTGGAAAGGGGTATGTGGGTGAAAAAAATGTACAATTTTGTATGTGTATGAGAAAAGTTGATAAATTATTTAAAAATATATATAAATAAATGTATTATATATTTACAATACATTTAAAAAACACTTAAGGAAATCTTCAGTGACATGTGAAAGTTGAAGGATGCATTTATGCAGAATTTTATATAAATGGAAGCAAAGCAGCATCAGAGCTGCCTCTGATACTAGAGGATGTATGCAAAACAGTACAAGATTAAACATTAGGAAGATCATAAAGTTATGCAACATGGTGGTAATGACTCCATTTATAGTGGTTGAGATGGAATATCTATCAGTGCTGCCTGATCGAAATCTAGCCCGGTCGCATCATGAAAGTCTTCCTAAATCAAATTAAAGTTCTCATAGATCTATACAGAAAGTTTGTAGTGTCAACAAAGGCTCCATTTTCAACATATTTCTCAAGGGCAATTAAAAAGATCAATTCCACTGGTACAGAACTGTTCCATGTCATTAAATTAAAACTAATGCCAACATAATGTGCTACAACACCATTTATTTAGTGCACCATTGATTTTAGCAGCTCAGTGAAGGATTCATTAGGCTTGTGTTCGACTGATATCTACCTCTACAGAGGCCCTCAGTACCACCTGGCTCCTAGAGCAGTCCCTGGCACATCGACAACTGAAACCTAATGCTGGCGAGCTGCAGTGTGAATAGGCTTTCAGCAGTCTGCTTCTCTCCAACGGTTTCCTTTAACTGCAGGTCTATCAGTCTTCACAGCTCTAAGTGAAGAGAAAAAGAGTATCAAAACAGACAAAGAGCCAGGTGTCTTTCTGTGATTTCATTAAAAAATATTTCACTTAAAGTCACCATGAAATCACAACGGACTACCCTTATGACTAGACCTTATTTCAACGGTCCACTCTACTAACTATAGGTAACTTTGCAACTATATGTCAACTAACTCTCTTTAGAGTATTAGTTGACTGTAGTAGACTGTTAGGTTGGGGTTCAGGTTAGTAGAATAAGTTGAAATATAGCTGCAATCTTACTTATAGTCAGTAGAATGTATCTTGGGGAGCATCAAAATAAAGTGTTAGCAGATATTAAACAGAGTCTACTAATACTCTAATGACTGGTAGCTGACATGTAGTCAGTGTTGCCAGATTTTCACAACAAAACCTGCCCAATTGCATTTCAGGGAGTGTCCCTCTGTAAAAATTGCGTTCCGGGGAGGAAAATGCGCGTTTTTGCTAGGATTCCCCTGGTAAAATTCGCATTCCAGGGGCTAAATATCATGTTATGTTACTGCAACAGTGTTAAAGTAGCCCAATTCCATGGGAAAACCGCAGACATGCAACACTGCATGTAGCTGCAAAGTTACTCACAGTTGGTAGAATGTCTAAAGTTGACCATCGAAATGAAGTGTTACCATTCTTTTTTTATATTTTTTTTATGGAATATTGCAGTATTTATTATAAATGATTTATCCATGCAATTTTTTTATGTGCCCTTGTAATCTTTAATCAGAATATCTTCCCCTCCCTCTTGCAACAACATCTCTTCTCTGATGACGTGTTTACTGGTGTGAGAGCGGGACAATCTGTCACTCACATGACATCACAGCAACAGCAAATGACAATGATCCAATCAATTCCCAATGGACAAAATAATCAAGTCCCGCCATACATTTTTTCTTGTCCTCACTATGATATACGTCACAATAGGGAAGAAAAGACTATCGCAAAGTTAGTTTCATGCTGACTTTAAGGGGTAAGTTTACACGACAATGATGTACAAAAGATGGAAACGTTTTTCCAAAGCTTTCCAAAGCTTTCCAAAGCCAAAGGGATCTGTGAAAATGACTAAAAACGCTGTATTATGCTGCCAGGCCAGTAGTTGGCGATGTTACTTTGTAAAGAAACAACGCCTATAGTCTGAACAAGTAAAACACATGTGTTTTCACAAATTTGGAGGTGATAATGGTATCTTTTTCAAAATCTTGCACTTTGAAACCAGTTTTCAAAAGTTTGCATTTTCAGGCCCCCAAAACACTGTTGTTGTGTAAATGAACTGCCAAAACGCATAAAAAGTTTTCTGTTTTTAGTTGAAAACAGCGTAGTGTAAATGGCCTCTGTGTAATCAAGTTCAATTAAATTTGTTTAAATGCCGTCACTTTATTTAAATGTTGCTCTATATTAAGTAGAAAGCAAAATACGTGATTTTAATAGTTATAACCATTAAATAATAATCATAATTCCATAACAAGATCATCAAATCAACTTCCATATTTTCTTTCAATGAAAGTGCATAAAGCAGATTGTTATACATGAAATAAAACCTAAATGAATAATAGATTAACGATGGGATGGGTCTTCTACAATGAACCCTATAATAAGATGCAATCAGTTCTGACATATCGCTCAAGTGGAACGACACCCTGTGACGAACCCGAATCTAAATCTGTCACAGGAATCTCATGTCCACCTCTCACCTACCCGTCCCCGACAGCTCTCCAACCTGCACACTGCACTAGACATGCTTAGTTCATCCACAAATTCTTGATACTGTATGTCTATTCTCAGGAAGAAAATAATACAGAGAAAGGCATTGTGTCCACACCCTGGAGACACTTTGCTGCATAATGCAAGAAAATTAGATTAGCAATCAACTTGTGAGGAAAAAACATCTACCGTCAAATTGAATTTGATTGGATATGTTTGGCTGAAACCTGATATTGTGAATAACAATAAGCTTAGGGGAAAAAAGGTGGAAATTCATACAGATGATTGCACTTTATGAACAAGCTACATAAATTATGCATTAGATGGAGATATAGTGGTTTTGAAACACATGACTAAGATCTTACATTTAGAATTTCTTCCTAAAATCAACACTGAAGATGTGTTTCCTTAACAATAACAGTCAAGGAAAAGAATACAGTAAAAACAATACATTTATTTCAGCAGTTTTGCACTGTATTGATATTTCTCAAACATTTTGATTAGGGTTTGTTCTAATCCCCAAACCATACAGTACATTCAACCTGAACAGCTTAATATACAAACCCCATTCACACATTTAAATAAATAAATACATTTATTTCACCCGTAGGTTTTCTATTTTTGGTTTATGTAAACTTATATTAAACTTATACTTTTTAAGAATTTAAGAACGCATTTTAAAAATCTCCTTTTAATTATTTGTTTGCTATTCAAATCTGCAAAACAGCAATGACATCATCATACTTGCATAATGAATTATGATTGTTTTTTTTCCCTTAAATCTATTAGCATACTGAAATGTGATTAGATTTTTTTGGTTGCACTTTATTTTACAGTACATGAACTTATGTGTATTTACTTACCTAAGAAAGTACTGGGTAATATATGGTAACTACATGGGTTAAGGGGTAGTTTCAGGGTTAGTAGCTAGTTATTACCCAGTAATTGTAATTACTATAATAAGTACATTGTATGTACATGGGGAACAGGACTAAAAAAAATAAAGTGCTAATGATTTTTCTTTGAGGCTGCTTGGTTTTACATTTACAGGTTTGTCTTTACTAATTGGTCATTGTCGCGGTTAACGTGTGTAGGAGAATCCAAACAGAGTGGCCCAGAATGACCGATATATGAACACTTTAAACACAGAGAATATCGCGCACCACAAAACGTTAACGACATTGAATAATAAACAAAAAAGAACTGAGGGCTTAAATACACAGAAGGTACGATCAACAGAACAAGAAACAGGTGCGTAACTCAATAATAAACCATGGTAACAAACTATGAACGAGAACTCAGGCAAGCGGTGAAGGGGAAAATTAAACAGAACATGACAATTAAACTAAACAGAGCAAGATAATGAAACTGAACAAGACGTGAACAAGTTACTCATTAGTCAAGGGAAATATAGTGTGTTTGTCCAATGGATAAGCGTTACAGTAAAATATAGACAGACAGTTCTTAAAGGGATAGTTCAAAAATGTCTTCTTTTGTGTTCTGTAGGAGAAAGAAATGCATACGTGTTTGGAATGGAATGAGGAGGAGTAGATGATGACAATTTTAATTATTGGGGTAATCTATCTTTTTAAATGTATTGAAATAACAACAAAACAAATGAAATTGAATCAACAAAATTAATGAAACTTGTTTTGAGGAGCTACAAATGTGAAAGTGTTTTATTTTAAATTATATAACAATAATATCTAACACATAGATTAAAGGCCACTGTAACTGGTTGAACGAAGCTAATGCAATTTCTATATAGCAAAACGAATTAGGTTTTTGGATCTGAAGTGGAAGAATGGATCGGTGAAGATGTGGTTATTTGTTTGATATATCCATTTATCCTCTCCATTTTAGAACCTGATATATGTGGAAAAGTCACCAAATCCCACAAATGCACTATGGATAGTTTCTTCAAACCACAATTTTAGTGCTTCATTGCTTCAGTCTGCATGTAGAGCTATTTAAGTGATGCAGTTTATTGGCCCACTGCAATGCATCTTGTTAAACCAATACAGATTGCTGCTGTTGGACTTGTCTCTATTCATTAACTGAATCCTGACTCCCAGAGGCTTTCCACACTTGCAGCTTTCTAATGGTACATTTACACGACAACTATGTACTACAGACGGAAAAGTTTTTCCTTTGTGTTTTTGCACATACAGACGTCAAAACGATCCCCGTTTGCTCGAATCTGTGAAAACGACTAAAAACGCTGTATTCTGCTGCCAGGCCAGTAGTTGGCGTTGTCACTTTGTAAACACGCTTATAAACTGATGCATGTGCATGACGTCATCGGTTTCACAAATTTGCGGGTAACAGTATCGTGTTCAAAAACTTGCACTCTGAAACCATTTTTTCAAATGTTTGCGTTTTCAGGCCCCCAAAATGCCATTGTCGTGTAAATGAACGCATAAAACATTTTCTGTTTTTAGTTGAAAACTGATTGGTCTTTCAAAAATATGCATCAAGTATTTGTTTAAGAGAAAGATATACATTTAATACAATTGAGATGTTTGCACTTAAAGAGTCATTTGTGATGTGCACATACATTAATATCCTTTCTTCAGAGAAAAACTGTCATGCTAAAAGGACACCAAAAACCAGTATAATTAAAATGTAACATTTTATTTTTTATTTAATACTCGTAGGGCAAGTGCTATACGGATTGTTCCATTAATATGATAGCATCTATTTCCACTCAGCTGATCTCTAATGAGTTTTCTGCCATTTTCAAACAGAGGTATAATTGAAAGCTGGTCATGCAACACATTGCAAAGGAAGCATTCTGTCACATTACAAGCTCCAAGACAATCACTGAAACATTTTTTTATTTTAATACCTGGTCATTGAAGATACTGAACTTCAATGCTCCTAGATACATATGCAAGTAAAAATATATATTTGTAAAATATATATTAAAAGTATAGATTTTACTATTTTACTATATATATATATATATATATATATTTTTTTTTTTTTTTTTTTTTTTCTTAGGGGCAGGAAAAATTCATCATTACATAAAATAAATAATAAAATATAACATTTAAAATAGGAGGAAATATTTAGTAATTTTATATATAGCATTTAATTGTTTTAAAAATTACATTAAATATCAAATACTATATTTTTAAAACATTTTGTAACTTTATGAACAAAGCTCTGGACAAACAATACCTTTATGTGCAGTTTCATATTACACTCTCCCTGATCTAATTACATAGCTTTGTTTTCTCCTGTTGCAACATGTCTTTACTTCTAAAGAGCAAACTGCTGTAACGGTAGCAGTTCATTCATCAAGATGTGATTAAGCTGTAAAAAAAAGTTTCAGTTACAATCAGTCAGCAGTCACATATTAAACACTACAGAGTAATATCTATATACATACAGAACCAAATGGGGAATTGAGGACATTTTATTTGCATTTTTACAGTTGAAGCAACCCAACCCAACCCCCATAACCCTGATTCTGTGCCTTTTGAAGTCTGCAATGGAAAAACATAAAGAGACTATGCATGGAAACCGAGAAAAAACTGTATACATATCCTCTAACAGCCTTTTAATATCAGGTTGCATTTACAGTATACTGTTTATTGTGTACGTGTGAATGCACTTAGATTCAAGGAAACGTATTAAATAACAGCAAAACAAACAAAATAACAGCAACAAGCACACCTGTTATGAGAGTCTGTTTAACTCAAATTGATTAAATATATTGTGTCGGCCCACAATAAACATTTTCTGATGTGTATTAAAACCCTTTCTGTCAATTTGTCTTCACTTTGTAGTGTAAGACGGATATGAAATATTGATGGACTAAGCATCATCGAAGCACTCCGGAGAAAGGTCTAGCCCTTTCATCGCCGCAGCACAAAGGGAGCTATCATTTAGTGAAGTCTTTGTTGCTCCCCACCAAATCAATATTCCCTGACATTTTTAGTAAGGGATGGGCCTATTGGGGGGTGTAGAGCCAAGCAGTGCTGGAACAAAGGCAGTGCTTTTGAAACTATGACAGGCATTGCATGGCCATTAGCTTCTCTCTGAATCCTGCCGAGAGATGGAGGAAGAGGGGGTGGCCGCCATGGAGAGACTGTCATTTCAGGTCGCTCTGTTTCATCAATATTCAACACTCATTGACACTAACACCTACCGGGATGCAACTCAGTGTACGGAAGGGGCACAAATAATTAAATATGGATGAAAACACCTGCTTAGATTTGAATCTGCAATACAATAATGTCAATAACAATTATAAATGACAAAAACACAATTTAATCAAATCAAATCGGTCATTTTGTGCAAAATATGTCTATAACTCTGGTAAAATGTTATGGGACCCTGTTAAAGGGATCATAACATGAGAAATCAAATCTGCCTTGATCTTTTGACATATAAGAGGTCTTTGTACCATTAAACATCCTGCAAGTTTCATAGCTTAAAACATCCTCCTCGTTATAAACAAAACATTTATTTAATCAAGCTCCAAAAATGGTTTGGTTATTGTGGGAGTTGTGACGTCACATGGACAAATATATTTGCATAGCCCTGCCTCCAGAGCAAGACATCGACAAATAGAGAAACAGCATCGCACTATAGGCCACGGCCACTGGTATTAAGTCGCTTAACAGCTGAAACTCGGCTACACCGGATGCGAGTGTCGCATCAAAAGCAAATGGACAAATTGGACAAAAGCAAATTGACTAAAACCATTATAATCAGTGATGCTGTCTACACTACATACAGTAAACAGATGCGCGTTCAAATTTTCGTGGACAGCTAAATAAATGCTTTGTGAAAGTATCACTCTGACACCATCTAGCTGTTAGAAAAACTATAACACACAGCTGAAAGGATTTTCCAAATGCTTGATTGACTAACGAAACTAAAGCATGATTGAGTTTACCCAAAAAAATGTAAGTAAACATACGAAAATACATCAATAATTCTCTAAATGTACTAACTTTTAGACTTTAAACCAAGCACAAGAACGTTTTGATTACTGATGTATACAGACATAAACTGAAAATTACATTTCATCGTGGGGCATTTCTAACGAAACACAGTTGACTAATATTGAACCTGGAGATCAGGACTAGAGTATTTTTTTAACGAATTTATTGGTTTGTCAAGACTAATTTAAAATATTATAAAAATACAACCTACTTCGTTCTTGGCGCATTTTTTTTTTTTCTGCTCTGGACAGATAGTTTAGTTTGGGAGCCATATAGCCATACGTCAAGATGCATGTAATTATCTGCCGCAATGCATGATGTCCGAGTCCAAAACAGTTATAAAATAAATATAAATAAGTATTATAAAAATTCCACATGACCCCTCTAAAGTTGAATCCGCTTTTATATTTGAATATTATAAAAAATATTTACATTATATAGTGATATGCTACTTAAGTAATATTTGAGAGCAAGGGGGCCCCCTGGTGATTCGGGGAATTGCGTATAGGGAGGACCGGCACTGGATCCCAGCGTGAGAAACAAGTGGATGCTTTATTTAAAATGGCATCCTGGATCATGTCCGAGGATTAGATGTTTGTTCAGAGAATTTTGTTTTGTAAATGAGGCAAAGTGTACTGCCAAAGAAACTTTTGTAGACAGATGAAGCAGTCAGCTGCATTTGGATCTGACAGCATGATTTCATAATGCTTTGTCTGTAAATGATGGTTTTATATGGATAATGTTTTCAGAACACTAACGTGCAATAGTGAGTGGTGGCTGATACTGTTTCCTATGCATTGGCGTTAGCCAATCAGAACAGTGGCCGTTTACTGACTAGCCTTAAAGGAGTCGCCCCTTAAAAACTGATCATTTCAGACAGACGGTCAGAACAATCGTTTTTTCAATTTTGTGCAAAAAACTGTATTAACATTATAAGTGAACCTCAAGGAATATATTAAAATAACAAAATAGCTCCTTTAATTTATTTCAGTCCCCAAGGAGTCTGAGTCTCATGCAGTATGCTTGGATTATTATATCCGCAAATTAAAATGCAATCATTCATATAAAGAATCCTAATGTAGGATACCGATATGAAGGAAATGCATGAATGCTCTCAGTTATGTAAATAGCATTTACATAATTATTGGGCACGAATATCTAATTATGATACACCACCCCAACCCAAAGCTGCTTTTGGGTCAATGATAATGAATAAAGGTTCATTTAATAACAAAATTAAAAAAATTTATATTATAAAAAAAAATACATTAAAAATTATATTATAATATATTATTAAAAATGTAATAACAAACCAACTTGGAGTATGATCCCTGCATAGAATCACCAATACTTTTACATTTGACTCCAGATTTCTGGAATATATTTATTTGTTTTGTATGTCATGGGGCTTTTTTTTACTGATGTGAAAGAGAGAGACAGCACAGTGAATGTAACTGTGGATTACAATATCGATTGGTGCTGGAGCAAGAAAGTTTATCTTTATTATGCACAGAGTGTCCCAGGCGAATGACGAGATCGAAGCCGGCCATACTATAGGAGTTTGCCACCAGGCTTCCCTTGAGGCAACCTCTCCTGTAAAAGGAATAAAATAATGGGAGAGGGGCAAAATTAATGATTGAAAAACCGCTCCTGTCAAAGCCCTTGTTGGTTCAGTGGAACTTTACAGGGGTTTTTATTAACATGTTGTTTGCTATCGGTGTCAGAGGCTGTCTGCTGAATGGACAGGCTAGCCGTGGGCTACTCATGTGTGAGGTTGCTGCATTTCTCACTTTTTGACCTCCACACTAGGCTGACAGTTCACTCTCTGCAATGACAAGAAACTGCCTCTGGCCCTTCCTCGCTCCAGACATAAAAACATACATGAGCCAGACTCGTTTTATATTTATTGGAATCTGAGGTGCTTATCCGTGCATTCAGAGAGACCCGTATCTCTCCCTCCCTACTAAATACAAACATACTGTAGAAGCCTATTTCTACCTCAGAGTAAAAAATAAATATAAAAAAATAAAGAGATATGAAGTCACATTGTGAGATATAAAGACGTAATAGTGAGCTATAAAATTGCACTTACAAGAAATAAGGCTGCAATCGCAAGATATAAAGTCATATAAAGTCATAAAGTCATATTGTGTGATATAAAATCACATTGTCAGATATAACAACACAATTACAAGAAACAAAGCCACAACTGAAAGATATGAAGTCATATTGTAAAATATAAAGTAAAAGTGTGAGATATAAAGTCGCATTCACAAGAAATAAAGCCAAAGTCAAGTCAAATTGTACGATATGGTGACATTTTGAGATATAAAGTTATAATTGTGAGATAAAAAGTCGCAATCAGAATAAACAAAGCCGCAGTTGGAAGATATCATGGCATATTGCGAGATACGAAGACATAACTGTAAGATCTAAAATTGTATTTACATGAAATAAAGTTACAATTGCAAAAGATGAAGTCAAAATGCAAAATATACAGTCATTGTGAGATATAAAACTGCATTTACAAGAAATAAAGCCACGATTGCAAGATATGAAGTTGTATTGTGAGATATAAAGTCACAATTGTGAGACACTCATAATCGTAAGACATCAAGACATTGTATTTATAAGAAAAGAAATCTGCAATTGCAAGACGTTGTATTTATAAGAAAAGAAATTGCAATTGCAAGATATGAAGTCATATTGCAAGATATAAAGTCACATTGTAGGATATAAAGTCATAACTGAGAGACATAAAGTTGCAATTGTAAGACAGTTGTGTCACATTGTGTGGTAAAAAGTTGCAATTACAAGAAATAAAGCCACAACTATTGCGAGACATAAAGGCACACTGTGAGACAAAGTCATAAACATCCCCCAAAAGAGAATATTGTTTTTTTTTTTTTTTTTTAACAGCAATGTAGGTTGATAATGCTTTAACACCTTTATGTATTTGTTTTCTATTCCTCCCTGCAATCATCCAAAAACTGATATTTAATCCCACCTGATGTCCCTAAGCAAGTGCTCATACCTATTCATTTACAGTGGCGAGAGTATTCTTCGTGTGCATGGCAGTTGAAGGTTCCAATATTTCACTTGTGCCAGTGAAACCTGGGAAATAATCAATATGACATGCCAAACAATAGAACACAATGATTGGAGTTTAATACCCTCAACTCGAGAATCGCTAATGTTCCTGTTGTAGAAAATCGATCCTTCTAACACCACAGCAATTCGAACTTAAACGCACACTGCTGGAGGATTAGAGCACCATCGATGGGAGTCTCAATAAAAACCAAAAATAATAAGATAAAGATTGAATATTTTGAGGGGGAAGGTTCACCACAGTAACGAGGGCATTTCCCTTCTGTAAAAACAAATGCTCAGCTCCTGTTTATCAAGAGACTGTGAAACGTCCAGAAAGGGTATTATGATATGTGCCTGAGGGATTGATACAGAGATAGACGAATGAGCTGTCATTTTAAGAGAGGATACTGTAATACAATCTATTTACTTTGTCTTTCGTTTTTGATACAGCTACAGATCTTATTATAAGCTCTTACGTACAACATAAATTTGACTAAAACTAAGCCTGTTGCACTACCGCAATTTAGTCTTTAAAGCTAAAAGATGATGTGTTCAGACATGTCTTTGGGATTAAGGGAAGCTTTTAAAGAGGGGCTCGATCAGGGGGGCTACAGATAATTAATTAAACACAACCAGGGGAAGCTGATGACAGCCATATTGCTCTTCTTCTATAATAGGGTGTTGAATTCCCTGCCCCCGAGGCTCGCTGCCGCTCTAGAACCTTTTTCCAATATCATGGAGGTGATAAATATTCAATGACACAGAGACTTGTGGGCAACAATTGGATCCGTTTCTGTCCGCGTTTGAAGGAGGAGGTCGCTGGCAGAGTGACATAATGTGGTGAATCTGTGTGAAAGCTGAAGTCAAGACTTTTATCAACGTCCCCTGGGATACTCGCTCTGATCTCCAAATCCAGAGACGCCAGTGACCGATCCCCAGATGTCAGTAACCAAACCCCAGAGCTCACTGTGCCTACGCTTCACTGGCAGATGATAAAAACACTAGTATTACTGATAGACTGGGCAGAAAAAAAGGTGCACTTTTTGCTTATATTTTTTTGCTTTTTCTTCATTCCAGTGGACTTGATGTTGGAAGTCTGTTGATTAAATTCTGCTACTTCACAACAAATCTGTTTATTTTCCTTTTGTTTTGTTCTTTAAGAGCAGGGTTGCCAGGTTTTCACAACAAAACCCGCCTAAATTGCATTCCGGGGGATAAAATCTGCGTTTTAGGTGGGGTTCCCCTGGTAAAATTTGCATTCCAGGGGATAAATATCATGTTATTTGGAGTCGCTTCAACCCGCTGACTTTTTTAAAAAAATTAGAGATCTACAGATATACCGATTTACCTATATTTTCCCCGATATTTAAGCATTTTACCATAATTGGATATCGGTTTTGTAATATCGGATTTACCGATAAACGCCGCCATCTTGTGGGTGTTTTGAGAATCGCACGCAGGATCGCCATTACAGCGCAGCTGAGGGGAGACGAGACAACGGCGTGCACGGGTAAAGTATACTTACCTGCTTTGCTGTAATTAGTAAACTTTATTTAACATAACAGCCATTAATGCACCAATTAGATGTGTTACATAGATGCCTGAAATGTAGCTAGTTTATGCAGCTTGTCTCTAAGAAATAGAGACAAGCTCACAGAGTCACGTAAGATAATCCATCAAGTCCTTTGCATGAATTAAATAATACAGCCATGAATGAGCACATGCTGGAAATAAAAGCGCTGAATTTAATTATCTCTCTGTCGTCCAGCTCATCATTAGTCTCGTGAAGTCGTCTGCATTTTCGCGACTTCACTTCAGCGGGTTGATGCTCAGGAAATGCTTCACTGCCACCGCATGTAACTTTTAACAAGATTCACTTGTTTAAAACACCGTATTTATATAAACATTTACTATATAACCATTAATTCGCTAATAAACATCCATGTAAACACAACTCTATGGAAATTAATTATTTATTATCTCCGCGAGCGATCACAGTTTGAGTATAGTTCTGTGTAAATGCATAAACAGCGCTTTGTTAGCAGATATTTCATAATCTAGATCGACAAAAACATTATTAATAATTGTGATATAACATACCAGCTGAGAAATGCAATAAAATACGATGTTTTATTTGTTATATTCCAATATTCGAGAGAATATTATTCAGTTATTTAACATTATCCTGCGAATTATTCTTCACTCTTTAGCCTATAAATCTACTAAAACTGTAGTTTAAAATGAAGTATTACATTTCTGCAAAGTTTCAAAGATATGACTCCTGTCTTTAATTTATTTTCTCCATTTGAAAACATTAGACATTCTACATTTATCTTGCTTATTGTTAACATTAGTGTTGCTGCTGATGCTTTTTATAAATATAATTATTTTTGTAATATGAAGATTAAAACTAACACAATTTATTGGTGTATAAATAAGATTTGTTTTCTATGCAAGGAGGGAGTGATTGTTATAAATAAAATGGTTTGTTCAGTTCAGTGGTGTTGTAATCGTGTCAAAAACAGAAGTATAACAGTAAATAAATATCGGTTCTGCATATCGGTTATCGGGCACATAAACACAAAAATTATCGGTATCAGTATTGGTTCTAAAAAATCAGTATCGATCGATCACTATAAAAAACAACCCACGGCAATAGTGTTAAAGTAGCCCAATTCCACGGGCAACATAGTTTAAAAGTGCTGATATAACACTGATATAAGCACTGGGATTTGTCAGTCTGTGCAAAGATGACAACTATTTTACGATAGAAATGTTAAACGACCAACATCAATATCCTGAAAACTTTATTTTCATTAAATTTCACCATTTTGAATTGAAAATACATAATCTTATGTGATTCATGCAATGCAATTGGTAATTATCAGTGAGATGAGACAAGAAACATTAAAAGAGCCTGAAACATAAATGACCTGGAACAATTATTGTCACAGGAACTTTATTTCCCACTAAACCTGTTTTTGTCTGCGTTTCCATCGCGGTCTAAAGTACTGTGAAGAATAGGCAAATTAGTCAGGTGACGTAGGACTGTGCGCGACTTTCCATTTCGATTTCGATTTCGTCCGTTGCATATAAGCTTAATAAAGCCTGAACCTCGTTGTCAGTCCATTGGTCGTATTTTTAAAACTCCATTGCTGATTCAAATAGCAAACAACTCTTACTGCACACATCGCAACAGACTTTTAAAAATGGTGGTTGAAATAAAATGCTGCGTGCAGTCAACCAATCAGCATGTTCAGCTCCTAAGTCCCATGAGGCTTTGTGAGAATTATGGGTGAAACTTCCATTAAGCTGTAAACAATCAGTAAAAGGCTCGCTCTATGAACGCAATAATATGTTGTTTTTTCTAGGAGATGACAAAAAAAGAAAATAATCATGAGGAAAAGTGCAATGACTGAAAAGAGCTCTTGTCATAGATGTTCTTGATATAACATGTCACGTTAAAATACCAAGCGACACGTTGTTCTCATAATGTCTGTAAATAAAACGTGAAGAAAAAGCTCATTCAGTCAAACTGATGGATAAGCTTTACTTGTAGGGCAACCTTATGATTTAAAAGGATTCACTTCAGTCTTTTTTAATGGAAGTTGCCCAAACCGGAAGCGCAGCCCATAATTCAAAAAGCAGTAGGCTCATCAGAAATAAGGTAGATAATAGAAAACTTTTTCCACTATGTTAAAGTGTAATTTATAATAACTTGTCACTCACATGACCAGCAAACCACAATGCTCAAATCAATGATGGACAAAATCAAGTTTCGTCCCACATTTTTTCTTGTTCGAGAAGCTGTTCCACTTGTATACATCACAATAGGGAAGAAAATAAATAGTCTTCCGTTTTAGGCTGAATTTAACAAATTGTGCCAAAATCCAAAATGTATCATATTTGTGGCCTTTATCACAGTTAGGACCAAATGTTCTAAACCTCAGACCTCTGCATTTCTAAACTAGCAAACTAAAATGCAGACAAAGTTAATACTGCTCAGTTTAAATGGTCCCTATCCATCTGTACCAGTCGGCGCGTGCAACGCCCAACCAAACACATTTTTGCGCATGTGAAGGATGATGTTTTACGTGGATATTGAAACAAAAGTGAAATACAAAGCCTTAGTTTACATAATGAACAGTAGTTCAGCAACTAATAAATGTTACATTGCGAATATGGAAACGTTTGGATTCTTCCTGAATGAGAGAGGTAGGCTATGTGAGCCCAATTCAGTTTTGCGTTCTTGTTCTGTTCTGAATAAAATAAAGTTAAAGGATTTTCTGTGGAGTGAGGTACTAAAATAGCCAAGTTTTATTTACCGGTATTTAAATTAATTTTATTGTTTGCAATTACAAGGTTGAGGGGTGTTTTTAGAGTAAGAATGTCTTTTTCATGCGATTACTTCCTTTTCATGGCCGGGTTATGTTTCTCTGTGTCGTAAACTATAGGGCAAGGCTTCTAAAATTTGGGGCGTGATATTTAAATGACTTTGATTGTTTTCAGCTGCCACATTTATCAACACCCATTCATTCATGCGAAGGAATTGGCTGCATACGAAAGTTTAATGGATCACATGTGAGCGTTGTCGTAAGCTGATTTTTTCGTTCGTATGTACGCTGGTTTCTACGTTCGTTTGATAAATGAGGGCCAGTAACTTCTTATTTGCTGAACTGTTTTATGAAAGCAATATCACTCGTGCTGTATAGGTCAGAATGTTTTCAGGACAACAGCACTCTTGTTAGTGTAATATTGCTTGAACACTTTTTTTTTTTTTAGCAAAAAGAAGCAATGAGTACATCTTTAACATTATGGTAGGAAACAAAGTAATATAAGTGGTTAAAAGTAAAGGTTTGCTCTGGAAAATTATTCTTGTCAATATAACGGGTTAATGGATGTGTGTCTGGCCTTTCACTGACTGAAGTCATTGGCTGACAGATTGATCAATAGAACAGATTAGTTCCCACTGTCAGCTATCACCTTTCCCTTGGTGTAGGGTATTTGATCTCGGACCAGTGGTTTTGGGAAGAAGTGGAAAGTGAAGGAATATTTGAAAGAGAGGACAAGAGAAAGAAAGATTGGGTGTAAATGAAGATATGTTGCTGTTGAACTACTTTAAAAAGTTTTAAACCAATTTCAATGCAAAACTATAAAAAATTAACAAATAAGGAAAACTGAATTCAATTCATAAAATGAATGAAGGTGTTAAAAAGAATTAGAAGTATTAGAAACAAAACTGGCAGAAAAAACAAAACAAAAAAAAAAAACATTAATTTTGGTTACTTGACAAAAGCATATCTGGTGCTGTCACATGAACAAAGACAGAGTATGAAATGCTGATAGCGCCCATCCCAGACTGCTATTGTCTAACTGCGTCCCCTCAGTCAGCCAGTGTCCCAGACTCTGACCCTAATTAAGTCATCAGACACAGGCACTTGACCAGGGGTCGCCTTCTCCACTGCAGTCTGGATCCATGCAGCTCAGTCTGAATGCTAAAAACACTTAGAAATCAGCTCTGATAACCTGTTCCTTTCATAACCTTCCCTGTCAGTGGCTCTGGTCGTGCTCGATTACAATAATCTTTGGGTTCACTGACTGTATTACTTATGCTCTGAGTTTTAATAAAACATTTTATACGAACTGAGAATGAAAAAGCAGCTTTAATTATGGCTCCAGCTTGACAAGGCTCTGACCCTCTCATTGGGCTCAGTGCCATAATCAAATGATCAAAAATAAAGCTGTTCCTTATGATGAAATTATTGCTTTTATTAAAACAATGTAGAGTAATTTCAACAGGTTTAAATGTTTTTGAAAGACATCAGAACAAGGCTGCATTTATTACAAACAGATATAATGTGAAATATTATTACACTTTATATTTAATATTTCTAAAATGTAATTTATTTCTCTGATGCCAAAGCTAAATTTTCGGCAGCCATTACTCTAGTTTTCAGTGTCATGTAGTCCTTCTGAAATCATTCAAATATGCTGATTTTGGTGCTCAAGAAAAAATTCTTATTATAATCAATTTTGAAAACTGTTGTGATGGTTAATATTTTAAAATCTTTTGTAACATTATAAGTGTCTTTAATGACACTTTTGATCAATTTAATGTGTCTTTTATGCATAAAAAAAAGTGTTAATTCCTTATTCCTTAAAAATCTTTTGAACAACAGTGTACATTAACTCTCCATGTATTCTTTAACCTCTTTAGGGTGTAAACCTGGCACCAGGTCCAGAATTACGATCATATGGGAAGTTATTAAGACAGTATGGGACATTATTAAGACATTTTCAGAAGAAAATATAGGTGTAGAATAGAATAGAACTGCACAGACTAGTTGACTTTAATGCTCTGTTATGACGCTTTAAGCTTGACATCAACTAGTCGCTGATCATGGCCTATAGAGGGCGCAACAGGATAAGAAAAGTCCACTTTTACACTCCGTTTCCAACAGTTAAAATGACAAATAAGTGCATACTCCAAGAGAGCTCCACAAGATATGTTTGATTATACCATCTGAATGCTCAATATTGATCGGGGGAATGCACATTTTAAACAGCTTATTGTACACATAAGTTAATCACCGTTCTAAACTAATGCGCTGCTGCATTGTAACCCACACACATACACGCAGTTGCGTGCTCATCATGTGCTGATCGTGTGCACACAGAAGCCTTCAGTAGCGCAGAAATGTATTGTCAACACTGTTCTGTGATTTATCAATAAAATAGCTTAGAAACTGAAAGGTTCTAGCATATATTTCTTATTAACTAAAGCTTCACTATTAGTAGAGAGACGCTCCCAGGTAAAAAATTAATTCACACACGCTCACTAATGCATTCAAATAAATGTAATCTTACTGTGCTACTTTATCTGTATCCGATTCACAACGAGCAGAAATCTGAGAAATGCAATGACCCAAAGACAAAAGAACTGATAAAAATAAGCTATGTAGGAGCGATAGCCTTGTGGGCAGCGCTGCCATATATGGCATACAGCTGTGCACAAGGCAACCCGCTGACTCGACTTTAATCACATAAATGTCGACTTAAAAAAATCTGAAGTCATTCAACCCCTAGTGTAGAAAATATGAGGGTTGTGGAAGGTTTCCAGGACATTGCCAAGTGGATGCTAGCCAAGATGATTTTAAGAGGTTTGCTATAGAGTTGCAAAGGTGTTCTGCTTTGTATGGTTGCTTACTGTCTCAACTCAAAAGAGTCTGTCCCCATGTCTCTAGGGTTCCCTACATATGGTCAGATTCGCCTTTGAGGGCTGTAGTCTTCAGTATGTAAGATAAACACTTTGTAAACTAGATGCAAACCTCACAAAAAGCTACGTTATTAATTCTACAACAGTAATGCTGATAAACAATCAATAAAAAAATCAAAAACAGAGATAGCAGGCAAATATAACAATACTAAAACCAAATTAAGATATATATTTTCATACCATAATATTGTACTTTACCACAACATAATACGCCCCATGCAATATATGATCAATTCATCCTAGCATTGCTGACAAGCAGTTTTCCCCATCTAAGTTCAGCTGATCTGGCGAGTGACCATATGAAGGGGTAAAAAACAGTGTGTTCTTTGCACTATAATCCTATTAACATAGATTACTTACACATTGTACACCAACAAGTCAATGGGAACAAGGACATGTGTAATCGCATTGCTTGAGAAAAAGAGAGATTGCCCCGAAGATACCCAAAGCGGTGTTTATTTCATGCTATTGATGCTATGGGTGGACTCTTCTGACACACACATAAGGAGCTGTATGGCTGCTATGTCGAACATTTAATCACATCCACTTGATGGCAATTTACAGTATTTAAACTGTGTCAATACCATACACCTGCACCATTATTTGTCACTCACTCAAAGCTGTAACACTGTGCCCATTAACACTGGTTTAGTCTTATTTTATATCAGAAAATCCAGTGTTCTAGGAATGTATATTAGATTCACCTTTAAACAACATCAGCCCTTTGACCTGCATCGTATTGATCACTGCTTATCCTGCGGCTTTTGTTTCCATAGTTACAGTGCTAACCCTTGGGAATGACCTTTTAACAGACCGGCACTATTGGGTAGTTTTCAGTTTGTAGGACAAACACTCACACACACTGGTTCTGGTGTCAAAATAGGCAATGCATTTAATTACTGGCTGATTCATCTCCATCCAAGCTGTGGATAATGGTACCGGTGACTAATGACTCCATCAGCCTGTCATCTGCGTCACCAGGCATCTGCATATAATATAACAAACAACTTAGTTTCAACAGGACAGGTCAGCGGTATGACCCCTATTGATCTTTTCATTGATTTGAGAGCAAGATTAAACCTAAATGTCTTTATCTTGTCTTGTATCTCCATAAAAAATAATAATATTTGACACAAATGTGTTTTAAGCTAGTAACACTTTACAGTAAGGTTCAATTCGGCATTAGGTTAAACATTAGGTAGCATGAACTAACAATAACAAATTTTCTTTCTTTTTTAACAGCATTTATTAATTTAGATTAATGTAAGATTACACTACAGTTGAAAAGACTGGGGTTTAGTTCGAATTTTTAATACTCATATTAAGCAAGGATGCATTAAATTGACCAAAAGTGAGAATAAAGACATTTACATTGTTACAAACATTTACACAAATTAGACGGCACTGTTTTCAATATTGATAAGAAATGTTTTTTGAGCACCAAATCAGCATATTAGAATGATTTCTGAAGGACACTGAAGACTGGAGTAATGATGATGAAAATTCAGCTGTGTCATCAAAGGAATAAATTACATTTTGAAATATATTAAAATGATAATATATTTAGATTGTAATAATATTGCACAATATTAAATTTGTACTGTATTTTTAATCAAATAAATGCAGCCTTGGTAAGCACAAGAGACTTTTTTCAAAATATATACAGTATATATATATATATATATATATATATATATATATATATATATATATATATAAACATTACTAACTTTGAAAAAAAAAAGTACTAGTGAATATTTTTTAAATAAATATACAATTAATTAATTTATATTTTATGTCCAATAATTAATTATAAATATTAATATATTGTTGTTCGTTGTTAAAGACCAAGCCAAAAATATTGTGTCATCCTTTACTCACTTTTGGGGTGAACTATCTCTTTGATTCAGGTTTGTTCGTAATAAATTAAGTATTGTAAAATGTAATGAAATGTGAAAAACTTTAAATGAAAATGCTATAAAAGAAATTATATTAAAGGATTAGTTCACTTCAGAATTAAAATTTCCTGATAATTTACTCACCCCCATGTCACCCAAGATGTTTGTCTTTCTTTCTTCAGTCAAAAAGAAATTAAGGTTTTTGAGGACAAATGCATTAACTGATGTTTTGTGTGAATTAATCAAACCTTGTAAAGTGTTACCATTAAGCCTAACTTAAAATAAATTTGTTTAAAACTAATTTATGGATTACCTGATGTTTTAGAAGGGGATTATTGTCCACAGCAACATACCACAAAATTTCCACCACAGCTTTTTTTTGTGGTAGATTAGCAAATGGCTTTCCTGGATTTATTCAAATACAGAGAACGGAGGCTCCAAATGACTGTCAGAGCAAAGCCAAGACTCCTGCTGCTTTATGGAAGAACACCTGAGAGTAATGTACCGCAAACCACTGAAGAAACTATGAGACACAGCCTGCAGCTGTGCCTGTTGTTTATGAGTTAGAAAGGAAAAGAAAAAGAGAGAGACTTATAATTAATCTGTCTGATTGTGACACTGTTTCATATGATAAGAATCAAGGTATGATGGGATACAAGGACACATGTAGCTGTGGATAAAAGCCAAAGTAAGACATGTATTGTAGCAGGTGTCCTTGAATATTGTGTGTTTTACTCCCAATAACAGCTTTAAAAGCAGGTGCGTCACTATAGACCTATTTTACTGGGGCACAAGTAATATAGGCCATTAATGATAAATCCTTGTCTGATGGTAGATATTATATACGTCACAATAGGGAAGTAAAGACTACTGCAACTTTTGTTTCATACAACCCGATCTCACAGCAATTTGTACGTATTTTACGAGGTGGCTAATTCATTCGAATTTGTACGAATGACCTACTCTAACCCCGCCCCTAAACCTACCCGTCACTGGGGTTTAGACAAATCAGCCACCTCGAATTAGCCACCTTGAAAAATATGTACGAATTGGTCGTGAGATAGCGTTGGATTCGTGACGCAATGCCGCTTTGACTGCCGGGCGAAGTCCTTTGCGTAACTTGCAAACTTACGCATCAAGGGCGCATAGCGGTCGCAAAGGGGGCGCTCACGAGCACTCTTCTGAAACCTAAAATGATGAACGGGACACCCTACGGTCTCCTGGACTTAACGGACACGCGCACACGGCAGCCATTGGAAGTCCACAAGACCGAAAGTGCATAGAAGTGTGCCATTTGGGATTCAGCCACTCTGACTTTAAGCAAAGTCCCTTTAAGACAAGTCATTTCACTTGGCAGCCATCTTGTAAATGCCTCTCAGGGAATTGGAAGTGCAGCTCCTATCTCTTTGAATGGGAAAACATTAAATTAAACATTAAACTGTTTGCCAAGCTTACGATTAAATGTCATATTTGAAATCACCAATGAAATATGACAACAACTATCTCATAAATTTAGTTTCTAAACACTCGATTTGTGACAAAAAAATGCATTTTGCAGGCTAGACCAAGCTAAACCTATAGAAACAGTCAGTGTTCGTAGACGCACAGTCCTAAGAACACTGACTGTTTCTATAGCAACCGGAACCTCTAACAGCAGCTGCAGTCATATGATGACTTTACCAATAAGCGATTGGCTATTTTATTTAGAAGGCAGGACTTATTCCGTCATATTGCACTTTCTCCCATTCACAGTAATAGGAGTGCACCATCTTTCTGTGTATAAAGTCTGTGCTTTAAGTCAATAGTGAAGATGAGTGAAAATGTGAATGCTAATGGCTAAGCTATTTCCACAAACCTTCCATACTAGCATATCCCCACTCCATCTCAGTTATTTTGCTAAAAATGGAAAGTGAGGTAAACTGATAGTTCTGCTGTCGAAAACGTTTGTTCTGTAGCCAACTATCTCAGCTGTGGTGCTCAATTATGCTAATGAGCTATGGGAGTTTCTGGTTCATACAGTATTTGGACTTCTCTAGCAAGCACTGAATATATGTCATGTTTTTAACTGCAAGTGTTGGTTACCTTCCAGTTTGACATGGAAAGTCTGAGTGAAGACATTAATTAATTTCGTCTTATGTCTGTGTCTATAGTGTCCATACAGGGGTGTCTTTCTATGTCATGGCTGCAGACTACATGCAGCTCTTTCAGTATTGTGCTCCATGGTGTCTAACCTCACATAATGAACTCCTTGTTGGTGCTAATGGTTACTATTATAAGAAACTGTCAAAAGTTCCACTTACAACAGCCCTCTATGACATTTACATCGCAAATGTCTGGGAAATTGGCCACACTAGAGCAGGCTGTATTTTTATTGGCTTTGTGTCATGAATTTAATCGCTGTACCTATTTTTTGTTTGGTTGTACAATCAGTACTTTTTTTTTATTTATTAAAGTTGCGATGTAATGAAAGTAGTGTTAGATCTTTTCTTCCATATTGTGATGTACATCCGAGTGAAGTGGATTACTGAAAAAGAAAAAATGTATGTTTGTACACTGTAAAAAATAATTGTTGGTTTAACAAAAAAATTAAGTTACCAGTTTGACTTAAAATGTTGAGTTCATTGATATTAAAAATTTGAGTTAATACAATGAAGGCGATTTGTATAATCAACAGAAACTCAAAATATTATGTTATCTGAACCACATTAATTATCTAAGTTTATTTGACAAAAGAAAAAATGTTCTGATAACAAATCATGAAAATAATTTTTTACAGCGTATCCATCAGTTGTTGATTGGATGGAGGCAGATTGATCTGAATGTGAGTTTGCAGACAATTATAAGAAAGGGGCGGGGTTTAAGCAGACGAAATGATTGGACAAGTCTGGCATATGTCACCAGAGAGTAGTGTGACATTTCACTGGAAGATCGAGTTATATTTTGATTAAAAATTAGGTCTTTTTTTTTTTTATAAACGAAACATGCACAAATTAATTGTTCACAATAAGATCAATGCATTTAGAAAATAGATAGGTTGAATTTTCATTTCATGCTAACTTTAATGTAATAGAGAACCAGTATTGCTATATTTCTGTGATACTTTGCTCAAATTATTTGCGACTGCTCAAAAAAGAGATTGTTACGGTAAAATATGCATAGACTGATTTGCTTGAGTGCCGAATCCTATTTAAATCCCCCTATTCAATGGCCTCTTCAGATGCCCCGAAATGCAAATGGGCTTAAATATGGGTGTGTTTTCTATTATTTGTTTGGGCACTAGAGAAAATGCAAGTGGTTCCACTTACATATGAGAGCCCTTCAGAATCCCTGTTTATATCCTGTCTGTCTCCCTCCTTGTGTCCAAACACCATTTTGGGTTTGATGACAATTTCAAATGCATTCCTACAAATTAGACTGGCACTCAGGCAGATCACACAGCAGGGAAGACCGGGGCACAAAATTCGGCATCACAGTTTTGCTATGCTAGAATAAAGGGATTATCATAAGAGCTTTTAATCTCCCATAGACACGAGTAAACATTCATTCTTGCATCGCTTCATCATGCAATTAGTTTTTATTCTGTGAGAAATAGAATCTTAATCGATTACAGTTGAATCAGGGGGTTGGTTTATCTATGTGAGACTATTTTGCACAAATTTTAATTTTTCACAGTGGGGTGTTACTCTCAGTGTTATCACAAATATTAGTGGAATCTGTTAAGAGGAAGAGATTAGGTGAAATGGCTTATTTTTTATAAAATATTGTCAAAGGGCAGTGTGAGGAAGACCAGGAACAGAAAGAGAGTCCATCTGTAACTTTTTGTGTCTTAAAAGTTTATATAATATTCCCATTATCTGCAACAAATTAGTCATTTCGGATTTAAATTGTTGTTATTGTTAACTAAAACTGTTAACTAAGTTTTTGTTAACTTAAATAAAATGAAACAAAATAAAATATAAATATCAGATGAAAAACTGAAATACAAATAAATCAAAAATTTCCTACTGCCCACTTCTGATTATGATACTTGTTGCATTCAAGTGCTTTGTTGTCGGAAAGAATAAGAATCATGGAGGACACCAGGTTTATTCTTGCCTATTAATTGGGAAAATCTTATTAAAGCCCAAATGATATTTACCGTCCCATTCATTGACAACCACATAAACCTTCACCACGCTAAATAGTCAGCTTGCTGACAATGCTGTAATTTTGGTCAAACACAACATGTTTTCACGGTGTATAAAACATACAATACGCTTCAAATAAATATTCATACATGTAAATATACACTACTTTAACGACAAGACAAGGCGATGTAGCTGTTGTAGAAAAAACTAATAAAGAATACCAGTCACAGCAGCAATCATTTTCCACTTTTCCGCCATGTTTAAAGTTTATGCCCCACCCAACTTCTCAGTGATAAATATGACTTGAAAGACTGCTCATGTCCAATTTTTAACTAGGAAACTCGTATTTACGATAATTCCGATAGCATGTGAAGGCAGAATTTAAAAAAAAACCTAAATGATAAATACATTAATATTTATTAATAATTAAATAATATTGAATAATTCATTAAAATAAACATTAAACCGATTTTGAAAAAGTACAATAGTTGATTTTAACCTTGCAGCAAATTTCAAATAGGTTAAAATGATTTTGTTAAAATTCACCAACACTTTTAGGTCTCCCCTACTGCAGTGTCATATAATCAGAAGTCTAACAGTGCTGTAAATTTAAAAAATACTCTTTTCTTTGCTATAGCTTAGCATGAACATGTATGAACAAGAACACACACACACCTAACCCTCATCCCTTCCATCCTCACACCTGCCCCATCTGAAAAAGCTGGTTTGGCATAGCAACCTCATGTCCTCTGAGCACCTGCAGTCTATCCAACAAGGTCATTGGCAGCACAGAAGAGTCCTGTCTAAGGTTTGCCAGCAGCAGGATAAATGGGAGGAAAGTGTTTCTTGTTCCAATCCAGCTCTCCAGCAGAGGTGACAATGGCTAAAGCAGCATGCCAATCCTCTCTGTGCAAAGAGACACAATCACTTGAATATCTTTGGCTACCTTTAGAGGTTTCCTAAAACAAGCCTGTTTTAAGCCTGAGTATCTGTGGTTTAAAGGTCTATGAGAAGCCAGTTTGATTACAGACCTCTAAAAAGACAAACTCAGTGCCTTGAAAAATTAGATGTAATAGATCATGGTAAGTGCATTATACTAATGCAGTTTGGGCAAGTGTTGCCAGTCATTAGCAACTGCAGATAAAAGTTTGCATTAGCAATCATATTTGTAAGTAGAAGTCATTTGATTCCCAAGCAGTAATTGCAAACAGGTGCATCAGCTAATTAAAAATTGAAAAATGTTCCTAAAAGCAACAGCTTATATTAGAATCTTAGTTTTATTATCATACCATAAACACGTCTGAGAGATAATTTCACGTGTACTTTATGTGGTTTAAGTGGATCAGCATGAGTAATGTTGACCTAATTAGAGGAGAGATTTTGTGCTGTTTTCATAATCTTTGGCACAATATCAAATCACTACTTTACTTTTTCTGCAGTAAATAGTTTGTATAATGTGCATAGTATGAAACTACATTTATCATAGTGTGTAGTATAACTTCCTTTACAGTACATACTATACAGTACCTACTATAGTACAACCTGACCTACATATTTTTATTAATATAATGTAATTAATCTATGTAGAAAAAATGAAAAATAACCACAATAACTTGCATATAATGAGGTCATGTGACAACAGTGTAGCATATTGTTTGAAATGTGTCTCACTGTATAATGCATTAAATTCTGCATACGTTTTTCAAATAGTAGGCAGTATTCAGTGTATACTGCATGTAGAAGTAAGCTAGTATTCCATTCCGAACATACTGTACAGCATCTGTAAAGAGGGCTGCGGTGCAGTCCTGCCAATCACTATCAAATGTGCTGTGAATTGAAGGCAGGCTCCTGTTTATCATTCCCGGAGGCGAATGTTTCACTGAATTTTAGCTGAAGGAATATTTTTAAGGAATTATATGCGGATCCTCTTGAACACCCCACGAAGGAACAGAACTCATGACCCAATCAGAAGAGCACTTTCTGAGATTTCTATGGACGCAATCCAGAATTATCTAAATGCGTTGCTGTGTCTAACCAGCCTAGCAAGTGATTTTGTGTGATTAACATTGAAACCATAACGCAGTGACAGTAGTCTGGCCATGATATAAATACCAAACTATCATCTTTGCCAACTGTCAGCTTTTATTCTGTTAAACATGCATGCATGATGTCATACCATCACTCTCAGTGTTGTTTTTGCCTAAGAACAGTACTTAATTTAGGTTTCTTGTAGAATTATTAGTGTTGTTACTCATACTAAACATGAAATTTGTCAAAAAATGTAATTACATGCAGGTATTTTTAAAATATACAAGTACAATGTAAAAATATGTGTACACAATAAATGTTAGTACACAGTAGTTAAAGACACTTAATATAAAGTACAGGGATGCAAATCCATCAGGGGTGAAAAAGGTTAGAAAGATGCATAATTTACTATAATTACTATGGTAAGTACATGTAGTAACATGTAGTAACTATGTCACCTTAAAATAAAGTGTTACCAGATATTTACAAGAAAAAATATTGTAAAGAGTAATGAGATATGAAATGTATTTTCTGCTCATTTTAAATGAATAAAATGGAACTAAATTAAAGCTGCAGTCCGGAACTTATTTTGGTTAAAAATGATCCAAAATAAATTTTTGAGCAAGTACATAACCAGCCAGTGTTCAAAACTATCTCCTTATCTTAGCCCGATTCACAAAGGTAAGCTTGTAATAATGTTTTATAATAAGAGCAACCTGGTCTATTTTCGCAGGAAATTCGAGCATGCAGCAGTTTGTCTTTGCGAAATTACGTCACGTCTGTAAACAGAAAGGAATGAGTTCCAGCTAGTAGCTATATCATGTGAGCTTGTCTCACAGCAGCTGAAATAGCTAAATTTATCATTTTGATGGCGGATTGTAATCCAGAAATGTCTAAATGACAATCATCAGTAACAACTGGAGATTCACCCCTAGTCAAAAGCAAAAGAATTCGGACCGTGGAGTGGCTACAGATATTGAAATCAATAGGTAACGCTAATACACAGTCACGCATTGCTGATGTTGTTAACATTAACAATTTGAGAACAAACTATAACAGTAATAATAATTTGCACGTTTTTTGACGCTATTCGAGCTAGGCGATCGTTTAATCATCATTGGCAGCACGATTTATTGTAGGCCTAATGCTTTTTTCCTCAGTTGGTCAGAACAAAAGTGACAGAAATGTTACTTACTTACAAACATTAGATTCATTCGCTGAGGAGTCGTGCCGAAGCACAACGCACGTAAAGATAACAATTCCGCATATGACTGTAATTGCAGGTTTCAAACAGAGATGGCGACAAAGAGGAAAAATGCCAGACTGCAGCTTTACCCATCTCATTATTAAAAAGTGTCTTCAAAGTATGTGCCAAAATAAAATAAATTATACTATCACAAGTTTGTAACTATAGAAATCTTTTTTTTCAATTGCCAGTTGTCTTCCTCAAAATCAGTCCAAAAACCAAAAATTAAACATTTTGGTCTGTAGCTCAGGTTAAATTTAATGAAAAAGATTTAGCTTAGAGCAAGCAAAACTCCAATTTGCAGAAGAAACTTTAAAAAAAAAAGAGCCCAGAGGCACTTAGCTGAAAATATAGCTGTTTACTAAAACTAATTTCAACAGATCATGGACAAAAAGCCATTCTAGCCAATGTAGTCCATCTCTCAGACGGCCTGACCACACCCAGCCAATAGTCCTTTCTCTTGTGTGCCAGTATGTCTATAACTGCTGATTAATTGATCCCTTCAGGCAAAGCAACTAAAGATCCTTAGCTTCACTGCTTAGAAAAAAAATATAGAGTTGCACAAATAGTATAGAGTTGCACGGCTTAGAACTTTAAGGTGATTGTGTATGGAAGATTATGTAGAGGTGATATCCCAATAATGCATATATGACAGTAAATTTGTACTGAAATGTTGACTTATGCAAATGGCCATATAAATGACATTATATTCAACGTTACTTTTATTTTCATAATGAAGCATAAAATAAAATTCACCCAGTACTTTGAATATCCTTTAATCTTTTTGTTCAAACTAATTCTTTGTAGCTTTACTCACTTTGTATTTTCTGATATGTGACTTATCTCTGACTTCTTTTTCATTAATCAAACTAGACTTAACAGTGATATTCAAAAGAGTGGGATCACAGGTCTGGCTCTAATGTTTGTTTCTAGTCCTGACAAAAGTGGATGAATTGCGATGTTTCCATTATGATACAGTGGATAATGTTTATTTATGATGGTATTTTACTCATGAACAGATTTGCTGGGTCAACTGATACAAACTTCTTACCTAATTAATCTACAAGTAGTTGTGCAGCATGAATGGTCTTGCCCCTGCAGGTTTGAAATATTAGAATGGGAAAGAGGTATTGGGGTTTGGGTGGGTGGAGGGTTAGGAGAGTCTATGGGGGATTACTTTTTGTTTCATAGCAGACTCTGTTAACAGCTAGCATTCATCAAAGTTCAGTGATCTTAAAGAAGACTTGGAAACCTTGTGCAACAAGATCATTTTATGCTGCGAGTAGTACAGACCTAAATATTAGAAAAGACCTTATGTTCTGCTGTAAATACTGCTATATACAATTTAAAAAAAATCAGATTTCTTTATTAAGAAATTATTATTTCCAAGTGTAAATGACCATTCAAATATTGTGTCTGGATACGGTACTTTAGTTGGTTTGTTTATATATGCTGTTACAGTTATTATCATGTAGCTAATGCTAGCCTACGTTGTTGACTTTTCATGTTGCTCTGATTTGCTTTGCTCGTTTGCAAGCCATGATGTCTTTCGAGGAAAAAAAAAAAAATATTGCGCTCGCCTCGCACGTTAGTAGCTGATTTTCTCATGGGCGGGCAAAGCAGAGAAAGGGGAGGTAACCTTTCCCCGTATGACGACATAGGGAAGATTCCAGATTGGGCCATCTGAGCTTTCATTTTCTCAAAGGCGAAGCAGGATACTCAGGGCTCGGTTTCCACCTATCACCTTTTCTAGCCGCTAGGGGACCATAGGCAGGCTAGGGGAGCTCATATTAATGTTAAAAAACCTCATAAAGTGAAATTTTCATGCCATGGGACCTTTAAGTTCAAGTCCACTGACGTTAACCTACTAACTCCCCTGACATGCTTTGTCGGACATAACAGCAGATTCGGCATTATGATTGGTTAGATCGCCCGTCAATCAAACTCCCGGCGAAAGGTCAATCATATTGCAGTTGCTTTCTTAAGTCAAATCCTATGTGTTTTTAATGTAAAAACAAATATAAATTGCTTCTTCATGTGATGTTCATTTCTATGGAAGCAAACCCAACTTTAGTCCAAATACCAAGTGTCAACTGCGTTGCCTTTTACATGGAGAGTGAAATTTATCGCTCATTTTGAAAGCATCAGTGTTGTATAAAATGCATGATGGAGCATCAAAAGTCAAATTAATTGCATATGTTTGTCCGTTAATAAACAGTTCAGTGTAACAAACTGTTATTTCCAAAAATTTTCAGAGACTGTACTATTATTCCAATAAATAACTGAAGCCTCAGCCAGTTTCTGTTAACTGAAGATATTGGGGTTGCTGCTTCTATGATCGTTTCCATTCAAACAGCCATAGTGGACTTTTGACATTTACAGAAATGCTGTTTTGCAGTCTGACCTTACTCTGTTTGGGTTATACACTTCGACGGACACCCCTTTCACAGGGTCTTTCTTTCAATAAGAAGATCTTAGATGAATTTCACATTGGCCTTTATAAAGGGCAGGTATTCGACTGATGGTCACCAAAAAAAGATGTGAGATATGAAATATATCTCTTTCTTTTAGACTTTATCCCGTATAATTAATACGTGAAGACAACACTTTTGGCCTATGGGAAATGTACTTGTACATGTACATGTCAGGATGCCAGATTTTGTACTATAAATATGAGGTATACTGCAGGGGCCAAATAAAGTCCCCAGTATCTATCCATACAATATTAACATCAAAAAGCTCAAATTTTACACAGAAGAAGAAAATAAAAGAAAGATGTTTGCCATCTCCTTGCCATGACCTCTTCAGCTGCTATGAGCAATCACAACATTACACTGAATTTCAATGAAGCTATTTTCTTTTTCTTTATCATTGTGCAAAATACAGCAGAGCTGTCCCTCGCCCTGTCTGTTGTCCCTTCATGTCTTAAAATGTCCACTACTGTGTCTGTTGATCTCACCTCTGTTATCAGCAGATGCTTTGATTGGCTGATCACAGGCTACATTTACTATGCGCTGACTGCTGTAATTTTCAGAGAGCGTGTTTTTGATGATGATGGCTGCGTGGACAGCGCAAAGGAACCGAGCCGGTGTGAACCTCATCAAAAGTGAACTGGTGAAGGTTAGCTATAGTTACATCTGTCAGGACCTCTACAGACATATCCTGGATGAGAAGACACTGCTTGAAGCTGCCAGAGAGTGTGCATTAAAGAGTTTAGCATTCAAAATAGTACCAACCAAGCTTGACACGAAACTTCAGACTAAAACGAGATGATTAATTGAGATGGTAAGCTGTGCAGCAAGTGCAAAATGTATTGGATTTGAGCAACATACAGACACAATCCCACAAGGCATTATGATGTGGGTAGTAGAATTTATTCACACACAATCACACAACCCCGCATGTGTGTGGAATATTAAATTAGGAGGTGCAATAAGTTGCATAATCCCATAGGACTAACCAGGACCAGCAAGTTTTTCCTTCCTGGTAGAAACATACAATGTAATATTTTGTCACATTTTAATATGAGCAGGATTGTTTACCTGTTTACTCTAGGCATTTTAGAGACATTTTACTAGTTCATTGACAGAATAATGTTGTGGTAAAATGATTATCTCTAATATCCAAAGCCAAAGTTAAAAGCTTAACAGTTTGCTTTACTGTAGTGAGATTTTTAGATACAATATGTGACCCGTGCTGACCCAATGCGCACAAGCTAATTTCGAGCTACAGGCAAAACAAGTGAAAAATGTCAATTTTAGTCGAAATTGAGATTTTCACAAAAATGAGTTCATTAAGCCCATGCCTAGCAATCCCAATGCGCCAAACAGCAATTAAACATCTAAAATTATATTTTATTTGGATGTTTTCTGAGAGGAATACCTTTACTTTGACCATGAAAAATGCAGTTTGTCTCTGCTCGCTTCTCGACGACTGACACTTCTCCTCAGTACACGTTTGGTATCGTTGTAATGCGCGGCAGAATATTCATAGCGAATCCTCGATAGCATGAGTCTGAACGAATGAAATGCGATTTTCAAACTCATGCTGATGTAAACAAATGATCATGACTGACAGTTCCGAAGTGCGCGCGATCCCGATATATACACATACACAGAATTAAAGCATTCAGAATATCTGTCTTGGCGAGTATTCGCGCAAACATTATCTGTTATGTCTTGAGTGAACGTTTGGTTAACTGTTGGGGGAAAAACATCTGTGTAACATTATATAATATCCGTGTGTAATTCAGTTCATATACAGGCTTTCTGTTTCATTAATATTAATCAAACAATTGTGGAATCATGGGGGGGAAAAGTTTAATATATATACATTTTTCCTCTTGATGTGGGTTTTGACTTGGTTTGTGCCAAATTTGGTGGTATTACCAGGTTTGGTTGCTGGTGATTTTGTTTTGGACCCTTCAGAAAACTGGTGAAAAGGTGTAGCTCAGTCATTTTTTGTTGGATTCCAACAAACCATACATCAATAACAATAACTGATTTTTTAAAATTTGCTCATTGCGACTCATTTTGCCAGCACGGGTCACATATATCCATCATACAATACCCCAACTCTTTTCGTCAAGCAGTGCTGCAGTGAACACTAGACTCAAGAACACTTTCCATCCCACTCACAACCTCAGCAATTAACTGTAGTGCACTTTTGAATTGTATTTCATGTTTATCTGTACTGTGCACTTTACATAGTCATGCAATTCTCACACTACTTTGAATATATTTATTTGGAATATTTACACTACTGTTTAAAGGTTTGGATTGTTTAATGTTTATGAAAGAAGTCTCTTGTGCTCACTATGGCTGATGTATTTGATCAAAAATACATTAAAAACAATATTTTAAAATGACTGTTTTATATTTTAAAATGTAATTTATTCTTGTGATGGCAAAGCTAAATTTTCAGCAACATTACTCCAGTCTTCAGCGTCACATGATCCTTCAGAAATCATACTAATATGGTGATTTGATGCTCAATTTCTTATTATCGTCAATGCTGAAAATGGTTGTGCTGCTTAATATTTTGTGGACTGTGAAACTGTGATATGTTTTCTTTTCAGGATTCTCTGAAATAAAGTAAAAGTCTTTATTTTCAGTTTTGATCAATTTAAGATGTCAGATGTCAAAAATCTTTTTAAACAGTAGTATGTGTATAACACATTTTGAATGGTTAAACTCTCTCAAATACTTGATTCTGATTAGTAACAGCAGTCTGTAAATTGCTGAATGCCATTGAATGATTAAAAATAATCCAAAGATTTTGACTTTTTGTTAATATGTAAAACAGAACCAACTAATGCCTCGGACTAACTAAAGGTTTTATATGTGAACAACAGCAATATATGCAATCCTGCCCGGTCAAAAATTTTGTGACCGCAGCAATAAATGGTTCCTTTCAATGAACAAATGCTCTTGATAAGTTTCTGACTTATTCTCAGGAAAAATAGACGGTCATGTCTGGACAAACTGTTGCCATGGCAACAAAACAAATCTAAACTTTTGATTGGACAAGTCTGAGGTAAAAGCCTATGTGTGCCCAGCAACTGCGAACTTTTGTTTAGTTAGCACAAACAAAAACACAACTGTCACCTGTTGACACAAAAAATTTGCTTCATAAAGGTGTGGCCAAAGCTGGGCTGTTACTTGCACTGCAAGTGCAGGTTAAAAAGAGAAAGGTACTAGTAAAAATAATAATAATTATCGAATATATTTTAATAGCTGACTAACCTAAAATAAACCTAATTCGAAACATGGAAAGCTAATACTTGGATAAAACAAAATTAATACAATTTTATTGCATATTAACACATTTTAATGACTCTGCTGTTACCCACTACAACACTACATTTAGCACTTTACAGTACTGCTATATATATTTACATTTGTTAATTTAATGACCAAATACCATTAAATACAAATTAACAATACTTTTACAGCATTTATTAATACTGGTTAATGTTCATTTCTACATATACTACTACATTTTTTACATTTTAAGTTGCATAATTGAACATTAATGTATTATGAAGAACATTAATTAACAGTGATTCATAAATTAACATTAACCTAGATTAATAAATGCTGTAAAAAGTGATACCCAATGCATTAACTAATGCTTGCAAATTGAACCTTACTGTAAAGTGTTAGCAGTATTTTTAATTAGATTTTAATGGACAAAAGCAGTCGTATCACCACAGTAGATTTTGAAATTAGACCTGTTCTGTGTTTTCCTCAGAAGTGAGTTGAGCACTGGAGTGCAAAACAGTGTAGTGTGTGCAGTGGAGAGGTCCTGAAGTCATCTATTTATTAACAGGGCCGACTGGAGGAAATCCTCAGGGGCACAAGGCTCACTTTCAGAAGGAGGGGAGAAACACTTAACACTGAAATAGACATCCACGCTCAGCATACATCCCAAAGGGTGTGTGCTCCAGGGTGGGTTGGGTAACTGCTGTGTGTGTCCATATTGCAGAAAGCAGAAGTTAATAGTAGGAACCTTTTACATGTACAAGCTACTGTGCTTAATTAATTATATCAGGTTTATTTTAAGTAGCTTAACACTTGAAATTATTAAATAGAGGTTCATGATGAACCCTCTGGTTGTCTTTGGTCATTTTAGACCCAATTATGGTCATGGGAATGGTATGAAACTTGGCACTTGCTATATGAACAAACACACACACACATTGTTGCGTAACATGGGTTTCCATGTTATGTAAGGACGTTCCGTAGACATATTGATTTTTATACTGTACAATATGTATATTCTATCCCTTAACCCTAAACCTAACCCTACCCCTAAACCTACCCATCACAGAAAACATTCTGCATTTTATTTCCAAAAAAACCCAAAACTTAGTATGATTTTTTTTTTAAGCTAAAGTATGGCAGATAATCATATATGCATCTACTGTAACTATGATTACAGACGCACCAATTTGATCTTGAGTGTTCACGGACCGGCTTTGACTGTTCCAATATGGCGGATGCTTCCATATATATGGCTAATAGCTTACAATGCTAATAGCTAATACAGAGCTTACAAAGATTCTAGCTGAGGAGGTTTCTTTTCACACATTGACTCTGAAGATGCTTTGTGTGTGTTTTCATCATTCAGAGATTAAAAAATGCTTGGGGTGGGCTTTATGAACCCAACAAACACATATTTTCCTAAACTCACATTAATGCTTAGTTTAAAAGACATTGTAATTGGATCTTAATGGGATATCGATTTCAGCATGCAAGCATCTGGGCTTAATTTGTTACTGGAAAAATCAACTCTAAACAGTTCACACATTGCACTTACAGTGGTGTTGATTGGCCTATATTCTAACAAAACTCATATGAACTGTATAAACTAATGAAATAGTGTGCGATTATTGTGACAAATGCAAGTCACTTCAAAAGCATTATTCTACAATTCAATTAAAAATGGTTTGGTTTAACTAAGTACAACACATCCAATCAACAGCACATTAAATCAGATTGACTCACCAATGAAGTGCCTTTGAAAATGAAAATGATGCAACAACCTGACAGACTTGTCAGTGATTTCAAGATTTGTCTGTACATTCATGAAATTATTGACATTTGAAAACATACAGCAAATGGTGTTCATATTTGGTCAATCTAGCTCTCATTGTAGGAAATTAGAAGAACTTACATTAAAAGAAATGAACATAAATCAATATACAAACAGATAACAGCACAGTCTCATATTTTAAAGGTTTACTGGCTTATATTTTCCAATTCATCCTTCATTTTTGTCTGCTTTTGTTAAAGGGGCTATATGTAAGAATTTTCAGGTATTAATTGCTTTTTTATTGGCAATATGCATGTAATGAAACTTAAAAAACGAGACCTTCCCTGACCTCTTAGGTTGCCTATGAATGCCTGTAGACTGATTTTTTATGTCAAGGACTCAGGATGTTTTTGCCAGGAAAATCAAAAGGATACATTTACACATGCTATCAAGAGCATCTTTTCCATTCTTCGCCGTGAGTATATCGAGTGTGCACGGGTGCGAGCACGAGAAATAAGTTGCTGGCTGCAGTTCACTTAACGGCCACCGGTGTCACTAATAACATGGGTATCTGAATTCTACATATAGCCCTTTAAGGACTATAATGAGAATTCATTATTTGATTATAGTACTAAAATACAGTGTAATACATTCCATGTGTTTAGCATGAGATAAAAATGGTTCAGGCATTGGGAAAGAGCTAAATGTCATTGGAATGGATGAAGTTCTTCTGGAAGGGACCTATTTCTTTTATTATCTGCATGGATGGAAGCTGTTTCACATGGCTTGAGGAATGTACGCAGAGTTTACAGTAAGATCTCCGATCTGATTTCCCAAATGCAAATCCCTCTTGGGAGCTCACAATTACCGTGGTGGGACTCTGCGGCTTAGAGACTGAAACTCCTGGTATGCTACTGACACACTGCACATGTCTCAGCTGCCAGTGTCAATGTGTAATGGTCAGGACAGCATATCCAAATATGACTTAAAATGCACAACAATGTATTTAAAGGGGACACATCATGAAAATCTGAATTTTCCATGCTATGATCGGGTCCCCGGTGCATCTACCGAACCAGAAAATGTGAAAAAGGACAACCCAGTAACTTTGTTTTGGTAAGCCTTTTTCTGCAAGCATGTGAAAAAATGAGCCACTCAGATTTCGCTCCCCTAGTGACATAGGAAGAGGAACTTATTATAATATTACCACTCCTTAATCTGCACATCTTCACCCATGGCGACGCCATTTTGTTTTCGCAAGCGAGGCAAAGCTGAAGATGAAGAAAATGTATGTATTTTTAAGTAATGTAATGTGTTTCTTCAGGTTAGGCAACTCCACTTTCCGTGTGCTTTCCCTTAGCCTCCATACGCTCTATTACTTTATGCTTGCACAAACAGAAGTTGTGTTTGACAGAAATGTATAATGTAGTGTTATTTATGACCCACAAAACAGCTTAGACTAATGTTACTAATGTGATGTCATTTTACGCAGGACTGCTTCACAAATGAGGGTCAATTCAATGCTGGATTTGCACAAAAGATTAACATGATGGCACATGCTAGTCGATGTGTTGAATCAACTCCACAGCAACTACATAAATGTATCCACTAACCATTCAGAAAGGCCCAGATGCATTCTATAAGTTGTAACTTCTTCCTGAGTCTCTCCATCAGTGTCTGACTCCGGTTTGAACAATGTAAGGCTGAACACCGTTACTGACAATCGTCATTTTGGCTGCGTGAGATTCTCCAGCTTTGTTGTTGTTGAGCAACCGAAGCGTGAGCTGTTAAAGCTCCGCCCTCTTTTGGAAAGGGGGCAGGGAGCAGCAGCTCATTTGCATTTAAAGGGACACACACAAAAACGGCATGCTTATGCTCACACCCAAATAGGGGCAATTTGACAAGCTATAATAATTGATCTGTGGGGTATTTTAAGGTGAAACTTAACAGACACATTCTGGGGACACCAGAGACTTATATTACATCTTGTAAAAGGGAATTATAGGTCCCCTTTAAATATGTTCCCAAAAGGACTCTTTCATTCTCCTTCTCTCTCCATCTATGAGTTGTTGTTTTTTTTTTTAACCTAATTTTCTTTGAGTAAGAGGCATAATCAGATACATAAAAAAAAAACTGTTGCCATGTGCTTATTGCTAAAAAGCAGCATCTATTAGCCTGGTCTTTGGGTAGGCCCACATTTATTATTACACTTTTTGGATCCTATTACAGTCTCCGCTCCAGGGTAACCAAATAAATTATGTGTGTAAGAGAAGCAGAGAGCGTCACACTTTCATTTAAGACCCCTTCCGCCGGTGTGACAAGGCCCATCAGTTTTAAGACCTATCTGCTGTCCAGCTTAGGCCTAGCAGCCTCAGCGAAGAGTGTTCAGGGTAGCATGGTGACAAATTACATTTCATAAAGCTTTATATCAACCTAGCCTGCTATCTGCGGATACTTCTGGTGTCCCTGGAGAGAAAGCAATCATTCATCCTTCCTCTACAACACAATCTAACCTCAGTTAATGCAGCAAATGTCTCAAAGGGGTGTTTGTGAGTCTCCTACATTCATATAATCCAATACAACATGAAATTTATGAGTTTAAATCACATATCTCAGTTGTACTACTCACGATCCTGAAGCCTGTCACTGTCTTGACAGTTGTAATGTAATTGGAAGAATATCGCAGTGAAGTCCTAACGGTGAAGAGAGTAAGCTGTTATTTCCTAAGTGTAGGTGGAAAGCCTTTCTAGTGTTCAATTTGCAGATATTAAAGTGAGAGAGAGAGAAAGGAAGAAATATATATCTGAATCTCTGTGGTCTTTGTATTATCGCCGTTGCTGTCTGCAAATACACTTGTCTCTCTATTGCAGACTCAAGCCATTATCACATGAAAATTATAAACATGAATGAGCTAAAGATTATGAGTTACTTACAATAAAGCTCTGTGCCTGAACAGTTTCATGAGACTTTTCAGTTAAACAGTATAGAAGGAAAACTGTTTGCAGATGTTTGATCATTTCAGCTCTAAGAGTTTGATGTTTTTCATGTGCAACTGTAATCTTGATAGAGTTGCAGTTTGGATTAAACTCAATTCAGGTTCTTTAGATTTCATTCTGGGGACAGTGAACAGTCCTCCTAAAAGATGCTGATGTAAACCAGCTGTTAAATTACTCTAAATTCCTTTCTGAAATATATTTCATGTAAGCTGAGAGCACAAGTATATACACTACCATTCAAAAGTTTGGGGTCAGTAAGATTTCTTAATGTTTTAAGATCACTATATGCTCTGTATTTGATGAAAAATGTAACAAATGAGTTGACATGATTATAATTACAATGTACATTATTAAAAATTTAATTGAGAAATCAGCATATTTAAACAATAAAACAGCACAATAAATTATCCAATAATGGCAAAATTAGGCTAGAACAAAACATTTTGTTACAGTCACATGGACTTTCAGTTTGTTGTTATCATCTGTCACGTGTTCCTTTGTTCTAGTTTCCCGCCACAATCTTTTACCATGGACACTAATCACATTCATCACAGCTGTTCGTCATTGGAGTTCAATTATCAGTGTATTTAAGTTCCTGTTTCTGTTGATTATGTTGTTAGGTATTGTTTGTGTTTATGCTGGTGTCTGTTCCTGTATTCTCCTTTTGGATTTTCAAGTAAAGACTCTATTATCTCCTCGTTCGTGTGTTTAATACACTGGTAATATTGTAACAGAATACCCAACCAAAACTTTAAGTGACGTTTTTTTTACTTAGGATTTTCTTTTTGGTTTTCGTGTTCAGTTTTTTTGTTCTGTTTCTCACTCCTGCTTGCACCATGTTCCCAGCTGTCAAACTCATGTGCCTTGAGCAGGAAGAAAGCTCCCTCGAGAGACATTTAGAACTATTTTTGGATCTCGCACATCAGACCACCTTCCCGGACTACTGCCTGTGCACGTTCCTGTACTTCGGACTCAACGCCACCACACGTGCACAGCTGTCCGGGGAGGGTCCTCGAGGGAGCTTCGAGTCCTATGTGGAGTGGGTGCTGGCATCCTGCGGATCACCATTCACCGTCGAGGTTGCCGCCAGAACCACCAAGACGGCGAGGATTTACGACCTGAGCCCACCGCAGGTAGTACGATGGAGACCACCGCGATTGAGCCGCCCACACCCACAAGAGCGATCAGGGGTCACATCGCCACAGAGCCCGAGCAGCGTGTACCTGACCAGGTGTGTGAGCCGGCCGAGTCTTCCATCGCTGAGGGAGTGTTGGTGGACCTCGAGGGTCCAGAAATGAGACCCGCCCACCCCCCCGCTACTGAGAGTGAGTTCGCTCAAACACTGCTGGACTTAAGGTGTGGAGAGGAAACTTGTCTTGCCCCAGTACTGTCTCCTTTCCAGCTGGTCCTGTCCAGCGTGCCTCTCCCACCATATCACCGACCTTCCTGTGACTCACTACTGCTCTTGGATGTTTGCATGGAACTTCAGCCTGTTTCCCAGTCCACAGCCATCAGTGCCACCCAATCATCTCTGTCTCCCTCCAGTCCCTCGATACCACCTCCTCTCAGTAGCGTGGTACCATCTCGAGCCTGCCGGGATCCGCCTCCTCCTGGGCACGAGGAGCCAGAAAGCTCCACCTCCAGGTTCGGATGGTCACGAGCTGCCTCCATCCATCGCCTTGACTCCTGCGCCTGCGCTTCTCCCACCCTCGATCTCAGAGTTGACCATCGGCCTTTCGACCACACCAGACTCCCTCGGCACGTCAGCTCCACCTGGGTCAGACATCGCTTCGCCTTCGGTGCGGACCTACGGACCATCCGCTGCTCTCTGGCCCTCCACCCCTTCCACTACGGCTTGCTCCGCCCTACCTCAGGCTCCGTCTCCGCCTCCGCCCTCGATCGCTCCAGCGCGTCTTCAGACCCCCGGATCCCCTCCTCGATCTCAGGAGGTCGTCACTGCGGCTCCGTTGCGGCCGCTTGGATCGTCACCGTCTCTCTACCACCTCAGCTCGTCGACTACACGGTGGCTCCATCCTCGCCGTTGTTGACTACGGTCTCCCCCATGGCGGTTGTCATCAACACCCTTCCATGGCTCCTCCCTCCATCAACACCGCCGTGGGGCACTACCCTGGCTGGTGCCTGGCACAACATCCTGCAGCCCCTGTTCAAGGCCATCTCCTGGACTTTACCACCTCCTGCACCACCCTGGACTCCTGTTCTCCGCCTCCTCCTGGTTAGCCGTCTGCCTCCTGAGCCGCCTCCTACATCATCTTCAGCATCTTATCTTCATCTTCCCCTCCCTCTACGGCCTTTCCGGGAGGGGGCGTAATGTTACAGTCACATGGACCTTCAGTTTGTTATCATCTGTCACGTGTTCCTTTTGTTCTAGTTTCCCGCCACAATCTGTTACCATGGACACTAATCACATTCATCACAGCTGTTCGTCATTGGAGTTCAATTATCAGTGTATTTAAGTTCCTGTTTCTGTTGAGTATGTTATCGGGTATCGTTTGTGTTTATGCTGGTGTATGTTCCTGTATTCTCCTATCGGATTTTCTAGTAAAGACTCAATTAGCTCTATCTCCTCGTTTGTGTGCTTAATAACCAGTAAGATTGTAACACATTTTTTGGCCCCACAAAATATTTCTCTGGCAATTATGCAGTATGGTGCTGTTTTACGGGTTTTTAGGCATTTTGTGTATTTTGTCACATCTGTGTACACAGAATGCCTCACTAAATGTCAAGTTGAGTTCAGAACAGACAAGTGAGCCGGTAAAAGTCTCAGTTGCCTGCCATGCTTGACAGACTAACCGTTATGCTTCATCTAGACATTTGCTCTTTTTTTTTTTTTTTTTACACAATCTTCTTTTGCTGTCTGGTACAGGCTGATCTCTTGACAGAAAGTGATCGCCACAGTAATTTCTCATGATTTAAAGACACTGTATCATAGATTTTCCTTGCGAATTGTCCTTGCGCTTTTGAAATAAAAGCTTTTAAAGTAGTGCCCTGACATACTCTGAGGTACACAATACACAGCTTTATCCATCTCCAGTCCATTTACTGAAATGAAGCTGCAAAAATGGCTCAAGTGAGAAGTCTTTTTAAAATTCAAAAAAGATTCACCATAAAAAAAAAGATTCAAGAGAAAAATTACTTTGACACAGGCCTATACCACATAAAGAAACTGGCCTATACCCCAGATACAACACTGCTGGGTTAAAAACAAATCTAGTTGGGTTGAAAATGGACAAACCCAGATGTTAGGTTAAATGTTTGCCCAACCTGCTAGGTATAGTTTTATTTAACTCAACTATTGTTTAAAAATTACTGTATTGCTTGCTTAAAATGAACCCAATGTCACGGCTGTGTTCATGAAGGAAGACGAAGAAGAGTACAATATAAAAATCCAAACAGGAACTGGTCACACTTTAGTTTAGGGTCCAATTCTCACTATTAACTATGACATTTGCCTCAATAAGCTCCTAATTATTGCTTATTAATAGTTAGTAAGGTAGTTGTTAAGTTTAAGTATTGGGTAAGATTAAGGGATGTAGAATATGGTCATGCAGAATAAGGCATTAATATGTGCTTTATAAGTACTAATAAACAGCCAAAATCCTAGTAATATGCATGCTAATAAGCAACTAATTAATTGTGAGAATTGGATCCTAAACTAAAGTGTTACCCAGGAACTTATATACACAAAGGGAGATTAACTAATGACGTGCAGCTGTGATGGTGGTTAGTGTCCATGGTGACTGATGGGTGGCGGGAACTTAGAACAAGGGGGCACATGTGACAAGAGAAGACCAAAACAAACAGAACATGAGGTTGACTGTGACACTCAAAATATGATGGAAATTAACATTTATTATTATGTTTAATTTATGAACATTTATTAATAAGTGTAATGAATAAAAATTAATCAATAAACATTTATTAATAAATGTTCACTTGATTATTATTGTTGCCTCTATTAATTATGTGTCTGATTTTTAATTTCCGACCTATTTTGGGTTCATTTTAAGCCAGCTATAGTAATTTTTAAACATTAGTTGGATTAAATAAAACTGCCCAGCACGTTGGGCAAACATTTAACCCAACTGCTGGGTTAAAACAACCCGATCCCTGAGTTTGTCCATTTTGAACCCAACATTTTTTAGAGTGAATGATCTGGAGATCCACCAATTTCTTTCTCCAGAAAATGATTAACATAAAATCATGTTTAAAAGCAGTTTGTTTAAAAGTGGTCTGTTTTATGACTTTACTTCATATTTGCCATCTTTGAGTTACAGTTGACTCTTTATCCATTGTTAAAACCATGTTTAGTAAATGTTCATGTGACGTTTTGGGACATTTGCCCAACCAAGTTCAATTGCAGCCCCTTGCTGAGCCTCTTCAATAAGTCACTTTAAGTTAAGGCTTAATGCTGATGTGAAATTTCAAAGGAAACACATTACCTTTTAGTAATGATGATTCAGTATGAGATTATTCTGCTTTTCTTGTTCGCAGACACAATGGCTACAACAGATTAAATCCTCTGTGTATTGTAAAATCAGTTGGGTAATAAAAAAGGCACATTTGTGAAATGAACCGATCTGAGCTCAGTTTATTCGGCTGTTCCCACAGTGACAGTGTGAGTGTATATGAAGATGTGCAGCTGTCTTGCGTTGACAGTATTACCGGCACATTACTGCAGCCTCCCTCTGGCTAGATCAGGTGTCTGCTGCTCAGGATGTGGTGAGACAATTCATCCTCAGATTGATTCACTTCCTATTGAATTGCTCTCCAAACCTGAGGTGTAATTTAAGCTGTCCTTGTGAGTCATTCTGCTTTGCTTCACTTGAAAAGATGAGGCTATGTTTTCATGTTGTCTTTTTTCTCACCATGCCTAACATAAGCTGAAAGCAGATAATATTAGTCTGCAGTGACAAAATTTTCTTATTGAAGAACGATTAGCGACAACAAATATCAGGTGCTGCATAGGCAACATGTAGTTACTAGAAGAAAAAGACAACCGTTATATCACACAAAATAAATTTGCCACTCTAATTATTTTCAAGGATATGCATGTTGGCTTTTGTTCAAATCAGTATCAGTTTCATTGAATGAGAAAGCTAAGCTAATAAATGTACCTCCTTAAGGCCAGGAATTGTCAGGCAGAGTGTGTGTGGTGTTAATTTGAGCTGAAGACATTTAAACTAGAGGAAAGTCAAATTATGTGTCCTGCCTGTGAGCCGCTGTCTGTCGATGAACATTGCCCTGGGCTGCTGTTTCATCTTACGCCGATTCTAGATTACCACTGGGAGATACCTGCTTTAGTGCTTTGAAAACATACAAAGCTAAACAACAAAATCAATGTGGCTTTGTGCAAAATAAAGCAATATTAATATTCCAGACCATCTGGAATGGGTTCTCTGTCATTCAGGAAGAATTACTTACTGGACAACTGCTGAACAAAATAAAATAAATAAATAGAAGACAAGCAAAACAGCATGTTTACTGCTTGATGGCAAATATATTCAAGCATTAATCCATTAATCAGTCCCAGCTTCAAAGCTGAGGAATAAGGGTCTTATCTAGCGACTGATCATTTTCTAATAAACAAAAACTAACTTTTAACCACATATGCTCGTCTTGCACTGCTCTGCGATGCGCCACACATTACATAATCACGTTGGAATGGTCACGCGTGACATAGGCGGAAGTATCACGGTGGGGGGGAAACTCCTCCAACTTCAAAATTGTCTGACATTGTTGTTTTACCTTTTTTTTGTAAAGGCCGTTTGACTTAATCTTTGCACATTCGCTTTGTAGACGTTGGATCGGTACTTCTGCCTACGTCACGCGTGACCTTTCCAGCATGATTATGTAATGCGTGCCGCATCACAGAGCAGTGCAAGATGAGCATTTGCGGTTAAAAAGTACATACATTTTTATTTTTTGTAATAAAAATAAGCGCTACAGGGAGACAGTATTTAATTTCTTTTGTGAAATGTTTGTGAAACTTGTTCAGTTTGTCTCATTGGTCCCACTTTATATTAGGTGGCCTTAACTACTGTGTACTAACAATTAGACTAATCGTTTGACACAATGCATTTATTGTGTACATGTTTTTACATTGTACTTATATTTAATGTAATTATATTTGTAATTAATTTCTGTAATTATATTTATCACACTGTTGACCTTCTCTTACCACTTAACCCACCCTTAAACCTACCCATACCACCAAAACTGTCCCTAACTTTACCCATATCCACCTCAATAGCAGCAAAAGTGTTTTGCAATACAATATAAACAGAATAAGTACATTGTACTTATATTTTGATGTAAGTAATAGTAGTTAAGGCCACCTAATATAAAGTGGGGCTGTCTCATTTGCTGAATCTTTTTATGTTCATGCATATAAATGAATATATAAATTGTTTCTTCAAAAACCCAAATCCGTTATTTCCATTTTATTTCAAATGATTTACTAATTATTTAAAATGATTTAAATTTTAAAAATTAAAAGTCCCATTATTATTGTTTTTCTTATCCTTGCTAAAGAAACCATTGGGCCTCATTCATGAAACAAGGAGAATGAATTTCTGTGTAACTGTAAACTACTTGTAAGTTTATTCTTGAGTAAATAGCTGCATTGAATGTGACAATTTTACGCAAGAATAAACTTATGAACGGTTTACACAGAAATCCCTTCTGCTTGTGTTTCATGACTGAGGCCCATCGATCATTCTGAAGTGTTTTCTGACCGTCCGGAACTGACAGACTGACCGAAAATGTACTGCTTATGTAAAGTTGTATGATTAACCAATAGTAATTCAACATACTGAGCATTTGAAGGCTGTCCTCCTCACAGCTCTGCACTAGGCCAGCATTACATCTTCATGGTTTTCATTTCACTTCCTTTTTTTAAGTTCTTCATTCTTCCATTGCCAAATCTGCTCACTTCCATGCCAAACTAAATTCCAAAATGCTACACAAAGAAAGAAAATGGTAACCCAGGTAACAACACCCTTCAAAGGCAATGCATTTTTCAAAAACGTCTCATCTCCATTCAGAGAGGACCGGGGGGCGTGATGCGTTGCTCTTTGATCTCTCTGGGTTCTTTGCCTTTCATAACTGCTTTACAAGCTCATGGAGGTGCCATGACACTCTTGCTAATTCGACCTGAACGTGCTGCACTGTAACCTCACCTCAACATTCCTGAAAATGAATCATCACCATCCAACCATCCAAGAACAATTATTCATATTCCATCTTGAGGACAGACACAGCCACAATGATCTTCATGTGAACTGAAAACTGTTAATATTATATATAATATATATAATTATATATAATACGTATAATATGTAAATGTGTGTACGTTATATTATTAAAAGGGTCCTTGATAATGATTCGACTTTTTTAACTTTAGTTAGTGTGTAATGTTGCTGTTTGAGCATAAACAACATCTGCAAAGTTACGACGCTCAAAGTTCAATGCAAAGGGAGATATTTTCTTTTACAGAAATCGCTTTTTAAGGACTACAACAAACAGCTGGTAGAGACTACAACGAGCTTATTCCTGGGTTGGTGACATCACAAACCCAAAAATGTACATAAACCCTGTCCCCGAGAACATGCAACAAAGGGGGTCAGGCCAAGTTGGGCTGCTTTAGAGAATAAATTAAGGAAGAGTTGTTGTAGTAGAGTGTTGTTGCCATGCCATCATTTTACATCGGACAGCTTCACAAACGAGGGTCAATTCAACGCTGGATTTACAAAAGATTAACATGACGGCACATGCTAGTCGATGAGTTAAATCAACTCCACAGCAACTACATAAATGTATCCACTAACCATTCAGAAATGTCCAGTTTCATTCTAAAAGTTGTAACTTCTTCCCGAGTCTCTCCATCAGTGTCCGACTCCGGTTTGAACAATGTAAGGCTGAACACTGTTACTGACAATCCTCATTTTGGCTGCGTGAGATTCTCCAGCTTTGTTGTTGTTGAGCAACTGAAGCATGAGCTGTTAAAGCTCTGCCCTATTCTGGAAAGGGGGCCGGGAGCAGCAGATCATTTGCATTTAAAGGGACACACAAAAACGGCGTGTTTTTTGCTCACACCCAAATAGGGGCAATTTGACATATGATAATAATTGCTATAATAAATGATCTGTGGGGCATTTTGAGCTGAAACTTCACAGACACATTCTGGGGACACCAGAGACTTATATTACATCTTGTAAAAGGGGCATTATAGGTCCCCTTTAAATAATATATATTAGACATTGTATATATTATTATACAGGATATAGATACAATTATTCATTTTTAGTTCATGTTAGCTCAGGTCCATTAACAGAACAGAAATAATTTTTGATTTTAGTAATATATTGAATACTAGTAGTTATTAGTATGTTGAAATTAACATTAACTAAGTTTAATAAATGCTTTAGAAGTATTTTTCATTTTTAGTTGCAGTAGCTAATGTTAACAAATGGAACCCCATTGTAAAGTGTTTCCTATCTTATATATGACTAAATTATATCATTATATATTGTAAAACATAAAAAAAAAAAAAAAAAAAAATCTTAAGCATTTTGCAAGTGTCCAAGTAAAATAGTAAAACTTTTAAGGATAGTGAGCTCGGATGCGGTTCACAAATCTTTCTTAAGATAAACTTATATTATGTTATCTTAACTGCGCAGTGAATGTTCTCTTACAATGAGCAAGCAAATGAGAAAACTGGTGCAGGGGGTTTTAATTGCAGCTAAAGCACTGCAATTATGGCACAACAAGTCAATCAGTGAAAAACAAACATGCCTCAAGGTTTGTTCAGGGGAGGAACAGCAGGGCTTGCTGGGGTTTCAGGGGGCTCTGGGCCTCTAGAGATGAAGACTAATTAAACAGACTTTTGTGGTGATGGTTGGGAGGGTATGCTGAAGGTTGCAGGATAGTAGGGGGAGTTCTCCGCAAACATGAGCAGATTTTGGATGGAAGGGGGAAAATGTTGCCTTCTGTGGCATGGGAAATGGTGGATCATGCCCACACTGGTGTGCACAATTTGCAGCAATTTCCTGCTGCTGTTTGTACAAAGCTTGAGGCAGTGTTTAAAGGGTTAGGATGGAAAAGCAATCCTGACTCCCGCCTGGGCACACTGTCGTTGTGTGCCCACACCAACACAACCCTACTCATTTCAATGGGAAAATGACATTTAGGGGCTGTTTGCACAGAACATGTTTTTCTATTCCAATGCACTACTTTTCCATTGTTTTTCTATGTAAACACGCTAGAAGGATGTGTATGACCGTTACGCTCGCGTCTCGCATCTTTTGCAGCACGTCGCACATGAGCGCCACGTTTTTAAGACGCCATGCCAAGTTAAAAGAATTTCAACTTTTACATGCAGCACCACTCATCAATGTCAGATCCAAAACAGTGGACCAATCAGAAGAACTCGGAGGCTGGGCAAGCGTCGCAAGCTTCTGTTGGCATGGCAACTGTTTTATTTGGCGACAAAATGGCGGAGGAGGCCATAGCCAGTGTGATTATTTCCTTTTTTTCCATGTCAAAAATAATATCTACACTGTAAAAAAAAAAAAAAAAATCCCCGTAAAATTTACGGTAAAAAGCTGTGGTTGCCAGAACTTTACCATAAAAATACGGTAGCAATGTAAAAAAAAAAAAACTCTTGCGGTAAAAAAATGTATTCCATTAACTGATATGTTAATTTACCAACCTAATGAAGTACTAATCTCTGTTTTGTACCTTTGTAATACACTGACAACCACCAAACACAGTGGTGATGAGAGTCACGTGATGAATCAAAGCTCATTATACAATGACTTGTTATTTTTCACTCCCAAAAACTGATATTTTACCGTAGAATTACATTAAATACACCGTTAGATCTGTTACAGTTATTCACCATACTCCAACTGTTTTTCACCATAGCATGAAAATGAATATATACATAATATTCACATACATAAGAGATATGTTTATCAGGACAAGGCCATTAATAAAACTGAAGGGAAAAAACTCCCCCTTTTAATTACATTCAAACGATTACATTTATCAGTGACCCACTTGATAAACTTACGCTACTTGATAAAGACAGTGTGGCACAGAGGCACTGAGGGATGGACAGGCTAGTTTGTGAACACATCACACAGAAGCCGCTCTAATCAATAATGAGCTTATGACAGTGATGGACTGCCTGAATCTCCAGAGAAACAGGAGACAAAAGTGTTCACTGGTCACAGTGCTGTGCCTGCCCTTGTGCCAAGGTCGTCTACTTTTTCACAGTGACTGGAAACGAATGTCTGGATAAGGCATTTTTTTTATTACAGTATCTTTTTTTATAACCTTCACCTGAGAATGGCAGTAATGTAGGCCTATATTTTGGACATTTGCAGCTATATGCATTATATGGAAGAAGTTTGGTGACCTAGTAGCTTATTAATAATTATTTATAATAAATATATATTTATTTACTTTGCAAAATTTGCTGTTGAATTTAGCTCTTTATAGTTGCAGAGTGGTTTAGCAAGGGCAAAGGCAATCATGATACATTGCTAGTATTAGAGTAGACTGAGTTTTTGTCCCATCTCCAGGCCTAAATTGAGGCTTTTGAACAGGAACCGCATTATGGGATAAATATATTGCATGGGTTTGACACTTGACCCTTAATGAAAACAAAACAAGCAAAAAAGGAAGTTTAGCTCACCATGGGGCTGTAGCACTGAAATTTATTTCCTTTTATTGGCCATAAAAATAAATTGGCTCCCTATCTATTATTTTAGCGAATAGAGACTTCTCTCCTTTGCTTCATTTGAGCTACACAGTAAAAACTCTTGCAGCCTTCACAGTGTCACATCTTTAAAACGGTTGAATCTTTGATATTCTGTTGTGCACATCAGAGAAGACAACATTAAAATGTCATCTCAAAATGAATCGCAAAGAACTGAGAGAATGTTCTTTGGATAAATGTTTTTAATTTTAAGATGTGTTCGTCTCAGATTATGCCTGAGGAGAAAAAAACCCCCTTAAAACCATGTTGTACTGAACATAAAATGTTTCAGTATGACTTACTGTCAACGTAAGTAATTCAAATTCTGTGCACATTGGTCGAGTTGTTTTGTAAGGTCTCGAGGAAAACATTATATTGGACAACTAATGTTTGCAGTATCCTAACTGCATAACAAAGACATTGCACGTTACAAACAGTCACCAAAAACTTGCCTGTAGTTTCTCTGTAATGTCAATAACTTTCTCACAATACCAAAGATCTATAACTACTAGTACAGCATAGCAATTGCTACTGCATTCACATTACCACATATAATTCACCAAGCAATGTAATTTTGCACAACAATTACCTTAATTGTTGCTGTGTGTTTGTCTGTTTCAACATTATGGTGCAACGGTCATTTGTATTCAGGGCTATGGATGATTTTAGAATGTTTCCTTTAAATTGGTAACATATGTTTCAAATGCTCCGACTCTAGACATGATACATTATTCTGCCAGAGCGCTTTGCATACTTCTCATTGCATGGGGAAGGGCACAGGCTAATATAACCCAAACTGGTTTTTAACAAGCCCTCTATTTCAAGCTTTTTTTTTTTTTTTTACTCAGCATGAATCCCTTAGAAAATGCTTCAAGTGCTTTACTTTTAAAACAATTAGAAACTGTTACTAAAACAATTAGAAAACAAATCTTGGTTTTTAAAATACTGTAATTAGTTTAAATGAAGCTGAAATGTTCTTCATCATCTCTAAACTGCCATATCAAACTCCTAACATGCATCTCATGTGACATTCCATCAGAATTTAACATTTTAAATCTTTTAAAGTCATGTACATTTTTGTAGCTAGAGGTATATTCAACACAAAGGCATAGCTTGATGATGTTATGTGATGTGTTGTCTTTATGTCTACAGCCTATTCACGTTTATTCAGCAGTGAATAGTAACCGAGATTTTGAAGCCCAAAAAAAACACATCCATCCATCATAAAAGTAATCCATATGGCTCCAGGGGGTCAATAAAGGCCTTCTGAAGCGAAGCGATGGGTTTTTGTAAGAAAAATATCCCACTATAAAGCTTGGAAAAGCTAGTTTATTTTTTTAATACAACTCTGATTGTGCTTGACTGAAAGAAGAAAGTCATATACACCTAGGATGGCTTGAGGGTGAGTAAATTATGGGATCATTTTCATTTTTTGGTGAACTAACCCTTTAATACAGAGCCCTAAAGATCAATACTTCCAGTGTTGTTCCTATAGGCTAATTTTATGGCTTCAATATTGAGCTCCCATGCAAAGGCCAAGAAATCAGGAGTTCAATCTGGCATGTGCCTTCTCCGTAACCATCACCCACACCTCAGCAGATTATGAATCCCAACCCAATAAGCCACAGCAGAGATCAGAGTTTGCCACACACAGAGGTCGACCTCAGAATCCTCCTATAACACAGTTTTTTATTAAAGCTATATTTCAAAAAACAGAACGTGGTGAACGCACGCACAGCTCCAGCAAGCCACACTCTGGCAAGCAGTTCCATATTAACAGAGACACTGTAAGGGAATGGAGAGCCATCCTTGGAAAAACTTGAAAACAAACTCTTGTAAATAATGCACAGCAGAGAAATAAAAGCTCAGAGGACTGTCTAGCCTGCAAGGAGTCGTAAATACAACACACATGGTGCGAAGCCTTGATAAAATATGCATTTGCTGCAAGTTGCAAACAGCAGGAGTTTTCACTAAAGCTCAAAGCTGGAACATGGGTGACAAAGACATTATCAGTCACTTGATGTGTGATCACCCTACACTCTCATGTTCTTTAAGATTCTGGCAGAGGTGGGTCACAACAAGAACGTATTGTATTGCTTTTCCATAGGCTACACTTCACTTCAAATTGCTGCTGCACTCTAAGAATAAAAGATCTGAAAGTGAGAAGATAGAGTGAGATTGATGTTTGTTAGGCATAATTCTCTGCCTCATCTTTTCACTCATCTGTTCTTATGGAGCCATAGCCAGGAGAATTATACTGAGGCTTAACACCAAAGAAATATGGCTGTTTTTCTCTGTGCTTTTCAAAACTGTCTAGTTAGAAGGGAAGTATTTTACTTACAAACAGTCATCTCCCTGTTATAGCGTGTAAAAGATAATGAAAAGCTGCATGAAAGTACAAAATACTCCAAAAATAAATACTGTTTTTCTCTCATGCTGGGGAGGCCAAACCCTTGCCAGAAGATAATTAAAAGGGCATAAATCACGTTGATAAGGATGATGTAATTAAACACTAACACATTTTGCCCAGAGTGTCTTGTGTTGTTGAGAATGCACAACACTCTGCTTGAAAAAGAGACTGGTTTGAAAATGCATTAACTGTTAAAAGGACATCGGACATTTAAACAGATTTTTTATTATGAACATAGGACTGACCTGAAGGAAAATGCTACATCTGAATGCGGGTAATAAACTCGCTCACTTTATCTTTTTCTCACAACACTCTTCTACATAATACAGTAAGCTTCAATGAACAATATCAATTGAGAACATACAGTTTAAGGGTGTTGTGTAGTGATACACAGAACCGTTGGGTGAAGCAGTCATAGCCGTGTTTTATCATGAATATATATATCCACATTGGATTGATTTTAATGTACTTGAAGTGTACACCCCTGCACTAGGAAAATACCAGTGTCATATCTGCAGATACTCGGTATCAAATGACTCGGATCGGATCAAACAAAAAACTTGATGGGAAATCCCTATTTGAAACTACATGTCAACTACCAGTCATTAAAGTTTTAGTAGACTGTTAGCACTTTATTTTGATGTTATCCCAAAAGACCTTCTACTGACTATAAGTAACTTTGGAACTATGTCAACTTAATTCTACTAACCCTAACCTAACAGTCTACTAATTCTGAAGTGTAACTAATTGTTATATAATGCAATGACATTCATAGTATATATATATATATATATATATGTTATTATTTGAAATTGTGTTTATTCATTTATATATATGGAATAATAATCAATCCCTTATTAGACTACCACATGAGAACCACATGCCTTTTTGATACCGCCATTCCAACTATACCAAAAAGGCATGGAATACTTATGATCTAATTACAGTTCCTCTCAGAGTAGCTTCAGGGCTTACTGTCAGCCATTGTTCGTGCTCATCTGAGAGTCTTTACAACTGTGCATGTGCAAATCTTCTAAATGAATGCAGACCGCTGTCTCATCCCTGCCCAGTGAACTCTGAATCCCTAAGTCTGTGTGTCTGAGCTCTAGGCTGGTGATGAGTTACAGAGGTATAAATCCCCTGTTATTTGGCACACAGAAAGCACTGCTCCATTGGAGGGTTTGTCACTGCAACTGCACCCCAAGACAGCATGTGTGCATTCTTGGAAGGGTTGAAATCCCTGTGGCATGCGGTTCTGGGGCGTCATCCAGAGCTCCACCACCAGCTGAGCAGATTTAATATGACAGTTTTCCTTGTATGACTGTAGTCCTCATTCCAATGACTGAACCTGCACAAAAATAAATAGTGGTATATAAAAAACAGAGGCATAAAACTGTATAGTTGTTCATTCAGGAAAACTCTTAAAAGGCTTATGTTGACAGATAGAGGCTTGGCATAAAATGATATATGGGAATTTGAGCTCCATATCTGGCATGAATTATATACCTCTCAAGTCTCACCATATCAACATGGAGGAAGTGACATATCTGTGTTGTTTTATAGCCCTGATGTCGAGTCTTTGTGATTAGTATCCTTTCGAAGACTGCGAGGTGTTGAAGGATTGTTATGGCATGAAAAGAAAGAAAACATGTTTCAAATGTAAAAAAAAAAAAAAAAAAAAAAAAATTCCATAAAACAGTTTTCCTTTCATTGATGCTACAGTACCTTTTATTATCAGTAAACCTTGAATATTAGTCCTTGTCCAAGTAATGTATTCCAAATTTTAAGATGTTAATTAAACAAAAACTTTGAGACCACACACATAGTAAAAGCGGTAATGAAAACAATCTCCATTGGTAGAAGGGGGAAACAACTTGATCAAACAATATCTTAATAAAGGGTTTCTTCATCATGGTGTTGATATCCAGTGACATGTCAAGACAAGGTTCGGGTGCACAGTGTTTCTCATTTCTACTTGAGCTGTTTCGCATGTTCATGCTGGGCCACAAATAGTTTCATTCATTTGCAATATTTCTTCATCCCTGCTTGTAAATTCAGATGGATCTAAAAGTAAGTTATGTATAATATGGAGACCAGTTATTAATCTGTTTTTAAGTAACTTGCACCATTAATACACTCATGTAATAAATTAACATGTTTGAACATGTTATGGTTGAGTCTAAAACATCTGAATGTCTTTCAAGCAGCTGAGAGTTTACATGAACAGAATGCAATATAATATGCAAATACAATACTATACTATAATATAATTTATTAGTGTCTGCAGAGCTGTTGTTACTTGTCACACACACATACACACACACACACATACACACAAGAATCGATCTCTGACTGCCTCTGAGATAATCTGTGTCTTAGGTCATTCAATATGGTCTGATCTATTACCTATCAAAGGCCATCCAACCGTTCCTACAGAGGCAGTATTAAATACAAACCCAAACCTCATTGATCTCCTCTCATGAGGCCCATGAAAACAATGAGTGTGAGGAGTAATGTTTCACAGAGGAAATGTTTGGAGTAGATATCTCTAAAAAGTGTAACCTTTAAATAAAAACATGGTGAAGATAAGCACAGAAAAAAGCTTTTGGGCTTTGAAAGAAAACAGTACAGTACTCTATCTATCTGTTGGCTCAGGAAAGATACCATTGTTCATGAGTCTTTAGATTTTGAGTGGGCCAAATGTTGTACATGGCCTGAATTCTCACTTTATTCTCAATTGATGCAACCAATTAGACAGCTAAAAGAGTTAAATTTACATATTTTTGTTAGTATAAAATTATGACAAAAACGAAAATTTAATTCATATAAATGGATAAAGAATTGATGTAAAAAAGCTTTTTAAAAATAGATCACAACCAGAACTACTGATTTATATATATATATATATATATATATATATATATATATATATATAGATAGATAGATAGATAGATAGATCCTGTGAATGAACAAAACTGACCGTCATTGAGATCCTGTGAAGGAACCAACAAAACCGACAACATTGAGATCATGTCTGTGAAGGAACCAACAAAACTCACCGTTATGGAGAGCCTGTGAATGAACAAATTTAACCATCCTTGAGATTCTGTAAAGGAATGAAACTAGCCATTATTGAGATTCTGTAAAGAAGCTAAGCTGATAGTCATTGAGATTCTGTAAAAGAACAAACAAAATGAACTGTCATTGAGATCCTGTGAAGGAACCAACAAAACCGACCGACACTGAGTTTCTGTGAAAGAACAAAGGCAACTAACCATCACTGAGACCCTGTAAAGGAACAAACAAAACCGACAACATTGAGATCATGTCTGTGAAGGAACCAACAAAACTCACCGTTATGGAGAGCCTGTGAATGAACAAATTTAACCATCCTTGAGATTCTGTAAAGGAATGAAACTAGCCATTATTGAGATTCTGTAAAGCAGCTAAGCTGATAGTCATTGAGATTCTGTAAAAGAACAAACAAAATGAACTGTCATTGAGATCCTGTGAAGGAACCAACAAAACCGACCGACACTGAGTTTCTGTGAAAGAACAAAGGCAACTAACCATCACTGAGACCCTGTAAAGGAACAAACAAAACCGACAACATTGAGATCATGTCTGTGAAGGAACCAACAAAACTCACCGTTATGGAGAGCCTGTGAATGAACAAATTTAACCATCCTTGAGATTCTGTAAAGGAATGAAACTAGCCATTATTGAGATTCTGTAAAGCAGCTAAGCTGATAGTCATTGAGATTCTGTAAAAGAACAAACAAAATGAACTGTCATTGAGATCCTGTGAAGGAACCAACAAAACCGACCGACACTGAGTTTCTGTGAAAGAACAAAGGCAACTAACCATCACTGAGACCCTGTAAAGGAACAAACAAAACCGACAACATTGAGATCATGTCTGTGAAGGAACCAACAAAACTCACCGTTATGGAGAGCCTGTGAATGAACAAATTTAACCATCCTTGAGATTCTGTAAAGGAATGAAACTAGCCATTATTGAGATTCTGTAAAGCAGCTAAGCTGATAGTCATTGAGATTCTGTAAAAGAACAAACAAAATGAACTGTCATTGAGATCCTGTGAAGGAACCAACAAAACCGACCGACACTGAGTTTCTGTGAAAGAACAAAGGCAACTAACCATCACTGAGACCCTGTAAAGGAACAAACAAAACCGACAACTTTGAGATCACGTCTTTCTTTCTTGTGAAAAAAACAAAACTAACCGTCATTGAGATTCTGTAAAGAAACAAACAAAACTTATCGTTACTGAGACCCTGTAAAGGAGCAAGCAAAACTGACAACATTAAGATAATGTAAAAAAACTAACAAAACTGACCATCATTGAGATCCTGTGAAGAAATTAACAAAGCAGACTGTCAGTGAGAACCTGTGAAAGAACAAAACTGATAGTCGTTGAGTTTCTATAAAGGAATGAATAAAACTAACTGACATTGAGATTCTGTAAAGAAACCAACAAAACTCACCGTCATCGAAATCCTGTAAAGGAACAAAACCGGTCCTCATTCAGATCCTGTAAAGGAACAAAACTGACCATCATTGAGATCCTATAAAGCAACAAAACTGACCATCATTGAGATCCTGTGAAGAAACAAACAAAACTAATCATCATTGAGATCTTGTTAATAAACAAAACCAATTTATGTTGAAATTCTGTGAAAAAAAAAAAAAAAAAAGATTGTCATTAAGATCCTGTGAGAAAACAAAACTGATAGTCATTGAGTTTCTGTCAAGAAATGAACAAAACTAACTGTCATTGAAATTCTGTTAAGAAACAAACAAAACTGATAGTCGTTGAGATTTTGTGAAGGAACGAACAAAACTAACCATCATTGAGATTCTGTAAAGGAATGAACATAACTTACCGTCATTGAGATCCTGTAAAGGAACAAATAAAAATTACCATCACTGAGATCCTGTGAAGAAACAAAACTCACCGTCATCGAAATCCAAAACCGACTGTCATTAAGATCCCGTAGAGGAACAAAACTGATCGTCATTGGGATCCTGTGAAAGAACCAACAAAACCAACCGACATTGAGATCCTATAAAGGAACAAAACTGACCGTCATTGAGAACCTGTGAAGAAACAAAACTAACCATCATTGAGATCCTATAAAGGAACAAAACTGACCATCATTGAGATCCTGTGAAGAAACCAACAAAACTCCCCGTCATTGAGGTCCTGTGAAGTAACCAACAAAACCGACCGACATTCAAATCCTGTAAAGGAACAAAACTGACCATCATTGAGATCCTATAAAGGAACAAAACTGACCATCATTGAGATCCTGTGAAGAAACCAACAAAACGAACCGTCATTGAGATTCTATCAAGGAATGAACATAACTTACCGTCATTGGGATCCTGTGAAGGAACCAACAAAACCGACCGACATTGAGATCCTATAAAGGAACAAAACTGACCATCATTGAGATCCTGTGAAGAAACCAACAAAACTCCCTGTCATTGAGGTCCTGTGAATGAACAAAACTAACCGTCATTGAGAACCTGTGAAGAAACAAAACTGGCCATCATTAAGATCCTATAAAGGAACAAAACTGACCATCATTGAGATCCTGTGAAGAAACCAACAAAACTCCCCGTCATTGAGGTCCTGTGAAATAACCAACAAAACCGACCGACATTCAGATCCTGTAAAGGAACAAAACTGACCATCATTGAGATCTTATAAAGGAACAAAACTGACCATCATTGAGATCCTGTGAAGAAACCAACAAAACTCCCCGTCATTGAGGTCCTGTGAATAAACAAAACTAACCGTCATTGAGAACCTGTGAAGAAACAAACAAAACTAATCAGCATTGAGATCTTGTTAAAAAACAAAACCAATCTTTGTTGAAATTCTGTGGAGAAAAAAAAAAAAAAAAAGAATGACTGTCATTAAGATCCTATGAAAAAACAAAACTGTTAGTCATTGAGTTTCTGTCAAGAAATAAACAAAACTAAATGTCATTGAAATTCTGTGAAGAAACAAACAAAACTGATAGTCATTGAGATTTTGTGAAGGAACGAACAAAACTAACCATCATTGAGATTCTGTAAAGGAATGAACAAAACTAACCATCATTGAGATCCTATGAAGAAATGAACAAAAATTACCGTCATTGAGATCCTGTGAAAAAACAAAACTAATCATCATTGAGATCCTGTGCTGAAATGAACAAAGCTAATCGTCACTGCGCTCTGTGAATGAACGAACAAAACTAACCGTCACTGAGATTCTGTGAAGAAACAAAACTGACTTTTATTGAGATTCTGTGAAGAAACTAAGAAAACTATCCTTCATTGACATTCTGTGAATGAACAAAACTAACCATCATTGAGATCCTATGAAGGAACGAACTAAATTTATCATCATTGGGATCCTGTGAAGAAACTAACAAAAACTACTGTCACTGAGATCCTGTGAAGGAACAAAACTATCCTTCATTGAGATTCTGTGCAGGAACAAACAAAACTAACCATCATTGAGATCCTATGAATGAATAAAACTGACCGTCATTGAGATCTTATGAAAGAACGAATAAAACTAATTATCACTGAGATTCTATCAAGGAATGAACAAAACTAACCTTCCTTAAGATCCTGTGAAGAAATGAACAAAACGAACCGTCATTGAGATTCTATCAAGGAATGAACATAACTTACCGTCATTGAGATTCTGTAAAGGAACAAAAAAAAAATTACCATCACTGAGATCCTGTGAAGAAACAAAACTTACCTTCATTGAAATTCTGTGAAGAAACAAAATTGACTTTTATTGAGATTCTGTGAAGAAACTAACAGAACTAACTTTTATTGAGATTGTGTGAATGAACAAAACTAACCATCGTTAAAATCTTATAAGATCCTGTGAAGGAACTAACAAAAATTGCAGACACTGAGATTCTGTGAAGGAACAAAACTGACTGTCATTGAGATTCTGTGCAGGAATAAAACTGACCGTTGTTGTGATCCTGTGAAAAAACAAACAAAACTGACCTTCACTGAAATTCTGTGAAGAAACAAACAAAACTGATAATCATTGAGATCCTGGGAAAAAACAAACAAAGCTAACCATCATTGAGCTTTTATAAAGGAATGAACAAAACTTACCGTCAATGAAATCCTGTGAAGGAACAAACAAAAATTACCGTCACTGAGATCGTGTGAAGAAACAAAACTGACCTTCGTTGAGATTCTGTGAATGAACAAAACTAACTGTCATTGAGATCCTGTGATGAAACGAACGAAAATTGCCTTCGCTGAGATCCTGTGAGAGAACAAAACTGGCTGTCAATGAGATTCTGTGCAGGAACAAACAAAACTAACCATCATTGAGATCCAGTGAATGAATAAAACTGACCGTCATTGAGATCTTGCGAAAGAACGAATAAAACTAACTGTCACTGAGATTCTATCAAGGAATTAATAAAACTAACTGTCATTGAGATTCTGTGAAGAAACAAACAAAACTGATAGTCATTGAGATTCTGTGAAGGAACAAACAAAACTAACCATCACTGAGATTCTGTAAAGGAACAAATAAAAACTATTGTCACTAAGATCCTGTGAAGAAACAAAACTGAACTTCATTGAAATTCTGTGAAGAAACTAACAAAACTAACTTTTATTGAGATTGTGTGAATGAACAAAACTAACCGTCATTGAGATTCTGTGATGGAACGAACAAAACTAACTGTCATTGAGATCCTGTGATGGAACGAACAAAACTAACTATTGTTGAGATTCTGTAAAGGAACAAATAAAAATGACCATCACTGAGATTCTGTGAAAAAACAAAACTGATCGTCGTTGAGATCCTGTGAAGGAACAAACAAAAGTTACTGTCTCTGAGATTCTGTAAAGAAACAAAACTGACCTTCATTGAAATCTTATGAAAGAACAAACAAAAATTATCGTTACTGAGATTCTATGAAAAAATAAAACTGATTGTCTTTGAGATCCTGTGAAGAAACTTACAAAACTAACCTTCATTGAGATCCTGTGAACGAACAAAGCTAACCGTCACTGAGATCTTGTGAAGAAACAAAACTGACTTTTATTGAGATTCTGTGTAGAAACTAACAAAACTAACCTTCATTGAGATTCTGTGAATGAACAAAACTAACCGTCATTGAGATCCTATGATGGAACGAACAAAACTAACCGTCTTTGAGATCCTGAGAAGAAATGAACAAAACTAACCGTCATTGAGCTTCTATAATGGAATGAATAAAACTAACTGTCATTAAGACTCTATGAAGAAACAAACAAAATTGACAGTCACTGAGATTCTGTGAAGGAACGAACAAAACTAACCTTTCTTGAGTTTCTGTGCAGGAACTAATAAAACTAACCATCATTGAGATTCTGTGAAGGAACGAGTAAAACTAACCTTCATTGAGATTCTGCGAATGAACAAAACTAACAGTCACTGAGATCCTGTAAAGAAACAAAACTGACCGTCATTGAGCTTCTATAAAGGAATGAACAAAACTTATTATCATTGAGATTCTGTGAAGGAACTAACACAAATTGCCGTCTCTGAGATCCTGTGAAGGAACAAAACCGACTGCCATTGAGGTTCTGTGCAGGAACAAACAAAACTAACCATCATTGAGATCCTGTGTATGAATAAAATTGACTGTCATTGAGATCTTGTGAAAGAATGAACAAAAATTACTGTCACTGAGATCCTGTGAAAAAACAAAACTGACTTTCACTGAGATTTTGTGAAGGAACGAACAAAAATTACCAACACTGAGATCCTACGAAGAAATAAAACTGATTGTCGTTGAGATCCTGTGAAGAAACTTACAACGCTAACCTTCATTGAGATCCTATGTAGAAACAAAACTGACCTTTATTGTGATCCTGTGAAGGAACAAAACTAACCTTCATTGAGATTCTGTGAAGGAACAAAACTAACCGTCATTGAGATCCTATGATGGAACGAGCAAAACTAACCGTCATTGAGACCTTGTGAAAAAACAAAACTGACGTTCATTGAGATTCTGTGAAGAAACAAAACTGACTTTTATTGAGATTCTGTGAAGAAACTAACAAAACTGATCTTCATTGAGATTCTGTGAATGAAAAAAAAACTAATCGTCATCAAGTTCTTGTGAAGAAGCGAAACTGACATTCATTGAGATCCGGGCAAAGAACAATCAAAAATTACAGTCATTGAGATCCTGTGAAAAATCAAAATTGACTTTTATTAAGATCCTGTGAAGAAACAAACAAAAAGTCATTGAAATCCTATGATGGAATGAACAAAACTAATTGTCATTGAGATTCTGTGAAGAAACTAACAAAACTGACCTTCGTTGAGATTCTGTGAATGAAAAAAACTAACCGTCATTGAGATCCTGTGATGGATCGAACAAAACTAACCGTCATTGAGATCCTGTGAAGGAACAAACAAAATTAACCGTCACGGAGCTTCTATAAAGGAATGGTCAAAACTTAATATCATTGAGATCCTGTGAAGGAAATAATAAAAATTACTGTCACTGAGATCCTGTGAAAAAACAAACAAATCTGACTGTCACTGAAATTCTGTGCAGGAACAATCAAAACTAACGATCATTGAGATTCTGTAAATGAACAAAACTTATTGTCATTGACATTCTGTGAAGAAACAAACAAAACTGATAATCATTGAGATTCTGTGAAGGAACAAACAAAACTAACCTTCCTTGAGATCCTGTGAAGAAACGAACAAAACTAACCGTCACTGAGATTCTGTAAAGGAACAAGTAAAAATTACCATCACTGAGATCCTGTGAAGAAACAAAACTGACCGTCATTGAGATTCTGTGAAGGAACAAACCAAAATTGCTGTCACTGAGATCCTGTGAAGAAATAAAACTGATTTTTATTGAGATTCTGTGAAGAAACTAACAAAACTCATCTTCATTGAGATCCTGTGAAGAAACAAAATTAACTGTCATTGAGATCCTATGATGGAATGAACAAAACTAACCATCACTGAGATCCTGTGAAGAAACAAACAAAACTAACCATCATTGAGCTTCTATAAAGGAATGAACAAAACTTAATATCATTGAGATCCTGTGAAAGAAGTAACAAAAATTATCGTCACTGAAATCCTGTGAAGGAACAAAACTGACTGTCATTGAGTTTTTATAAAGAAATGAACAAAACTTATTGTCATTGAGATCCTGTGAAGGAACAACACTGACTGTCATTGAGATTCTGTGCAGGAACAAACAAAACTAACCATCATTGAGATCCTGTGTATGAACAAAACTGACCTTCATTGAGATTCTGTGAATGAAAAAAACTAACCGTCATTAAGATTCTATGATGGTTTGAACAAAACTAACCTTCATTGAGATTTTGTAAAGGAATGAATAAAAATTACCGTCATTGAGATCCTGTGAAAAAACAAAATTGACTTTTTTTTGAGATCCTGTGAAGAAACAAAACTAACTGTCATTGAAATCCTGTGATTGAATGAACAAAACTAACCGTCATTGAGATCCTGTGAAGGAACAAACAAAACTAACCGTCATTGAGTTTCTATAAAAGAATGAACAAAACTAACCGTCATTGAGATTCTGTAAAGGAATAAAACTGACTGTAGTTGAGATCCTGTGAAAAAACAAACAAATCTGACCATCACTGAAGTTCTGTGCAGGAACAAACAAAACTAACCATCATTGAGATTCTGTGAATGAACAAACAAAACTGATAATCATTGAGATTCTGTGAAGGAACAAACAAAACTAACTTTCCTTGAGATCCTGTGAAGAAACGAACAAAACTAACCGTCATTGAGATTCTATCAAGGAACAAACAAAACTAACCGTCATTGAGATTCTATCAAGGAACGAACAAAACTAACCGTCATTGAGATTCTATCAAGGAACGAACAAAACTAACCATCATTGAGATCTTGTGATGGAACGAACAAAACTGACCGTCATTGAGATCCTGTGAAGGAACAAACAAAAATTACAGTCACTGAGATCCTATGAAGAAACAAAACTGATTGTTACTGAGATCCTGTGAAGAGACTTACAAATTTAACCTTCATTGAGATTCTGTGAACGAACAAAGCTAACCGTCATTGAGATTTTGTGAAGAATTAAAACTGACTTTTATTGAGATTCTGTGAAGAAACTAACAAAACTCATCTTCATTGAGATCCTGTGAATGAACAAAACTAACCGTCATTGAGATCCTATGATGGAATGAACAAAACTAACTGTCATTGAGATCCTATGATGGAATGAACAAAACTAACTGTCATTGGATCCTGAGAAGGAACAAACAAAACTGATAGTTATTGAGCTTCTATAAAGGAATGAACAAAACTTATGGTCATTGAGATCTAATGAAGAAACAAACAAAACTTGTTGTTACTGAGATCCTGTGAAAGAATGAACAAAAATTACCGTCACTGAGATTCTATCAAGGAATGAACAAAACGAACTGTCATTGAGATCCTGGGAAGAAACAAACAAAGCTAACCATCATTGAGCTTCTATAAAGGAATGAACAAAACTTATCGTCACCGAGATCCTGTGAAGGAAGGAACAAAAATTACCGTCACTGAGACCGTGTGAAGAAACAAAACTGACCTTCGTTGAGATTCTGTGAATGAACAAAACTAACTGTCATTGAGATCCTGTGATGAAACGAACAAAAATTACTGTCGCTGAGATCCTGTGATGAAACGAACAAAAATTACTGTCGCTGAGATCCTGTGAAAAAACAAAACTGGCTGTCAGTGAGATTCTGTGCAGGAACAGACAAAACTAACCATTATTGAGATCCTGTGAATGAATAAAACTGACCGTCATTGAGATCTTGTGAAAGAACGAACAAAACTAACCATCATTGGGATTCTATCAAAGAATGAACAAAACTAACCTTCCTTGAGATTCTGTGAAAGAACAAACAAAACTAACCATCACTGAGACTCTGTAAAGGAACAAATAAAAATTATCGTCACTGAGATCCTGTGAAGAAACAAAACTGACCTTCATTGAAGTTTTGTTAAGAAACTAACAAAATTAACTTTTATTGAGATTGTGTGAATGAACAAAACTAACAGTCATTGAGATTCTGTGCAGGAACGAACAAAACTAACTGTCATTGAGATCCTGTGATGGAACGAACAAAACTAACCATCATTGAGATCCTGTGATGGAACGAACAAAACTAACTGTTGTTGAGATTCTGTGATGAAATGAACAAAACTAACTGTCATTGAACTTCTGTAAAGGAATGAACAAAATTAACCATCATTGAGATTCTGTGAAGGAACGAACAAAACTAACTGTCACTGAGATCCTGTGAAGGAACAAACAAAACTAACCATCATTGAGATCTTGTGAAAGAATGAACAAAACTAATTGTCACTGAGATTCTATCAAGGAATGAACAAAACTAGCTGTCTTTGAGATCCTGTGAAGAAACAAATCTGACCTTTGTTGAGATCCTGTAAAGAAACAAACAAAAATGATTGTCACTGAGATCCTGTGAAGAAACAAAACTGACCTTCACTGAGATTCTGTGAAGAAACAAAACTGACCTTCACTGAGATTCTGTGAAGAAACAAACGAAAATTACTATCACTGAGATCCTACGAAGAAATAAAACTGATTGTCATTGAGATCCTGTGAACAAACCAAACTGATCTTCATTGAGATCCTGTGAAGAAACAAAACTGACTTTTATTGAGATTCTGTGAAGAAACTAACAAAACTAACCTTCACTGAGATTCTGTGAATGAACAAAACTAACCGTCATTGAGATCCTGTGAAGAAACAAAACTGACCTTCATTGAGATCCTGTAAAGAAACAAAACTAACCGTCATTGAGATTCTGTGAATGAAAAAAACTAACCGTCATTGAGATCCTATGATGGATCGAACAAAACTAACCATCATTGAGATTCTGTAAAGGAACGAATAAAAATTACTGTCATTGAGATTCTGTGAAGAAGCGAAACTGATATTCATTGAGATTCTGTGAAGAAACAAAACTAACTGTCATTGAAATTCTATGATGGAATGAACAAAACTAACCGTCATTGAGATCCTGTGAAGGAACAAACAAAACTAACTGTCATTGAGCTTCTATAAAGAAATGAACAAAACTTAATATCATTGAGATTTTGTGAAGGAAGTAACAAAAATTACTGAGATCCTGTGAAAGAACAAAACTAACCGTCATTGAGATTCTGTAAAGGAATAAAACTGATTGTAGTTGAGATCCTGTGAAAAAAACAAACAAATCTGACCGTCACTGAAATTCTGTGCAGGAACAAACAAAACTAACCGTCATTGAGATTCTGTGAAGAAACAAACAAAACTGATAATCATTGAGGTTCTGTGAAGGAACGAACAAAACTAACTGTCGTTGAGATTCTGTAAAGGAACAAATAAAAATTACCATCACTGAGATTCTGTGAAGAAACAAAACTGACTGTCATTGAGATCCTGTGAAGGAACAAACAAAAATTACTGTCACTGAGATTCTATGAAGAAATAAAAGTGATTGTTACTGAGATCCTGTGAAGAAACTTACAAATCTAACCTTCATTGAGATTCTGTGAATGAACAAAGCTAACCGTCACTGAGATCTTGTGAAGAATTAAAACTGACTTTTATTGAGATTCTATGAAGAAACTAACAAAACTCATCTTCATTGAGATCCTGTGAACGAACAAAACTAACTGTCATTGAGATCCTATGATGGAATGAACAAAACTAACCGTCATTAAGATTCTGAGAAGGAACAAACAAAATTGACCATCATTGAGCTTCTATAAAGGAATAAACAAAACTTATTGTCATTGAGATTCTGTGAAGGAACTAACAAAACTAACCATCATTGAGATCCTGTGTATGAATAAAACTAACTGTCATTGAGATTCTATTAAGGACTGAACAAAACTAACTGTTGTTGAGATTCTGTGAAGAAACAAACAAAACTGACAGTCATTGAGATTCTATGATAGAACGAACAAAGCTAACCATCATTAAACTTCTGTAAAGGAATGAACAAAACTAACCATCATTGAGATTCTGTGAAGGAACAAACAAAACTAACTGTCACTGAGATCCTGTGAAGAAACAAAGCTGACTTTCATTGAGATTCTGTGAAGGAACAAACAAAAACTACCATCACTGAGATCCTGTGAAGAATTGAAACTGATCTTCTTTGAAGGAACAAACAAAAATTACCATCACTGAGATTCTATCAAGAAATAAAACTAATTGTTATTGAGATTTTGTGAAGAAACTTACAAAACTAACCTTCGTTGAGATCTTGTGAACAAACAAAACTAACTCTCATTGAGATCCTATGAAGAAACAAAACCAACCATCACTGAGATACTGTGAAGGAAGGAACAAAAATTACCGTCACTGAGACCGTGTGAAGAAACAAAACTGACCTTCGTTGAGATTCTGTGAATGAACAAAACTAACTGTCATTGAGATCCTGTGATGAAACGAACAAAAATTACTGTCGCTGAGATCCTGTGAAAAAACAAAACTGACCGTCAGTGAGATTCTGTGCAGGAACAGACAAAACTAACCATTATTGAGATCCTGTGAATGAATAAAACTGACCGTCATTGAGATCTTGTGAAAGAACGAACAAAACTAACCATCATTGGGATTCTATCAAGGAATGAACAAAACTAACCTTCCTTGAGATCCTGTGAAGGAACAAACAAAACTAACCATCATTGAGACTCTGTAAAGGAACAAATAAAAATTATCGTCACTGAGATCCTGTGAAGAAACAAAACCGACCTTCATTGAAGTTTTGTTAAGAAACTAACAAAATTAACTTTTATTGAGATTGTGTGAATGAACAAAACTAACAGTCATTGAGATTCTGTGCAGGAACGAACAAAACTAACTGTTGTTGAGATTCTGTAGAGGAACAAATAAAAATGACTGTCATTGAGATCCTGTGAAAAAACAAAACTGACCGTCGTTGAGATCCTGTGAAGAAACAAACGTCATTGTTGCTGAGATTCTGTGAAGAAACAAAACTGACCTTCATTGAAATCCTGTGAAGGAACAAACAAAAATTACCGTCACTGAGATCCTATGAAGAAATAAAACTGATTGTTTTTGAGATCCTGTGAAGAAACTTACAAAACTAATCCTCATTGAGATTCTGTGAACAAACAAAGCTAACAGTCACTGAGATCTTGTGAAAAAACAAAACTGATTTTTATTGAGATTCTGTGAAGAAACTAACAAAACTAACCTTCATTAAGATTCTGTGAATGAACAAAACTAACCTTCCTTGAGTTCCTGTGAAGGAACTAATAAAACTAACCATCATTGAGATTCTGTGATGAAATGAACAAAACTAACTGTCATTGAACTTCTGTAAAAGAATGAACAAAATTAACCATCATTGAGATTCGGTGAAGGAACGAACAAAACTAACCGTCACTGAGATCCTGTGAAGGAACAAACAAAACTAACCATCATTGAGATCCTGTGTATGAATAAAACTGACTGTCATTGAGATCTTGTGAAAGAATGAACAAAACTAATTGTCACTGAGATTCTATCAAGGAATGAACAAAACTAGCTGTCTTTGAGATCCTGTGAAGAAACAAATCTGACCTTTGTTGAGATCCTGTAAAGAAACAAACAAAAATGATTGTCACTGAGATTCTGTAAAGAAACAAAACTGATCTTCACTGAGATTCTGTGAAGAAACAAACGAAAATTACTATCACTGAGATCCTACGAAGAAATAAAACTGATTGTCATTGAGATCCTGTGAACAAACCAAACTGATCTTCATTGAGATCCTGTGAAGAAACAAAACTGACTTTTATTGAGATTCTGTGAAGAAACTAACAAAACTAACCTTCACTGAGATTCTGTGAATGAACAAAACTAACCGTCATTGAGATCCTGTGAAGAAACAAAACTGACCTTCATTGAGATCCTGTAAAGAAACAAAACTAACCGTCTTTGAGATTCTGTGAATGAAAAAAACTAACCGTCATTGAGATCCTATGATGGATCGAACAAAACTAACCATCATTGAGATCTTGTAAAGGAACGAATAAAGATTACTGTCATTGAGATTCTGTGAAGAAGCGAACCTGATATTCATTGAGATTCTATGAAGAAACAAAACTAACTGTCATTGAAATTCTATGATGGAATGAACAAAACTAACCGTCATTGAGGTCCTGTGAAGGAACAAACAAAACTAACTGTCATTGAGCTTCTATAAAGAAATGAACAAAACTTAATATCATTGAGATTTTGTGAAGAAAGTAACAAAAATTACCGTCACTGAGATCCTGTGAAAGAACAAAACTAACTGTCATTGAGATTCTGTAAAGGAATAAAACTGATCGTAGTTGAGATCCTGTGAAAAAACAAACAAATCTGACTGTCACTGAAATTCTGTGCAGGAACAAACAAAACTAACCGTCATTGAGATTCTGTGAAGAAACAAACAAAACTGATAATCATTGAGATTCTGTGAAGGAACGAACAAAACTAACCTTTCTTAAGATCCTGTGAAGAAACGAACAAAACTAACTGTCATTGAGATTCTGTAAAGGAACAAATAAAAATTACCATCACTGAGATTCTGTGAAGAAACAAAACTGACTGTCATTGAGATCCTGTGAAGGAACAAACAAAAATTACTGTCACTGAGATCCTATGAAGAAATAAAACTGATTGTTACTGAGATCCTGTGAAGAAACTTACAAATCTAACCTTCATTGAGATTCTGTGAATGAACAAAGCTAACTGTCACTGAGATCTTGTGAAGAATTAAAACTGACTTTTATTGAGATTCTATGAAGAAACTAACAAAACTCATTTTCATTGAGATCCTGTGAACGAACAAAACTAACTGTCATTGAGATCCTATGATGGAATGAACAAAACTATCCGTCATTGAGATTCTGAGAAGGAACAAACAAAATTGACTGTCATTGAGCTTCTATAAAGGAATAAACAAAACTTATTGTCATTGAGATTCTGTGAAGGAACTAACAAAACTAACCATCATTGAGATCCTGTGTATGAATAAAACTAACTGTCATTGAGATTCCATTAAGGACTGAACAAAACTAACTGTCGTTGAGATTATGTGAAGAAACAAACAAAACTGACAGTCATTGAAATTCTGTGATAGAACAAACAAAGCTAACCATCATTGAGATGCTGTGAAGGAACAAACAAAACTAACTGTCACTGAGATCCTGTGAAGGAACGAACAAAACTTACTGTCACTGAGATCCTGTGAAGAAACAAAGCTGACTTTCATTGAGATTCTGTGAAGGAACAAACAAAAACTACCATCACTGAGATCCTGTGAAGAATTGAAACTGATCTTCTTTGAGATTCTTTGAAGGAACAAACAAAAGTTACCATCACTGAGATTCTATCAAGAATTTAAGAAATTAAATTGTTATTGAGATTTTGTGAAGAAACTTACAAAACTAACCTTCGTTGAGATCTTGTGAACAAACAAAACTAACTCTCATTGAGATCCTATGAAGAAACAAAACTAACCATCACTGAGATACTGTGAAGAAAGAACAAAGCTGCCCATCATTGAGATTCTGTGAAGGAATGAACAAAACTAAACTAAAACAAGATCTAATGGTGGCCTATGACTTTTGCATTATGTATGTATATGATTGTTTTTTTTTTTACAAAATGATTTTAAACAACTAATGCAAAATGAGTTAAAAAAAAAAAAAAACCCAAATAAATAAGAATGAAACCATCTAATAATTAGGCTGAAATAAATCAATACAAATATGAACCAAAAAGAAAAATAATATAACAATAAAATCTATTTTATTTCATAGGTATTAAGCTATCTTGATAGGCAACACAATCTTCTGGTCTATGTACCTATGGGAAAATATATACTTTCCAACTAACAAGGTGATTGATTTCTCTTTATGCTCCAGTGAGACATTTTGCACAGAACCGCCACGTCAGAGCCTCTCTTGAAGGTATTATATAGTCTGTGTACAAAATAAAGCTCAGACTACCACAGTACAACCAAGAGATTCCAACTCCTCTTTGTCTGCCGTGCAGCTCACAGTAGAGATAAATGTGTGGCTAGCTGACTGTTAACACAGCAGGCAGGTAGACTTCCCTTGAGTTACTGCTTTCAGCCAGCGCACTTCCAGAGCACTATGAAAGTTGATGATGCTGAGCAATTTCAACTCTGACAGAGTTGGTGTAAAAAAGCTGCCAACAGAAAGGCAATACATTTAGCAGCATGCATTACAGGTGCATTTTCATTTGAGAGGCAATTACTCTCTGCAGTAAAATAGCTTTTTCACAAAGACAGCTCCACCACTGGAGGGCTTGTGATTTGTTGCAGCAGGCTACTTGGCAGAAAGTAAAGGACTGATGCGGGTTTTCCGAACCATTGTTTAAAAAAAAAAAAAAAAAAAGGTGCAAATTGCTCCACCTTGTCCCATTTGTCCCATCTGAACAAGGATTTGGTCATGTGTGCTACTCTTACAATTCAAACGTGTCATTGCGTGCATGGAATGCGCTAGTAAAACAAATATTAAACTCTACAGGCTCCACCGCGCAATCTTTAATTAATTACTTCTGTTGGACTATAGGACAAAATATTAGATTCTATCTGCATGCTTTTTTGTAGAAGAAACTATACACAAAATTGTGTTTAATGGTGTTTCTTCAATCTTCAGATGTCAGTGATTTTTATTTAAACAAACCAATTAAAACTTTTTTTCTTGTTGTATATTGTCCAGCAGTCACAACTCAAATTTGCCCATTGGCTTCTGTCCATCATGGCCTCCTAGTCATCCCCATATATACTGATTGGCTTCATCACTCTGTCTCCTCTCCACCAATAAGCTGGTGTGTGGTGGGCGTTCTGGTGCAATATGGCTGCCGTCGCATCATCCAGGTGGATGCTGCACATCGGTGGTGGTTGAGGAGATTCCCCCTTCCATATGTAAAGCCCCTTGAGTGCCCAGAAAAGCGCTATATAAATGTAAGGAATTATTATTATTTCCACCACAACAAGCAATTTTGCCCCTAATTAAGTTTAATCAAAAGTTAGTGCACCAAGATTAGTGTACCAAGCTTTTGCCCTGTTTACACCTGGTATGTTATTTATATTTTTACTTTGACAAAGGAATGCTCCTTGCTAAAAACTAAACTACCAATTTCAACATGCATGCTGTTTCCACTCAAAACCAGATCATATTCTCTTCATACTCTGGTGTTAAAGGTATTCCACACTTAAAAATCTTAATTTAATCCTCAACAGTCCCCATCTGATAGGACCGGTTTCGAATATGCCAAAAAACCACATATCTATATTGCTATCTGTAGGCAACCAGTTGAGCGTGAACCAATCTTGCACATGGCCCTTGTGATTGAAATCTGTATTTTCTATTACCTCTCTGTAAACAGATGGCAGATAAGAAATGCCAGCAGCTTTGAAAATGCCGCTTTCCTGGTTCCTTCCAGTAGGATGAAGTACAGGATGGGGTTCTCTGTGGTACGGGACTGATTACCCCCAATCTGTCTCAGAGCTGCAGAGCTTTCCCTATGGACTGCCATGACAGCTCAGTTCAGAGGCCAAAATGAACATTTTTCACTAAACAAATTGCCGGCTTGGTGCGATACAGACTTGCGCTAATTGACAGATGATATGTTTCCAGAGTTCTTTATGAAAGTTAATTGAAATGAAAGCAGGACCGTGAACCTTTCACCTTGAAGCATGCTTCATAGTGGTGAGGCATGCACAGGTATATGAGACAGAATACAGAAAGGCACTTGAATAAAAAATGCAGAAATATGTTCTTTATGCACCCAATTTCCACACATTGTTTGAGCAGCAATCTTCATTTTTTTCAATTCTCTACATGGTCGCTGCTGATTACAGTTTACCCCGGGACACCCAAGACATGTCACACACAAAGTAGACATTTTATAAATCATTTAATTAGGACTGCATTAGTGAATTAATCTGCCAGCTGCATGCCACGATAAGACAGTTCACTAGAGGGTGTCCAGAAAATTGACTCATGTCTATCTGTATCTAAAATGGCCTGTCTGTCACAGTGCTGTGGGGTTTGGAAGGCTGTTTCTGAAAATGACTTGCCTTATGAATGTTCACCTTACATTGCAGTGACAGCGGGCAGATTGCTCTCCATTGCGTACTGCCAAAGCTGCGCGACTAAAACGCACATCACAATACTCATATCTGGGGGAATTGGAAAGGCATGAAATCAAGGTCAAGTAACATCAAGCTATTTGTTTACCTACAGATTCTTCATTTCAGCTCTTTGTGAAGGGGTGAAAAGGAGATTTTGGAATCATTTTAGATCTGTACTGAGCTTGACATGCTAGATTGCAGTAGAAAAAGGTTATAAATAGCAGATAAAGCTTGTATAAAGTGGTTCAGTGAATCCACAGTACATGGCTGACTTGAATAAAAGACAAGCCAATACTAAAAAGGGGGAAAAGTATCTCCAAAACGCAGCCTGTATCTGCCAGTGAAAGGAATAGTCATAAATTTGTAGGTTTTGAACTGAGTTCATATCCTGTCTTGTCTTTTATTGTAAAGTCTGAGATGAATTACCTCTAGCCTATATGTTTGCACTTCATTGTGGTTGTGATGTTGTAGCATGAAGCCAGCACAAAGACCGCCACTTACACACAATTCTCAAATCAAAATCCATCCAGTTATTGCAGTTGGCACTTTGACTGCTTCACCTTTGGCTAAGATTGTGTGGAATGGCACAATATCACAAGGAAAAAGTCAAAAGTTAAAGTGGTTGTAATGTCGGTTTACTTGGTACCAATAAAATGTAATGTGCATCATTAATCAATTACAAATCATATAGCCTAAGTCCACGTTCACACAACAACAGAATATGGTTGTCAGTCCTGTATTCTGTTAAGTTCATACACACACTTCAGTTATTTACGGAAGTGACAACCGCATTCTATAAACAAACTCACACCCGTTGTTTTTCCACATTCTCGAAAAACCCACGCTGTGTGAACAGAACGGGACCTGACCATTAGTTGTCTCTCACATTAGCTCTGAGCTGCACATCTGCATGCCTACCGTGTGTTGCGGGTTTTCAGGTGTGGTTTTGGTAACTTACAGCGACGAAGATATGAGCTGTGTATCATCTTAACGTTTTATATCTAGTCACTGTTCTCTACCGGAGCTGCTCCCGTCAGTTTTGTGTTCTATATGCGAGAGTCACGACTCAACGCTTCGCTTTCTTCACCCAGATATAAAAGCTGCTGTCAGTTATAGATGGGGTTAGCAATATTTCAAAAACGCTGTTGGACATTGTTGATATTTGAAATAAACCCACCCCTCTCTTCATTGCTCCGCCTCCAAAACCAACCGTCCAATCCTAACCACCCTGCTCTGAGTAGGTGTCGACCCAAACAGTCTATGGTCGAACCCCGCTCGCCGGCATGTGAGGCGAGTGCACTAACAATGACGCTAAACACATTCTCTAGCGGACGTCAATGCATCTCTTGAGATAGGTTTACCTGCACAACTCTCACTAGCTGGCCTCTGTTACATACGCAATGCGAGAATGGGTGTCTGTTTATCAGAGCTGACGTGCAACAAAATAATGCTTCATGAAAAATAAAGTGCAGATGATGAACGAATGAAGCACAAAAAATGAACGTACAGTACACAAGAGTAAATACAAAAAAGTGTTCATTGTTAGTTGCCAACAGCACAGCAGCTCCAGACAATCAATGTCACTCAAACCCAGTGTTACTCACATGTGGATCGGAATCAAAGCAGCCTCCGCATCTGTTTTCAGGCCTTCCCGCTTAGCTCTCTCCAGCGCTGGAAAGCTCTTCTAATATTAACGCAGGTCCAAAAGCTCTTGTCCTGTCAAAATCCTTCATTCCAGTGATATTCTTCTTTTGTATTGTGTCTCATCAGCCTTTCTTCCTCTCCCTTTTGCTCGTTCTCTCTCCTAGACCGTCATACGCCCCTAATGCTGATTGGCTACATTTTTTACGTTTTTGTGTCGGTCTGACTAACTTCCAAACAGCGTTTTTTAAATATATCGCATACCCCACCTTTAATGAAGATTTGATGGATGAACTTGCAGCTTGATTGGGACTTTTGTCATGTTAAAAGTGATGACTTTTATTTGGACGTTTTTATGCGCCATCTTTGATATTTCTTTGGTAATAGTTGCTATTGGTAGGCTACTACTGGTAAGAGAATACGGGCTTGACTCCCGTTGCACGGTCATACAGACACAATTTGAGATGCTACTGTAATGTGAACAGAACATTTCGAGACTGTACATCTGTAAATAAAAACGGTTGTCAACCCCAAAAACTGACAGTGTAACATAGCCTATAGACACAATAACTTTGATTTATGTAGCCTACTGCTACTGCTAGCAAACTACTACTAGCATCAAGAAAACAGAATACAATATAGCTGCATTTACATGGTCATGATGATAATTTTTCACTAACATCTGGCACAGATCAGGGTTGTGTTTCCCAAAAGCATCGTAAGCCTAAGTAGATTGTAGTACCATTGGCACCTATGGTCTCGATCAACTTTGCTCACGATGCTTTTGAGAAATGCTGCCCAGATCTTGTTGCATGTGTTTAAACAGCAAATTAGTCATTTATTTTAATAAAACATAATAAAAATTAGTAGTAGATCAGATCAGTAGATTATATGGAAAGCATTAACAGTCAGTAATGTCTAAAAGTGGGCACCAAATCAAACATGTTGAAATACCTGTGCTTCTGGGCTATGCATTCACTAATGCACATGTCTGCAATCTACCTGATTAACATTTTATTACTTTATTAATAATTTTTTATCATATGATGGTCTTGGTATGAATGTATATATGATGAAACAAAACATTGAAACATCAAAAACACAAGTAATACAGCCCAGAGGCTCCACAGTGAATGTACACAAGCGTAGTCCAAGTCTTTATAGTACCAGCCTATATGAGAATGACATAGACAATTATCACACCAGACCTAAAAAAACCCATCTCTAACCATTCCACTGTACGAGGGATAGTACTGCCAGAGGCGGGCCTGGTCATAGAGCCATAAACAGATAATAACTTAATGGCAGACCAATTTGGAAGCAGCTGGAAGCAGGTCTGTAGAAGCAGCTGTTTTAACTCAGACATACACACATGAACACATATGCATGCACTGGCACAATCACACACTACCACAACAACCACAAGACATCTGATATCTGCTGCATGGCTTATTATATTTACATTTTGTACATGATTAGTGAATATGCCGGCTCTTAGATAAGTGTGTGCGGACACACTCACACACATTGCTCATAATTCTTTAGCTTCTGCGCATCCATTGCAATATCCCACACAACAATACACATACAGTGACATGTAGACACAAATACATGCATATCAATTTTAGAATTTGGAATTTATTTATGTCAGATACTTTAAATATGTCAAACCTTCGAATAATCTTGAGAAAGTCTTTTTTTTTTATATTTGCATTTATTTTATTATCTAGGAATAACAATAAAAAAGAAAAAAATAAATAGATAAATATGCAAATAAATAAATCAATATAAATAAATAACATGCACATAAAAATATTAAAATAAATAATTGCACATTTAAAAAAATAAAAATGACAGAAAGATAGATAGATAATTACTTTCTTCTTTAAAACAGCAGAATAAAACAGAATAAACAAGGTAAGATCTGTATTTCAAGATAATATTTCCCTAGTGGAATAATTAAAAGGGAGTAAGCCTCAACTGGGATATGAAACAAATATCTGTATCAACAATGTGAATTAAACCAGGTTATTTACATAAATCTAGATGAACTAATTTTCTCTTCAAACTTCATGATAGTATTCAGAATATCACTCACTAACCATGTTTTGTCTATACTGATGCACAACTAAGGATTAAAATACACATTTGCAATTGTCTCTCTGATTATAGAATCAGAGTTAAGAGCTATATCCATATTTGCCAGACCATTGGGGCAGAACTGAATTCATACCCCCATTGGACCCACAGTCCCATTCCTCATTAGTTCGCCCTAACTTCATGGAAATAAGATATCTCAATGAAGATCCATGTTGTTTATCTTAGAAAACTAACAGCTTATGCACATGGTCTCACCATTATTTGGACCTGAATCCATTAGCATTCTTAAACTGTATATAAATCAACGCATATGGTATGTGTGTACATTTTTAAGCGATGCATTAATATTCATATGTGTTAGGCATACATTATGGATCAGAAGACAGTTATGGTCACATAGCTTCAGGACACATATTGCCCTCTGCTGGTCGCTGCAGCACTCGTCTGCGGTCTGGGGCAACATGTCTAAAGTCCTCATTAGAAAACCGTTGAGCACATTCCCGCGGCCACAAGCTAAGATACTGTAATTTTGTGGCTTGGACGGCTCCGCTTTCTCGCAGGAGTTCTCTGCTCCGCTTACTGATTTACTGTACTGATCTCATAAGCACAACTCAGACTGTTCATATTACTGCTGTCCACCCCAAACACAATGCATCAATCACACCTACACCTGTATTATTGCTCGTTTTAAAACGCTCACGTTACTCAGGGAATATGAGAGTTGGCAGCTTTGAAACAAAATTCAAGTCTTATCATTCCTGTATTGACTTGTAAGCCTATTTTAAAGCGGCGTTCTGTGCAAAAATAAAATCCTGCGGGTAATGTTTTGTGTCAAAACACAAAGAACCAGTCATTTGTTTGAGTTAAACTAAGCAATACATCTAAACAAACTTATTTCCTCTGTTACACATTGACTTTCAAAGAAACATACATTCTTAATACATTTTTAATGAGCAATGTGACTGGAATGGCTCAAAAAGTGGGAAACCAACCTTGATAAAGTGTTGATTTGTACTTCCATTTCGGTTAACTGTCACACAGCCTGCTAAATAATAATAGCCAATAATATTAAGGGAAAAAGACAGTGTCCTCATAGAAGCCAGTGAAATAGATCCATTTATGGATCACGTTCTCTATTAGTCACGCAGATAACCTTTCACAATAAAGACGAGTAATTAAGCACAGCATAAAAAGCAAATTATGTGGTCTATCTAACTTGATTGTGTTGTCTGAGTGAACCAATTTATTGCAACACTATACCTTTTGGAAAATGTACAAAGATTCCCAAGGAGAGAGAGAGAGAGGTTACATTGTGCTCGTCCTCTATCAGGCATCTCAGTCCAAAAAACTCACAATAGCAACTTCATAACAGAGTAAAAAAACAGCCCCAGGCAGCATACCTCTACTAGCTCTTATTCACAGCTGTGAGAATACGGCATATGATCCCACATTTGCTCTTACTGCACAGATTTGAAAGAAGTACATGTAAGCTTTACTCTCAGTATTTCTGATCCTTAAAAGGTCATATGGACATGCCAGTTTGTGTTGTTCAAGCATGTTAAACTTCTGCACTGCAGTACAGAAGCTGCTTCTGTAGTGGCATATAAACCATACAAAGATGCATTTAAACAGACCATTCACAAAGAGGCTGCATACATGCATTTATATATAGAAATAATGTAATGAAATTAATGTTTGAAATATTAAAGTAGGAAATAAATATATAAACATGAATACATTAATTTTACATACAAGTATCATTCAATTTTGAAAAAAAAGAAAGAAAGAACCAAAGCAGCATCAGAGCCGCTTTTTGTGTTACACTGTAAAAGTAATTCTCTTAATCAGTGTTTTTTAGGTTTTATTTAGGTTTCTTTTGTTTGTAAAATTACCAAAACATCTTTACAACAAGATAATTTTACTTAAAGGTGCAGTAGGATATCTGGGAAATGCTAACATTAGCCTGCTAGAATTGAAATGATCCCACCCTCCCTGCAAACCACCGCCCAAAGCCGCCATGCCTCCAAAACACATGAACGCGCACGCACACAGTTGCTCTCGGCAAAGCAAGAGACGGCATTAAAAACGACCTCATGTCTCAAAGCACTTAACATTACAATAATAATGTAAACAACTTAGAGAGCTTGTACCTGACTGCTGCAGATTAATTTTGGCATTGATACTGTTGACACAGAAACGCATAATCCCGAGTCTGACTGAACAGCTCCGGGTAGAACGTCAGGGGTTGCCTTCCCTTAATTACGGTAGTTATGGCGTGAACGCAGCATAAGCTTGTTGTTTTGATTCGGTAGGAACTGTAAAAGGTGGCTGCACTTTGTTTGTGGTGCTCCGTGACCGACGTCTATCAGTAATCTGGATAAACTGAAATGCACTTATGATGTCTGTGCGAAAAGGGGGTATTTAAAAACATACGCTGACAGGCAGATAGGACATCGTTTTATTTTATTCGGACCAAATATAATAATTGGATGAACAGTTTATGGTCCTATGCCTTCCAAGGACGATATATATTTATAAAATACATTTAGACCATTTAATATAGTGATTGCTATCAGGATATGAGACTTTCAACCAATGTAACAAAAAAAATTTTCTGTAGAGAATCACCTGTTGCACCTTTAAGCAAGATCACATGCTATATTAACTCTTTTCCCCACCATTGACAAAATTTTCCATAATTTATGACACAACACTTACGTGTTTTTGTATGCAAAACCCAGAAGCGAGTTAGTATTTTAGGACTTCCGGTTCCATCGCCCTAAAGTCTGTGGGTTTTTTGAATGGGTTTTTGCTAAATTGCCTGAAATAAGGTCTGTGGTTAACAAAGCCTCTAAATATTTTCACATTTTGATCTATGACATAAAACACAACAGTTATAACCCGCTTGTGATTTTTTTAAACCTTTATTGTGTCTTAAAAACTTGCTAAAAAGGGACTACTTCCTTTGGCGGGGACTTTAGACGTCATCATGACAAACAGGACATTTGGACAGCATTTTTTCCTGAAAAAGTGGATAAGTTTTCATACACAGAGCAGATCATAATCAGCAAGCATGTTTTTAAATAAAGTTGTTTTCTAAAAAAAGTTTGAGGAAGCTTGGTGGTGGTGATGTTGATCCGCAAGCATGATGTGCTGTAGTCCGTTTATAGCCTACTGTTAGCTTTTTATATCTGACGACTTTATTTAGGCTTCAAAATGTATAAATGTTGTGTTAGCTTGTAAAGATTATCTTGATAGACAAAACATGTAAGTGTCATAACCCTTTGTTAAACACAGGGCTTATTTTTTGCGAATTTCCAAAAGTCTACGGGAAAAATGCATAGGCTTTCGATCGAGGGAACCCATGCGCCGCTAACTTCCGTGTTGGCCTACAAAAACTCTGAGGAACTCTATTTTCTGGCAATCCTTGTTTTCACTGTTATATCATATGGTAGGGGGCGCTGTGAATCCACTCTGATGCACTTCAGAAGGATGAGGACTTGCGCTGCAATTGTTAAAAACCGACACCATCAATCCGATCACTGTGCATCAGCTGAGGAAACCTCTGGAGTTATAATTCAGAAATGCTAATGGTCGTTTTGCTTCCAAAACGCGCTGTAAGCGGTCAACCAAACACAACAGACTGGGCCGTCTGACCAATCAGAGCAGAGTAAGCTTGCAGAAAGGGTTTAGAGAGACTGAATCTTCGGACAAACTGTTTTCAGACTCTTTGAGAAATGAGGTGATGCTGCAATGTATATAATGGTAGGGAATTTCACCTTGAATGCATGTAAATCTATTGTAGGAGACTCCAAAACAAAATTAGGAACCTTTAAAATAGCATAATAGGGGCACATTAAGATCAGGATTGGGCAAGACTTAAGAAAATATATCTTTTGTTTTGAAGTTTATTTTTTTATTACCATTTTTTGTTTGGTTTTGAACAAACAAAAAACACTTACCACATGGGTTTAAAAAAAAAGAAAGCTTAATTCTCTAAAAGCAAGCAAAACAATGTGAAAGAAAAAAATGACTGGAGATTTCTGAAACATTAACAACAACAAAAAATAACAAAAACTACATTAAGATCTTATTTAATTTATTATTCCTGTAATGTCACGATTGATAAATGTACTTGTCATGGTAATCTCTGGCCAAAATAGTTTGGCTCATGTGTGTCAACACTGCTTTAAACTGTAAATGCAACTAATAGGATACGTCTCCTCCCTCAATTGTGAACGTTCATAAGCTGCAGTCAGAATACTGGAGTTTTGCTTCTGTGGGAATTCAAATAAAATCATCATTGTTGAAAGATTCGCCAAAGGCAAAGATTTGCACGAAACTATGTTAACCTTGTGAAATGCAAAATGTTTGCTTTCCAGTAACCACGTGCAACTACCTCAGTACAGTCCAGCACTTCTACATATTCTGGAATGGGAAATATAGTTTGAACCCATATGTTTTAAAATGCTAAACTGTTGCCTCCATTTGCAGATGACACATTTCAAAGTTAGAATGAAGTCGCTGACTGGGCTGTTTTAATATAGTTTGAGCAAAAGAGTTGGGTGTTGTAATGAAATAAGCCTGCAATTAATTACAATTATTGCTGGTATCAATTACACGACTCCAGTTATAAATCATTAGAGTTGTTTACCACAGAAATGCAAGTTCTCAGCAAAAGTGTTTCTTTCAGACCTCTTTCTAGCAGCCAAGGAGGCAAGGACATAGATAAACAAACAACTCAGCGTTCTACATCAGAGTCCATGGCGTATGAAGATAACACGCTAAATTATTAAAAGCTCAGTTGATTAGACTGTTGTGCCACAGTCTTTGTGCTATTTTCATCCTAGGCTCAGGCCAAAAACACCAGCTCTGATTTCACACACACACACACACACACACACACACACACTCCACATGTACAAACTGTTTGCGACACTTCCTTGGATCCCACTTGCACTTGCCTCGGGATGCAACCTTTCTAAAATCTCAATTTTGACCTGACAAGTTTAAACAAAGCAATTTTAGCCGCAGCTGCACCTGCCGTGTCCACAGACGTCCTCCACACTGTCTAGCGGGAAGACAATCATTTGTCTCGTTACACGGATGAAATGAGCTCAGGATCTCTCTCGCTTGCCTGCAACGTGTGTGTGTTTGGGTAGAAATTGGCGTAAAGAAAATATGTTGCGCAGATGGTGAAAAAGTGCACAAAAACAGTGCACACCATAATTGAACTATTATACGCCGTTCAAATGCTTCAAAAACATCACATTCAGTAAAGCACAAAGATATATATAGCAGTTTATACATACCCGAAACACAGACTATATTTTGGAAGCAAATCTATCAATAGCTTACACAGAGATAAAGTTTGAGAGACCACTGAATCACCATTTGCGATCTTCATGAATATGGATGTTTCTCTATTTTTCATTTGCAAGGACACGCTAAAAAAAAAGTCTTCGCTTAGAGCTTAACAGTTAAACGGTTTGGGGCTTTTTGAGCTCCTCATGTGGGTGTGAGCAGGTTTTAACAGCACTGAGGGACCGTTAAGGATAAGTGAGATTTGAGGAAAGATTTTAATAATGGCTGACGTGAGGAAGGAAAGAGACACGTACAATTTCATATAGCCTACCAAACACACAGAGGACATTAACATTACAGCAACAGATAAGGCTCCTTGTTTTAACTGATCTTTATATTATACTGATAATTCTGTTTTAATAATTAAATGGTGCACACAAAGACTGGAATATGGGTCAGTAACAATTTCTACAATAACAAGTTTCTACAATAAAGAAAAGAGAAAAAAGGGAAAAGAAAATCTTTTGAAAATCTAGTTTAAAACACACTTGCCAAGATCTTAGCTGTTCATATGGTCTTTTTTTTTTTTTTTTTTTCAAGCAAAGTTTTGGTTTAATGACTTAAAGTACTAACATATTCTTCTTCCTCATAGCTTCAGTTTTGGGAGTTCATTTTTGGTCCGTTTCCTACCCTAAAGTCCGTCTTGCAGATATGGACTACAAATGATCTTCCAAACCTTACTGCCAGATTCTGGAAGATGAATTCTTCATACAGTGGCACAAGAGGATGTGGTGCTGGTCCTTCAAGAGTCACTCTCCATCTTTCTCTTTATAAAGCCTGTAAAAACACTTCATGTATTTCACAACACTTCAGCTTGTGATTCTTATTAAATGGGGGTCATTTTTTAGGATTCTTTACCTAACCTAAGTCTCTGAGATCCTGACACCTTGCATTTCTGGAGACTCCAGGTAGGTTGCAGTTCTGGAAAATGGTGACGCTGGAGACTAAAGGGTTGCTGATGGTTTCACACTTAATTTTTCACCTTAATTCTTAATTCTTTTGCAGTTAACATGTGTTATTTCTTCTCCAGCTGTTTTTGTCTGACCCTGCTGACCCAATGAGCGTTTTGCTGTCCAATGGTCATGCCTTAACTGCAATTTCTAGTATTTCATTAGTATTGCATCCTTCTCATGGGCATTTTTATAATTTTTTTTTACTTTTCAGTCTGAGTTAAATGTCTTTTTTCGCTCATTTTATCTGTAAAAGAAAACGTACCTAATAATTCTGCACACCTGAATATAAGGCGTTTTTTATTTCCAGCCTTCATGAACACTTATAAATCTGCACGCACTATATATATTATTATTATTATATAATAACTATAATTAATTAGCCAAATGACATTTTAAATACCCAAATGAAACAAAAGCATATGGGTCAATGACACTCATTTTGTTTTGACTGGAAGTATTAATTTGTTTAAAAATGCAGTAAAATGCCATATATATATATATATAAACTAATAAAATTTTATGTAATATTTCAAAATGAACTAAATTATAAATGTATATCTATATTTATTTATTAGAATTAAATGAGTGATTTAGTGATTAATCACACACATACACATATTTACAAACTTTTATGTTAGATTGACTCGTTTTTAATCGATTTAACAGTGACAAATCAAATTACAAATGGTCAAATTACTGTCAAATCGATTAATCACGATTAATTACATCTAACATAAAAGTTTGCAAATAGCTTATGTATGTATGTATATATAAATATGTATGTGTGTATATTTATATATACACACAGACACACACACACACACATATTTATATATACATTAAATATTAAATTAAATTATATATATGTATATATATATATATATATATATATATATATATATATATATATATGGCATTTTACTGCATTTTTAAACAAATTAATACTTCCAGTCAAAACAAAATGAGTGTCATTGACCCATATGCTTTTGTTTCATTTGGGTATTTAAAATGTCATTTGGCTAATCTCCAAACTCAGTTTGTCACCATTCACGAATGCTAATTAAAGCAGGCTAACATGGGTTTTAGTATTATGAGGGTTAATCCATTTGTCTCCCTATTTGAAAAGATCCATTATTATCATTTTAAAAAAGCGGATTGACTTTCCTTTCTCAGTTCCTTCTCTGGGCCTAAGGGGCCTGTTGCTAGGCAATAGTGGCTATCTGTGAGGTGACGTGATCTCCCATGGGTCTGGTTCTCACTCATCACCTTCCACATAAAGACATATGTGCACACACACAGAGAGAGAGAGAGAGAGAGATAGGCAAAGACATACACAGAAATATGCATGAAAAGAAATGAAAGAGAAAGTAAGCAGACCAAAGATAAAAAGGTGAAAACATAGAGAGAGAGTGTGAGTTAAGCACATTCATGCTATCACATTGCTTCCTCTGGACTCATGTCCTTATCTCTAGCAGCCTGTTCTCACTCACTCATTGCAGTGCTGAGAGGGGCTTCACACACAGGCCAGGCCTCAGTCACTGCATAGGCCTGGAGGACAGGCAGATGGCTGTAATGAGGAAGCCATGGGTGTAAGAGTGGGCCTCTGGTCGTCTCCCCCCTCTCCTATCCTCTCTTCTCCTCTCCAGAGCTGTGAACGGAGCACTTCAGGCATTCATCAGCCAGAAATTAGCCGAGACATGACGTGAGAAAAATGTATCATGAAAGCTTGAAGCAGCAGGCCTCTCAGCGGGATTTAGGGTTCAAATTTCTTTGCCATTTTAGGCTTCTCAGAGATGGTGAGAGTGTTTGAATCAGGGAGGCAGGTTAGGTACTACTAGGGTAAGTTAGAATAAACTGTAGCATGTTTCACAATGTTCAAAAAAGGTAAAAGAAACACAGACACAAATGTAACTCAATACTGATGTTATTTTTGTCAAATTCAAGAACATAGGTCTTACTTTTGCCAAGTAAGATGTTCCTGGATCAATATATTTTGTCAGAAATTGCTGTCAGAAAATGTTGTCCTATTCCTACCCTAAAACCTAACCCTACGCATAACTTATCCCTAAAATCAGAGGGAAATGATATGTGAATAACACTGATGTAGAAGCACCTAACCCTGGTTTTAAGCCTAAACTTTTTTGAGATATAACTTGTATTAAAATAAAAGAAAAGACTCGCGCTGCTGCTTGAACAGAGGCACTAGAGCGATCTGTCACGTCACATTTAAGAGCGTCAAAACGCCATTTATTGTTTGAATTTCGTTATAAAATGCACAAAATTTGAAAACTGAGACTTTGTTTCTTATCAGAAGTAACAAAGCAAAAAAATATTTGTAATTATCGGATGGGAGGCGCTATAAATAATGTTTGCCGTAGAAAAAAACACAGACCTATTAACCCTGGCTTTAACTACGGGTGATTCATAGGGTCAAATAGAGCCTGCTGTAACGTTGCTATTTTTTTAACTGCTAATGCGTTATTGTCATGTTAACTAAATTCAACTAAATTCAGTTTTCTTCACACACAGTATGAGTTGCAGTCTGAACACATTTTTTTCCAAACCCTTTTGATTGACAGGATATAATTGACCCTGATCATCGGCTGTTTTAAACAATCGGCCAATGGCTGAAAGTGATGATAATAATAGCTTTTATCGGCCGATACCCATTGTTGGTCGATACATTGCTGCATCTCTACTATAAACTTGTATGTCAAATCTGATTGGTTGATTGGAATGTTGTTCCAAGATCATCAAAGATGTCGATCAGGTTCACCCAAGAGCATATGCTGTGTTCCAATAGCCAGTGAGCTGCCTACGGAGGAAATATCTTAAAGGGATAGTTCACCTGAAAACTATCCCTTTAAATGCATCCTATTATGCTTTTTATTTGCATTCTTTAGTGTGTAATGTTGCTGTTTGAGCATGAAAAGGTCTGCAAAGGTACAAAGTCCCTCCCCAAGGGAGTTATTCTCTATATCAGTAAGCAGTGTTTCTAAACTCCCTCATCCACTCCTCAACGCATCCATTGTAATCTTGAGTTTTCTTCTGGGAATGAATGTCACAATATTCCTCATTTAAATAATTATCACCTAAGGCATATGTTTAAAAAAAGGGGTGAGGCCTGGTTGGGTTGCATTAGTGGCGTATTGAAACTCGCGGTTATGGTAAGGGGTGTGAAATTTCCGAAACAAGCTCAAAGTGTTTGACCAATCACAGCACACTGGTCCAGCCGACCAATAAGAGCACAATAGGCTTTTTGGAAGGAGGGGTTTCATAGAGACCAAAACTAAACAGAGCGTTACTGACAGACTGGGAAAAGAGGTGCTGCAACAATTTAAAATAGGTGGAAATTATGTGTTTTTTAAATTCAATCATGAAAAGTATTACTTTATACAATATATTTTAATCATTTAGCAGAATATTTGCTTTTTAACCTTCTCGTTTTAGTTTTTTAACTTTTCCATTTTCAGTTTTTCACAAATACAAAGTTTTGTCATGAAACTCTAGATGGCACATGTCGTCGTGTATGTATTGGCAGTAGCAAGTCCCGTACATGCTCTGCAGCGGCAATAACCAACAGCAGCAGAATAGCAGATGTATTCCACCAAGACCAAATATATCAACATTGTCGTACCCATTACCAATACCAGAACTATAACTTTTGGTAAAAATCTGCGGTATCGCCATTCGCCACAGAAGAAAAACCCTGTATTTAGAGTATTGCTTTGTTCCTCTCACAGGGTTTCTGCCTGTGTAGAGCATTTCAAATCAGTCACCTGTGAGGTTTCATGCCTGTTAGTAAGCTGCATATGCTGGCTAGAGGCAGCTCACTCGGTTTTGAAACAGAGCTTTAGTGTGTGCCAATGTTTTAAGAGGAATGTTTAAGACAAATAACAGTGAATGATAGTCTGAAGGCTCAAGCCAGTTCCACTAGTGCCAGAGGGCCAGCGAAGACTGACTGAATGTACAAACTGCAAGAAACAGAGCCTCCATTCACCGGTTAGCACGACATGACAGGCTGTGTCTGCTGAACATGGCTGTGCAAACACACGCTTGCTCAAGAAAACGTCCAGTTGGTTTTCAGCAAAGCCAGTAAAGTCCCCATCAGCAGAGTGTTTATCTGATCTCAGTTCAGAGGCCCAAAACAGGCCTGACTCTGGACCATCTCCGTAGAGACGATGAGAGACATGCGCCTGGATCCTGTGTCCATCCTCAGAGTGGCTAATCCATCTATCATGTCCGTCGCTGATAACCTCTTCCATGTTTGGCCTCTCATGTCACCGCTGCTTTGTACACTTATCTGCACCATAATGTCGGCTTGTGCGGGATCAGAGAGTAGTAAGTATAGCCAGCGATAGGGAAGAATTGTCTTATGTGGTGTATGTTGGGTGGTTGTCCTGGGTCATTGACATGACACTCATTTTTTGTCCTATTCATTTATTCAAAAATACATTAAAAACACATACAATGACTTGAATACACGTATGTTCTGGACTGTACTGTTATGCAGTGTTGTTGTCGTTAACTAAAACAATTAAACATTTTCTCAATTGAAATAGCTGAAATTAATTAAAATAAAATAAAATATTAGATGAAAAAACTTAACCCCTTAACTGTCACCTGCCTTTTTGAGCATAGACGTGAAAATAAGGTTAGCCTCTTTTTAAAGAAGACACTCAGCAGATAATTGTCAAAAAGAAAGTGTAAAAAAGTTTGTTTACTGTAAAACATGTACTGTACAAAACATTTATTTTATACTAAATATATATTTTACAAAATTATTTTTATTGCAAAATTTATATAACATCACTTTAATCTTTAATCACTTTAATATTTTAATCATTTAGCAGAATATTTGATTTTTAACCTTCTCATTTTAGTTTTTTAACTTTTCCATTTTCATTTTTTCACAAATACAAAGTTTTGTCACGTAACTCTAGATGGCACGTTATTGTGTATGTATTGGCAGTAGCAAGTCCCGGATCCGGGCCGTATCCAGGTGAGATCGAGGACCTGCGCCTTGACACGACCACAACGCAGCCCTGAAGTATCAGCAGAGAATGGTTATAAAATATCACGTGGTGTGACTTCCCAAAAATGTAGTGATATTCACGAATTAATAGCCTTGAAAATATATTTAAAGGCCTTTTGCAAAATGCTTAATGTTAAAGATGTGTACACTGATGTTTACATTTCTTTACTTGGTGTCATTTTTGAGTCATTAAAGTTAAACGTTTATATAAATTTTTCCAAATTATAAGAAACCAAAATGAACACAAATAGTTAATTTCTAAGAACCTGACACACTCAACTAGAGTTTTAAAAGATCATAGATACGTCATTGATCCATTTGTGCAAAAACTGTCCTGATGTCCACTGTGGGAAATGTGTAGTGCTGCGGGAAAAACCTGTGAATGTGAAGCAGAGCTCCACATTTGTGTATTCAGTATGTGGCTGTCTTACATGTAAACAGAAAAGACAAAACAAGACAAAGAAAAGTGTGTGAGAACAGCGTATGAAAGCTGTTTTTGGCCACACTGATTAAGATTCAGGATCGCTGTGATTAGGATCACTCACACTTCTGCCTTTTGTGCCTTTTCCATCTTGGCCACAGAGCTAGAGACATGTTGCTTCACAAACACAAGCTTCTGCATGCAACAAGATACACAAATATACACTACACCCACAAGCAAATTATAAACTATACACACATTTCATTCACGCACACACACACAAGATTTTTTTTTTAAACTAAGACAACAGGCTCCGGGTAACATTTGCTTCACAGCTGTGCGGGCACATATAGGATGGCAGGAAATTCAGCGGCTGTCAGCGTGACGTGCAACGAATGTTTTCCAAGCACTTCAGAGGATGAGCTAAACTACCCCCCTTCCCCCTTCCCTGTCTCCCACCCCTCGAGTCCAGCAGCAAGTGGTTCTTATTAACCATGTCATCTTCTTAACAAATTGCTGCGTTGCTCTCACAGCTGGGGCTGTGCTTATGGGGACTTATTATGTTATTTACCCCATGTTGTGCTCATTTTTGGCTGAATTAGAATAGGCTGAACTGTTTCTATAAGTTATTTTCCGTTCTACCTTATTTTTTGGTTACTGCTCATTTTTATGTAATGCACGCCGACTTACACTGTTACTATCTATCTATCTATCTATCTATCTATCTATCTATCTATCTATCTATCTATCTATCTATCTATCTATCTATCTATCTATCTATCTATCTATCTATCTATCTATCTATCTATCTATTTAATATGCATTGTGTATCATGAACTAACAATGCATTTAATATTCTTGTTTAATGTTGCATAGATTACCAATAAAGTATTATGAATGGATATCTAATATTATTGTTCAAAAGTTTGGGGTTGGCACGATTTTTTTTTTTTTTTTTTTAAAAGACGTTTCTTATGCTCACCAAGTCTACATTTATTTAACCAAAAATACAGTAAAAACATTCTTTAATTAATAAAAAGTTAGCATTTATATGAAACAGAAGTGTAAATGCTGTTAATATGTTGTCTATTGTTAGTTCATGATACCCAAGACATAAATTATTGTTAACTAATTAAAGTTTTACTATTTATATTATTTATTAAGTTTTACTATTACCTAATACACTTTAGTAAACACGATTAAGCTGGAAAAAAAGTATGCGTTTAAACATTTAGTACATAGAAAAACTCGATTTGCTCCTTGTGAATTAATTAACTTGTAAATTAAAGCTGAGCTGTTTTACAGCACATTGAACAAACATTGAATTCCATCTCTTTCTGTCTGTCTTTGCAATTTAATATTATTCCCTCTACTTGCTTTTCAATGTAATTGTGAGTCTGTCATAATTTTGCATTCTTTAAAAGTGAAATCTGGAAAATATCACAAAGAGAATATGTATTTTCTGTGACTGAAGGGTGAGGTGTGACTTGAAGCATCTGTCCAGCTGTGAGCCTGACAAGGAAAATAATCATGAAAGAGAGCTGAAACTGAAGGGGAAAAAAATTCAAAAATCCACACCTTTATAGAGAGGCATTTTTGTTTCCAAAGCCACCCTGTATTAACAGCTTTCATCTGGTTTTCCTTGGCAGCCAAGAACTAAAATTTATCCAGCAGGAATTATGGTCTAAATTGTTCCTCAGACAGAAGAAATGAACTGGCTGCACCTGGCCTGACACAGCTGTTTTGCACATAGCACAAAGATCAATAGACATCCAATTGTTCATCCCTGCTCTTGAGAGCAAATACAACGTGTGAGTCAATTAGAATCAAGGAATGACCATGTCAGCAAAAAAAAAAAAAAAAAAAAAAGTGGATGTCTTCAGAAAATTTGGACTAAACCACTTGATTCATATTGATTAGTTTTATGAACATTTTGAAGTGTCAAAGTGGTAGTTGCGTGGACTGTCAATGACTGATTTCATTAAAAATATCTTGATTTGTGTTTCAAAGATGAGTGAAAGTCTTGCTGGTTTGTAACGACATGAGGGTGAGTAATTAATGACATCATTTTTTATTTTTGGGTGAACTAACCCTTTAACCCTAAAACACAATGCAATGCATAATTCAAAATATGGGTAAAACACATTAGGCTCTTTTTTATGGACTTTTTTTGTAGTAAACTAACAAATAAATTTAGAAGGTCTGTTCACACCCAGTTCTACAAAGAACTTGTTCCGTAGCTCTTAATAATCCTTCTACTGGCGCTTTATTAATTAATCTTTTTCTAATTTTCAATAAGTCAATTTAAGAACTCAATAGAGCGAGAAAAGGTTCTTGATAAGAATAAAATTTTTATCTTAAAGTGCAGCAAAGAGCCTTTGAAAAATCTTTATTTTTAAGTGTAATATTTTCTCAATAAGTAGGCTACAATTTAAGTAAAACTATTTGAACCAAAAAATTCAAAACAAGTTTGATGTGGAATTGTTGCGATTATATGAAATATTAGTGGTCACTTTTTATTGCCTTTTTTCCCTATCACATATTTTAGTAATCGTTATCATAAATTCGTAAACTCAATGATAACCGAATGATAATCACTCAAAATTCATCCTGTGAAAACTGTTTTGAAATTGGACAATGGAAACATTACTTTAAAAACTTTTAACAGGCTATTTTTTTTTGTTATATCAACTTTGTGTTCCATTATTGGAAAAAATTGGAACATAACTTGGTTAGACATATGTGGCTTTTATTTTATAGCAATTTTAGAGTCCAAATTATTTTAGGATATATATTATGTATAAAATAAAAAATGCTTAGTTCCGTACATTTGCTTTATAGAAAACGTAAACTTCTATCATTTGTTCACACTTTCAATAATCTGCTGAGTGTCTTCTTTAAAAAGAGACCAATCTTAGGTCTATATTCCAAAGTATTTATAACAACGAAGTTCAGATCTATGGTCAGTGAGTGGGTGGGTGGAGTTAAAAGTTTTTGTTTGGCATCTGATATTTAACATGGTAAATAAAAACAAGTGGCACATAGTATTTTACACCAGGTGTGAACAAGCTCTGTGAGCATTGTTTCATCTGACTTTGAAATTCAGACTTGTTGAGAATCAACCTTAAATGAGGTTGTACAGCTATCAAATAGTCACTGTGGAGGTTTTTCCTGTAGAGCAGAAGGACGACTGCTGCCCCACATGCAGATGGAGCTCTTCCAGTGTCAGACATTCCATGAGCAGCTTGTAATATTTCCAACACTGGCTCAGTCATATCCTGACGGTCTTGCACACAGCTGCAGAGCAGTACAGTAATACTGCCTTGAGGATGTAAGCACATTACAAAATGGGGCCCGTTATGGTGAGAGAAAATATAGCAATCAAAACTGAATAAATTACAAATTAAAAGTTGCAGCACAAAACCCAAGGCAGCGCGAGAGAAACAGCAAGTCTGCAAAAGTACTGAGTTCCACTAATGTGATTTGTCATGTGGCTACAATGTTAGAAAAAACTGTCATTTTGGTTTTATAGAGAAAATGGCTAAATCAGCTTTTATTAGTTCTTTGGCCTGCATGGTTATATTTTGTTTCCCTTTGGTCATCTACTTAAGGGATTGTACTATAATAACAGTACAGTATATACTCTAAAATTGCTGTATGTAAAAGCCACTAGGGATAGCAATAAAGCTTGAATGGGCTTTTGTATACAGTATATGAGCAAGGCTTCAGGCTCACCACAATTTGTTTAGATGAGACTTCATGCATAAGTTACGGTCATCTTTTTAACAATTATCAAACACCTACTTCTACAACAATGCAAAGTTACGCAGTGCCCTTGGCGAGGATTTGCAAGTGAGTTGAGTCCATTTAAATCTAAGCCTGCAGACAAAAAAAAAAAAAAAACACTTGTCTTTATCTACAACCAGTCTGTTGTAGATAAAGACTTTCGCGGTTTAAATCCATTTCTTACAGCGGTGTTGTTTGATGTCCTTCTCTACACCTGTGGATTAAATCTGTGAGCATGTCACCTCTGCTGAATGGCTTCAAGGGCACCTAATGAAGTGAACATGTGTCTTGCGTCATCAATAGAGTTTTAAACGCAACAAGGAGATAGGTGTGTTCAACTTGAAGTGGCGCTGAGCAGACCCCAAGCCACTTAAAGGCAAGCATGCAACTTTTTCCGAAAAAAGCGTAACACCTGCTAATACTGCGGTACGCAGGGAAGGAGACAAGAGGCCATTTTTTTGAATGGATGTCCATGGAGGAGAGGCACTATGCTGAATAAACTGCTTTTGTGAGGAAATAGCTTATCATTCGACAGCCCATCGGCTAATCTTCAGCATGTTTGGCTCTTAAATATTCATTATGGATTGATCTGTTTTATGGTTGCAAATTAAATTATTTGCGCAAGTAGATTACAGACAAAGTCAATGCAAAGACGCGAATAAACACGGATTCACGCCAGGTGACGCGAGTGACGTGAACGCATGCTATTTGCCTCAATTGCGTCTTCCGCGCAAGTTGAAAAATTTAAACTAGAGCAGGAAATTTGCATGATGTGTTGACGCGCAAGCCAATCAGTGAAGAGCTTATTGTCACGTCCCGTCATCCTGAAGTAGCGCTGGAAACGGCTGTCATCTAGGCGCAGTTCCTGGAGAAGACGGGGAAATTCAGAGTTGTGTGCGCCTCTGGATGGTGCTGTGAACCCAGACACGTAAGCATTTGGCTTTCCGGCGTATATTCCACAACAGAGCAGCAATAGTACTTATCTCCAACATGGTTGAAGACAGAAAAATGGCAGAAAGAAATGTTGTTGATGTGCATGAAGACACTCCTCATCACACAGTTTTTTATTCACAGGAGTGAACAAGTAATCTAGCAAGTAATCTAGAGCGAGTAACGCGATGCGAATATTCGTAACGCGTTACTCGCTTTACATTACTAGAGCACTATTTGCTCAAGTTTACTTATTATATCTGATGTTTTTGGATGAATACTACCCCTGCATTAATGTGTGTGTTGCATTTTACTGCTGTAGATTGGCTTGCGCAACAACGCGTCATGCGAATTTTCCACTTGAGTTGAAATTTTTCAACTTGCATGGAAGACGCGATTGAGGGGAATACCTTGTCCACTTCGCGTCATTTGCATCGCCTGCTGCAAATTCACATCCATTCACGTCTTTGCACTGACTTTGTATGTAATCTACTCAAGTAAATAATTAAATTCGCTTTTGGTGTGAACGCACCATTAGAGTTTACACCAAAAAAAATCTGTTTTATAAGAGAAGTCACAGACAATTGCGCAACATGTATGACTCAGTTTAGGGCACTTCTCTTTCATTTCTATGGTATCCGCAAACAGTGATTGATTATCGCACAACTGTAATCTGATTGATTATCAAGGCACACATGATCCAAGTTAGCAGTTAGGCTTTTTGCAATAGTAGAGCCTCATATCTCCCAAAAATAAGACCATCTCTGGCAGACTGATCAGTGTGCAAAGCAGATGGTCTGTATGGAAGTAGAAATATGTGGAAATATTGTTTTAATTCAGCCATATATGTTTGAACCAAAAACAGATTCAGAAGAAGAAATGGAAGAGTGGATTTTACAGCCTTGTACAAGTTGACGTATCAGAATGGTAACGCGTTTTATGTATCACTTTCTACAACGTCAGACACATAACGGTAATTGATATGATTGGCCCCACTTCTATTCGGCACCACTCAGAGACTTTGGTCTGGAACGTGTATTTGTACCGAAAATTATTTTCTGAGAACATACCGAACCGTGACTTCAAAACCAGGGTGCGTACCGAACAGTCATTTTGTGTACTGTACCGTTATTCCCCTAGTAGACCAGCCAAATTATACAAATTATACAAAGAGTCTGGACTAAATATCAGAATGCTGCTCAGCCAATCAGATTCGAACTGTTGTATAATAATGTTATTAGTTCAAGAGCATTGTCTACATTTGTCACAAAGAATACACAGGAGATGTGACTACAAAGATATTTGCTGCACAGATTGACTGCTTTATTCCATATGCCATGCCTGAGCAGCTTTTGCTGGAATCAGCCCCAGCTTTCCAGAACCCAAGGCCTCATGGAGGAATGTAAAACAGGTGCCATGCCATTGGTTCCCCCCACAGTGGGGGAGTACGAAAAACTCCCACCCACACAGGAGCCTAGGCTTGACTGACAGCACATCACATTCTTCGGCCAGCTGTGTCTTCTGCTGATTTTCCATAAAAAAAATTCCCTAGAGACACTGAGAAGGAGATGCTCACCATCACAGCAAAAATCACCCAAAAGAGTAACACATGTCTGACCACACACACGCGAGTATAAGCTTTGCTGTGGTTTTCTTCTCTTCACACCTTACTTATTGCATTTTAAAACTTATTCAGGTCTTTTCTTTAGACATATTGCAATGCACCATCCTATTAATAGCAGTTAGAAGAGAAAAAGATGGAAAATGTTGCCAAGAATGCATATTTGCTAAAGAGAATTAAACTACCCTATTACCCTATTTCTCCCCTTGATCCATGTGTGTTTCCTCACAGTTCTCTTTCCTCTGGTATGACCTAAGCCATGTAGGAGACTTTTGGCAGGGGATTTAAAGAGTTGAACTGCTATTTGAATCAGCACCAAAGCCTCAGAGATTACCATAATTCCTCTTGGAATAAAACTGCCAACTGCACGCTTGTGTGTCTGATGATATGACCTTCGTTCCTGACTCTCGATGATTCTCATGTCTACATAAGCATTTCAGTTACTAAAACAAAGCACCAAACAAATTGCGTGTTGTGGGTTTATTGTGTGTGAGTGTATGCATATATTTCTACAGGAACTTAAATCTTAGAGAGAAAAGGTGATTTAGACTTAAAGCAGTGTTTCTTAACCTTTTTCACTAAATGGCACCTTGTTGTTTAACATTATTCGAAGGCCCCCACAATTAGGCCAAGAAATGTTTGGTTAATGTAGAAGAGGTAAGGGGGGACAGTGTTGTGGTGCCAACACCGAGTATCTCAGTGGCATTCTTAACTTGTTTGGCTTCATACTGTCAGAAGCTAATACTTTGACACCCACAACACACTGTGGTCTTCATTACCCACCGCTGGACTGGTAAATATGAGGGTGAGACACTGTATGCCTTGTAGTCTTTTAAAGGCATAGTTTAACCAAAAATGAAAATTATGTCATCACTTACTCACCCTCATTATTCCAAACCTGTGTTATTTCTTCTGTTGAACACAAAAGAACACAAATGTTGGTGACCAGGCAGTTGATGGCACCCATTGACTTCCTTTGTATTTATTTTCCTACTATGGAAGTCGACTGTTTGATTACCAACATTCTTTAAAGGGGTGGCTGATTATAATTTAATTTTTTTAACTTTAGTTAGTTTGTAATGTTGCTGTTTGAGCATAAACAACATCTGCAAAGTTATGACGCTCAAAGTTCAATGCAAAGGGAGATATTTCTTTTAAAGAATTCTCTGTTTAAAGACTACAACAAACGGATGGTAGACTACAAGCTTCTTCACGGGTTAGTGACATCACTAACCCTAAAATTTACACAAACCCTGCCCTCAAGAACACGCAACAAAGGGGGTGAGGCCATGTTGGGCTGATTTAGAGAAGAGGAAGAGTTGTTGTAGTAGAGTGTTGTTGCTATGCCGTCGTTTTACATCAGACTGCTTCACAAACGAGGGTCAATTAAATGCTAGATTTGCACAAAAGATTAACATGATGGCACATGCTAGTCGATGAGTTGAATCAACTCCACAGCAACTACATAAATTTATCCACTAACCGTTCAGAAACATGGACTCAGACTTCATCTCTCCATCAGTGTTCGACTCCGGTTTGAACAATGTAAGGCTGAACACCGTTACTGACAATCATCATTTTAGCTGCGTGAGATTCTCCAGCTTTGTTGAGCAACCGAAGCACGAGCTCCGCCCTCTTCTGGAAAGCAGGCTGGGAGCAGCAACTCATTTGCATTTAAAGGGACACACACAAAAACTGTATGTTTTTGCTCACACCCAAATAGGGGCAAATTTGACAAGCTATAATAAATGATCCGTGGCGTATTTTGAGCTGAAACTTCACAGACACATTCTGGGGACACAAGAGACTTACAATATATTACATCTTGTAAATGGGCATTATAGGTCCTTTTTAAAATATCTTCTTTTGTGTTCAACAGAACAAAGAAACTCAAACAGGTTTGGAACACTTTAACTTTAACACATCACTTTAACCGTGTCTACACTGGACACAACACTGTGCCGCAACAGCTTGAGACTGTCTACTTGACATGACAACGCAAATGTTACAAATTCATGATCATCACCATGAGCATCAATATGAGCATCAATGATTACAATGGGTTATATTTGCTTTTGACGCGTCGTGTGGTGCCACTTGTGTCTGGTGTAGACATGTTGTTTTGGTAGTTGTTTGAAGTAGATTCATTGCTTTACTTTTACCTGGCACTGGCAGGTAAAAGAACGGCTGATTCTTAAATTGCGCCATCTAGCGGTATTCCACAACAACAACCTGATAACAGACCATTTAAATGGGTACTCCAAGATCTTGAGGTAATAAAATATGTCAAGTAAAATTTTTGTGATCAGTTATTTACTTATGTGACAAGGAGCCACATAATAAGCGGGATAAATTTGCAGTTGGGTCTTTTATCACCTTGAGGAGGTTTCTTTTGCATAATAATCTGCTGACTGTACACTATTCCAAGATTTGCCACGCCCCCCTTAGGGTGTGTGTTCCCCAGTTTGGCAGCTACTGCCTTAGTGGATCCCGGGCCCCTGGTACTCTTTAATAGTACTGACTTAAAGGGCTAGTTCACATCACTCCAAACCTGTAAGATTTATTTTGTGGAACACAAAAACAGAAGTTCCAGTGGAAGTGGATATGTATCAAGGGCTAAATATATACGAGTGAATATAAATATATATTAGTAATATATATATATGTATGAGTAAATATATATGAGTAAATATAAATGAGTAAAAGATGGCAAGATTTTTATTTTTAGGTGAAGTATTCAAATAAACATGACCATAAATATTATAAAAAATGAATTAAAAAAATTGAATAAACATAAAAAAGCATTTTTAACTCAGTTGCTCATAAAGAATGTCATATAAACAAACAAACAAACAAAAAAAGCTCACAGAGTTTCAAACATAATACAATTTCAAAACATAAAAAGTCAACAAATCATCCATGTTCAGTCACATATGGTACCCTATTGTTTTCTATTTGTCTGCAAAGAGATTCCTCAAAGGATCACTCTCTTGTTTTGATCTCTCACTCTGCCACCTTTCCTGCTATGAAATTGCCCCTGATCTCAAAGCCCATCGCCTCACGACCCAACCTGCTTGTGTGCAACAATGCTCATATTCACAGCCTTCAGACAGCAAATTGCTTCTCTCATTCCTCACCACGCCCTGTGCTCTCAGCCACCTGCAAAACGAACCCTGCTGGAAATTTCACTACAAATTACCCTGTGTCTACTCAATCCCCCTGGGAGAAGAAAACAACCTATTCTCTCCAGCGCCTGTAGTAACCGTGCTTATCAAACACAGATATACGCATAGTAAGTTACGATAAATAAACACCTGAATTAAAACTACATCATATGCAACATGAGCTTTGGGTGCTTAACATAATACATATGTATGTGTATATATATATATATATATATATATATATATATATATATATACATATATATATATATATATATATATATATAACCTATATGTATGCATTCCCATAAACCAAGCCTGAAATTGCTATGTGCAAGAAAGTTTCAAGGGACAAATGAAAGCAATACCTAAGGCGTACCATAAATAACAATCAACTACAGTACATGGAATGCTTTCATTTATCTGCAACTTTAGGATAAGGCTGCCCTCTGCTGGACATCGTACACAATATCGTCAAACTATATGCAGACGAATGAGTTTGAGGCAAAACTGCCAGAAAGATGAGTGTTGAAAGCTCCTTGGAAAAAGGATTAGGGCTGTTTTGTGGCATTCTGCCAACCGCTCAAGTGAGCAAAGTCTTTAAAGCCACAGAGCTTGAATCTCTTCACTGTTTTTTACTCAATGCAGATGCTTCAGATTGAGTGATTTGTCCCACAAGTACACAAAATTGACCATAAGTAAACAAAGCACAACACAACACACACAAATGGCTACTTGATCCTATTTCGGACCCTTCAAAACAAGATCTCGCATAGGCCTGATGTGCATTTATCTATGCCAGTTAAACATTCTAGACTTTTAAATATAAAGGGTTCCAAAAAAGAACCATTTCTGTGAACATTGTTTCTCCAAAAAAAGGACAATTTTTTTAATAATCCTCTATAAAGAAGCCTTTTATTCAATGGATGTTAGTTTCTTCATGGAACCATTGATAAGAGTGTATGCATGTTTTTAATAGATTTACAGATTCTTTCAGGACTGTAAAACACTCAGAATAAACACAAAGGGAGGTTCTCACGAGTCTGTCTGTATTATACTGTAAGTCTAACCAGCATTCAGAATTTGAGATAATATTCCTAAATCTCGGATAATGCAGAAACCAAACAGATCACATCAGAACTTGCTCTGGGAGTGTTAAGGTTTGCGTAATAACTGCGGTTTGGGTTTGCAGACAAAGAAAGGGGTGGTCCTGTCGGCCCCAGTCTGTGCTGCAGCAGCCGAGACACAGACGGAGAGAAGGCACAGGGCCAAAGCTGTGGGGCCTGGAGCAGGATCACAGCAGAGAGTGTTTCTGTGAGCTGTGCCTGTGAGATGAAGCTTTCAGGTTGTGAGATCACATGGGACTGAGTCTAAGCAGCTGTTGAACAAACGCTAACAATACCATTTTTTTCCTTTCTTCCTGGTCTTTTGATTTTTAACGCAATAAAATCAAACCCATATTAACTGTTTCACTATTGATATTTCAATAAAGTAGCACATTTGAACTAATAAAAATATTAATTAGAATTTTTTTCTACATTTATTTTTTAGTCATATTTAATATTACCAGTGTTGGGGAAAGTAATGCATTACAATACTGCGTTACTCCCTAAAAAAAGTAACTAATTGCGTTACTTAGTTACTTTCTATGGAAAGTAATAAAGCATTATGTTACTTTTGTGTTACATTTTCTTTTTTTCTTTTACTTTTTTGCGTTTGTTTTTATAACAACAAAAAGTTATATTTTTGGCAAAGGCCCTTTTCTCAGAACAAAAGTGAAATGAATAAGCCTCAGGCTGAAGGAAATGCAAATTCACACCTATAAAGTAGAGGGTGCAGCTCAAACAAACAAGCCTTTCAACTGTGCTGCTGTTCTGGATTAAAGAAGAATAGGATGCAGGAGAAGTAGTAAGTGAGTAAATGTATGCTTACATTAGTCTGGAAATAGTCTAGAACAACCATCAATGCGTTACCCCTAAACACGGGATATTACCTGCCCGAAGTCTTCTATATATGAACAAAAATAGAATTGTTTAATCCTGCTATAACCTATTACTCTGAAAAAACATTTGACTAGTTTTTGAGCATTTAGGCAAATTTGAGAAAACAAAAAAGGGTATAGAATATAATTTCAGCTTTATTTTTAGTGGGTAAATAGTGAACAATCACTGGGTACACACCAAAAAAAAAAATTTCTAGTTTCCCCACCTAGTTGCAATGGCAACATTTTGATTCATCGACTTGATGTACTAAAATAACTAAAACTGAAAAAAAAAAAAAAAACAACTATATAACAGACATGATAAACAGACAAAACTTTAAAAAGAAATTAAAATGGCAAATATATAAATAAAAACAAATTATTGATAAAAAAAAAACTATATCTCAATAATACTAACTCTATTATTGTATTGCACACACTAATGTGGAAGGAGAAAGAAAACAGGACACTGAAAGAAGACTTGGAATAGGAGTGCAAAAAGATTTGAAACACATGGTGTACGGAAAAATAGCTGCTGTGGGCAGAGACAATTTGTTGGAGGCCTGTTGCCTGCTAGATAAGGCCCAAACATGACAATGTTTGTTTGCAAGCCAGTTCCTCTAAAAGAAGTATAAAAAAAAAGAAAAAGAAAAGAAAGAAAGAACCAGATTAATTTAAAGGTGCAGTAAGTAATTTCTGAGAATCAGTTGAACACTATTGATATTTGAAATCAACCCAAACAAACACACCCCTCCCTTCATTGTTCCGCCCCCAAAATGCACGAACGCGCAATTCAAGAGTGGATGTCTCTGTATCATAGCAAAAGCGAAGCACAATAAAGCTTCGTGAAACATAAAGCAAAGACGACAAATGTACAAAAAGAACAAATAATGAACATACAGTACACTAGTATATAAAAACAAGAGTTAGTCGCCAGGAGCACAAACTCAAAAACTGCCCATGACTCCTCACATAAAACAGCTATTTCTTTAGAAGAAGACTCCAAATATAACTCGCTCCAGAATGAATGTAATGCAGAACATGTTGAAGATCAGCACCCAGGCACACAAAAGAATGTTATTCCACGCAGAGACATCTCCATTGACGTACATTCAAATAGAATGCCCTCGTCTGTCTAATTCGCATTTTTAGCGCACTGTGGACGCTCTGGGAGAATCTTCAACAATCTCAGTCTTGGCAACACTTTTCTTTATTGAAGCTTTGTATACGAACTACTACGTGTATCGATACAATGACATCATCCTGAGGATACCACGCAAATGCACGCTCGAGTCGAACGTATCTGTAAATAATGGTAAACCTACTTACAGCCCTGCCGCTGCGTACTGCTTCTCCTCCAAATGGTGTCGACAGTAACAAATAAATGAAAAGTTTAAAAACTGTGTATTTTGGGTTTGTACAGCTTACTAATATAAGACGTCAAACACTCAAAAGATACTTTACAGGAAACATTATCTGCTTTTCATGACACCATTGGAGAGAAATATGGTTAGCACTTTACAATAAGGTTCATTTGCTAACATTAGTTTATATATATTAACTAACATGAACTAACCATAACCAATACATTTGTTACTGTATTTGTTAACGTTAGTTAATAAAAATACAGCTGTTCAGTTTGTTAGCTACTTCACAGTGCATTAACTAATGTTAACAAATACAACTTTTGATTTTAATAATGTATTAGTAAATGTTAAAAATTAACAAAGATTAATAAATGCTTTAGAAGTGCAGTTCATTACTAGTTCATAATAGTTAACTAATGAACCTTATTGTAAAGCGTTACCGAAAAATGATTGAAAATCTGCTCAGGCCCATGTTTTCCTCTGTGTTTACAACCCTGGCTCTAAGTAACTTTAGGCCACACATTACTTGGAGGGTCACGAGGAACATTTTAAATTGTTTTCTTATTGGTAAATGACAGAGGAGCTCCATGGCTGGATTACAGATGCCATTTGAAGACACATTTTTCCCGATTTAACCATATGTAGGCTATAGCATACTTTACCTTCAGCTCTCAGACCATTAGAATTCAATACAAAACTTTTTAATTCACTCACCCACTGACCATCCCCATGCAATACACATCTGTAAGAAAAATCAGTAGGCCTACTCTGATTCAAAGGTTTTAATTTTGCAATTCAAAGGTCAAAATGTGTCCATCTGCCCATGAGCTTAGTTCTTGGTTTTATTGCACTTCTAATAACTGAACAAATAGTTTTTTAATACACATCCATTCTTTGGCACTGCTGGCACTATAGTGCCTTTCCATATGGGAAAAAAACAAACAAAAACAATTTGGCTAGTGTTCTGGAAAAATTAAAACAAAAGAAATAGATACAAATTTGAGTTAGCATAAAATACCATTCAGTCACAGGTATAAAACTGCAAAACATTTGACCAAATTTTGTATAATAATCAACCTTTTTGCTTTTCCTTCGCTGCATTCATTTCATCAAGCATTGACATACAAAGACAGGACCACAACAGTATGATCAATTTTATGAGAAAAGCTAAGATATGTTTCATAATGAGTTTTTTGTTTTCCTTTTCTTTCTCCACAAAGAAAAACTGTTACAACAATTTTGTAATTCATTTAAATAAAAGCACCCATGAAACCAATAACAACAGTTTCATTGCTCTGAGTGTAAAGTGCAAGCAGACTAACACTCAGTTTGTAATCTCATCTGTAAATTGTCTCTTTAAATGTACCTTCATGCAAATTAAATTAAAGGGATAGTTCACCTAAAATAAAAACTTCTGTTATCATTTGCTCACCCTCATGTCGCTCCAAACTTGTTTCTGTGGAACACAGATTTTGAATGATGTGCCGTTTGCTCTTTTTTCAGGCAAAAGAAATTGGGATAGTGTGCAATATTAATCTTTTGAACCTAAAACTTACCTTTTTATTATGGGTGATCAATCTACCATAATATTTGTGTCTACAAAGACTTGTAGACATAGTCAACTTTATCTGCAAAGTACCAAAGAAAATTATAGGCATCAAACCAAATCTCAAAGGCTACACACACATACAAATCAATATTTTCCATTGTTATACTTGCTTTTTCTCAAGGTGGTTTCCCATTATATTCCCAGGGTTCACTGAGCTAACGCTCACCCCTGTACTGTTTGAGGTAGGCACAGATATGTTGACCACTCCATTGTCCACTACAGATTCACCACTCTCTTGAGTTTTAAAATATACCACATAGAATATTGGTAGGACAATGCCAATGAGTAACATGGCAACTACAGCGTTCCACCACTGAATCCCCCAGTCCGCACCATAGCTGCGCAAGCGCTGACTTCTCCATCCCCATCGTCTGGATACCCTGGAATCACCAGAAAATACCTCTTCTGAGGGGTCTGTGCTTTGGATCAGTCGCTCAATGTCACTGTCCACCTCTTTAAGGTAATTTGTGTACTCCTGCACCGGAGGTCTTCCCGAGAAGCTCGCTTCAGTGCTGTTTGATGATGCTTTATCATGGGATGGTCTTTGCTGGGGGTTCCTGAGCTCAGAGTTGGCCTCGGTTAGCAGACTATGCTTCTTTACAGGGATTTTAATGGACTTCAGTGCATACATGTCCTGCTCTTGAAAAAGGTTGTTTACCCTTTTTATGTCAGCCACCTAAAACCGTAGAGAATTATTATTTTTAAAGGATTAGTTCACTTCAGAATTAAAATGTCCTGATAATTTACTCACCCCCATGTCATCCAAGATGTTCATGGCTTTCTTTCTTCAGTCGAAAATAAATTTGAGGAAAACATTGCAGGATTTTTCTCCAAATAGTGGACTTCAATGGCTTCCAACGGGTTAAAGGTCCAAATTGCAGTTTCAATGCAGCTTCAAAGGGCTCTACACAATCCCAGCTGAGGAATAAATGTCTTATCTAGTGAAACGATTGGTAATTAAAAAAATAAAATAAAATATATATATAATTATATACTTTTTAACCACAAATGCTCATCTTGCACTAGCCCAGTAAAGTCCACTATATGGAGAAAAATCCTGGAATGTTTTCCTCAAAAACCTTAATTTCTATTCGACTGAAGAAAGACAGACATCTTGTATTACATGGGGTTGAGTACATTTTCAGGAAATGTTAATTCTGAAGTGAACTAATCCTTTAAGGGCCTAAATCATACAAAACACACAATTCTGCACAATATAATGTTAATGAACATGTTAAGGACCTACATAATCGAACTAGATACCTTGCATCCATACTGAAGGGCCAGTTTGTTGAGATTGTCCTCATGGGAAATGTCCCGTTCTAGCAAAAGCATTTCTCCCACTCTTTCTCTCTCCCGTGAGGATGACTCTCGGCTCCGTGGCCGGAGCTCCATGACATTGAATTCCTCATCCTCAGATGACGCTTCCTGTTCCTCTTGTCTGTGTCTGAACATGTACACTTGGCCATCCGCACTGGCATGTACATCCACTGGAGCCTGAAAGGCTCGAGGGAGAGGATCTCCACGCCGCATCACTGCAACTAGACAAATTCCTAAAAGAATAAATATGGCCTTACATTTACATTTTGTTTGAAAGAAATTAACACTTTATTAAGCAATGATGCATTAAAATGATCACAAAAAAAAAAAACAGGTTTACAGTAAAGACATTTACAATGTTAAAAAGATGTGAAAAAATGTATTGTGGTTTCCACAAAAATAGGTTTTCAACATTGATAATCATAAAAAAAAAAAAAATGAAAAAAGGTTTCTTGAGTACCAAATCAGCCCATAAGTTACTTTTTTATTATTATTATTATTATTAGAGATTTATCTAAAACTGATTTATTTCATTATTATTATTTTTGTTATATGAAATGAAGGTCACATTAAAACTTTATTGGAAACATTTTATTGGAATTGCATTTTATCAATGTTTAAAATGTAATTTCAATCACTGTTATTTTCAATACAAAACGCTATTAAACACAACAAATTATTTAAATTAATCTGGAAATGACATTGTGGGAAATTGTCATGACTGTTTAAAAAAAAAAAAAAAAAAAAATCTTCTGTGTTCCATGTATATAAACACAGTTAGAAATTGATAGTAACTAAAAGGGTGTGATACATGTGTTGTTAAATTTTATTTTCCAGAGGATCAGAAGTGCCTAGTTCCAAGCACTAACATTTTATTTGAATAACCAAAGCAGAGAAACATCAGTCTCTGCAGTCAGTTCATCACTGCAGGCAGAGATCAATTATATTTTAATAAAAAGTTTCTAACATAAAGTTAGAAACTAAAGTAATAAACATACTGCAGGATGTAAACATCACAAAACATTGTATTATTATTCATAAGTAACGTTATACATCTACTATTGGTACTACTTGTACTTCAGGCAAATCAGATTTGAGCTGATTATTATCTGACTGAAACAGTAAAAACAGAGGATCAGCACACACCGTTACATGAAATAACATTATCTGAAAGGTTTTTCCCCTCAAATTTCACAGAACACAACGCAAAAAAAAAAAAATCAACAAAACATACCTTAGGTTTGTTAAGAATAAAAAATGGAGTATGTGTACAGTAAACACTTATAAAGGTTACAGTAGCCGACACTAGTCGTAACGTTCAGTTAATTTTATGGTTTCAACTTCTAAGTTAAAGTCTGCTTTTCCATAATTTTCCCAGTTATTGATGTGAATCTGAACAACACTCACCTTTCTAGACGAAAACAGCAACATTGTGCCGACAAATATATCCCAAAGTGTCATTTTAGAAACTTCATACCGCAACCGAGATTGATAGTGCTATCGAGGGATCAAGTGTTGATTGACAGGTCCTCCAGCCAATCAGCTCGTTGAACAAGGCGAGTTCTCTACGCTGTCTATTACATAAGAGGTTGCGTGAGCGATACTTTTTGCAGATAATATAAGACATCTTTGTTTCGAAATAAAAAAACTGGTGTCAGGCGTTTAAAATGTATAATGGTAAAGTGACATGGTGGATTACCTGGATTGACTAGTGGTTTCCCAAGACTACAAAGTTTCTCTCAATGTTAAGTGTGGTTGAGAACACAGTCTCTTACGTGTCAAGACAGGATGTAGTAATTCTCAGAAGGTGAGACCTGTAAGTGTAGTCTAGTTGTGATACACTGGTACCTATCACTTACGAGTGTGCATATTTTATGACATTTTATCAACAAATGTTACCACTAGGGTTATATAGGCCTCTTTCTTTGATGAATAGCTAGAAAGTTCAAAAGTACAGCAGTGGTTTGAAATAGAAATATTTTGGAACACTGTAAATGTCTTTACTGTCACTTTTTTTTTTTTTTTTTAAATCAGTAATGCATGTATTATTTCTTTATTTTTCAAACTTTATTCTGCAGAACCCAAAATAAGATATTTTTAAGAAAGAAACACTTTGACTTACACTGTATGGAGATGTTTCTCAAAATATCTTTTATGTTCCACAGAAGAAAGAAAGTCATACAGGTTTGGAATTACATGAATGACTTATTTTTTTAACTATACATCCTTTTAATAAATAAGAATAATATATGATACATAAATGCATAAGTATGACAAATATCTACAGATATACATGTTTGTATATACACACATATCTACAGCTCACCCTGGTATAAATGTAAGTATCCTTTCAATCAGGTAGCATTTCTCAGTTTGACCTCGAGATGGCGCCAAATATCTTCAGTAGTTTTAAACAAATTTTGCTAAAGGATGGTTCACAGTAATGCGTTTTAAACCTTTATTTGCCAAAGGTCCATGTCCCTCATTCACCTCCTTTGTCAAAATATTCTTTGTCAGCATCAGAGGAACTTGTCCACCCTGGTCCAGGAGTCAATTACTATGGCAGGACTGTGTCAGAACACGCAGTGCTATAGAGGTGCTTCTCATGTGCTTCAGGTCGCCTTAGTCACTCCTGCTAAAGCACAGGTCAACGCTAAGGCTCAGAGGTTTATGATGGAGGACATGAGCCTGCTGTAGTTGATCCACATCTGGACACTGATGTAGGGAGCCCTGAGATATTTGTCAGTCCTCTTTAAGCTTGACTAGTAGGTTTTGTTTGAGCAGATATATGCCCTCTGCTTGCCACTGTGGGTTTATATATATATATATATATATATATATATATATATATATATATATATATAAATAAATATATATATATATATATATATATAAATAAATATATATATATATATAAATAAATATATATATATATATATATATATATATACACACACACACACACACACCCATATACACATATATTGCAACATATATTGTACTGTAACATTTAAAATATCAATAAGCTTAATATATATAAAATCATAATTTATTGGGTACTTTTAATTGGGAGGTGGCGGTCCCGAACCCAACCCCTAAATTTCAACTTGTGAAAAATGATATTGAAATAATTTTTGCAATTTTTTCCCATTGTTGTTTTTTTTTTTGTTTTAGTTCATTGGCTGAGACTGATTTTAACCACACCCCTACATTTTTGATCAGGAAATATTCCTGTGTCCCTCCCTTTCATAGCCTCCATAGTAGATAGGTACCATCATTTTGAGTTAAATGTGTTCAAAAGTCTGAAAATCTGTGTGTAACTTTAAGGAACGTCACTACCAAACACTTTTTTCAATTAAGCAAACTGTTTTTTCTTTTTCTTCTTTTTTTAGTTATTTGATAAAATTACAACTGTACAGCTGTTCAGAACTGTGCTAGCTAACCATGTGCTGATTAGCATCTTTGAGCTAGGCTCAAAAATATCTAAAACTAGATCAGATCTTTTCAGACTAGATCAGATCTTTTTAAATCCAGTTTAGACGAATCGTATGATCCAGGATTTGATAGCCTACATGGTTACGCAACCCGGGTGTGAACTGTCAAATATGATTTTTTTTTTTTAAATTCAGTGTTAATTATCATTTGTAGGAGCAAATGCCTGTCATCATTCAATGCATACTGTGCCTTACCAGACAACATTATAATGAAGAGGTCAAAGATCACAGCAGCAGTGTAAACAGTCAAAGCAAAACTTCAGATAATCAGAGGTAGTAATCAAAGAGGTGAGCATAAGAATTCTCAGTAAATGTTTTTAACAAGCTATTAAGTCATTTTTACTTTTAGAAAATAAAAAATACATCATGCGGTTCCATCAATAGTCTCATAGGATCACCAGGCCTTAGTTTAAGTCATACTTGCTATTCCGTTTAATGAAATGGGAAACTTTTAGTAATTATATAACTGCTCACTGCTGAAAGTCAATGACAAGTGACTATACCATCCATGCACCACAGTAGAGTTAACCTTCCCACTGCAATCCTTCCAAGAACTGGGCATATGTGCATTCTCAGTGACAGATTACACAGACGACATGATCTGATGAGCATACAAGCTGTTATCTGGGTCAGCGCTAGTCTCCAATTTTACGCCCTGAAACATCCATCATATCTGTATTGTTCATCTCCACAGAGTTTATTGACCTTCCTTTCTTGGCAAAAGCAAACTGTCACCAAATTTTCTTGGCCATTCCTATATGTTAGCATGTATGTTTAGCATGTGTTTTGAAGTGTAGCGTGCTAATGGAGGCACGGCTGCAGTGGAGCCTGAGCTAATTGAAGCATTGCATATTTTACTTGCTTTCCACTCCTATGAACTGTTGACATTTAACTGACCCCATGATTTATATATAGCTCATGTGAGCCACTTAAGCTTTTAAAAATAAGTAAAATTATTTTATATATAGTATATCATATATATTTTACATTTTCCCATCCACTTACAACTAAATGCCCTTCCAAAATGAGCAATCACCTGACCTTCAGTTGCCCCCATATGGTACTACAAATAAACTGTAAGCACAGCACTTAACTACAGCTGACCTATTTTTACATAAACGTGCTGTGAGAATTCCAACACTTCCTTCTGACCTGAAAAACATTTGCTTACCATAAGTTAGTTTCATGTCAAGTAGATGCTTAGCAATTGTATTCCAATTTGATTGAATTCATCACTGATTTAAAGCAACAGATAGCAGCTGCCTGGACAATTTTTTTTTTTTTTATCATCTTGATAACATCTTCGTCCAATGCAAAAACCTCCCTGAAGGGGGAGCAGGAGCCAATGTGACAAAACAAAAATTAGCACAGAGCAGCACATCATATCATTTACATCACATTCAGATGCAGGGTGCAACTCTGAACACGGTGCAACAGAGTGGCATAACATGCTGTGTTTCTGGGCCACTGAGCAGCATGTCAAACTGACAGAGAGAGAACAAAAAGATGGAGAGAGACGCAGAGAGAGAGGAAGGTCAGATGCAATGTAACAATGAATAATTTGCAGAGAACAGAACAGAATTGCAATCATGATTATATATATATATATATATATATATATATATATATATATATAATCATGATTATATATATATATATATATATATATATATATATATATGTATATATACTATATCTATTATATATCTATGTGTATATACCTACATAGGCACACGTGTGTGTGTGTGTGTGTGTGTGTGTGTGTGTGTGTGTGTATACATATATACTATGATACTTAAATTAAAATTTAAGAAATATATATTGTACTCTATACATATTATGTATATAGTACAATATATATTTCTAAATATATACATTATACACACACATATATACATATATTGCAACATATATTGTACTGTATTGTATATATATAATACTAAATATATTATATTATAATGTAAGTATTATTCGTCATTTAATTACATTTTTTAATTATTTATGTTGGAATAAGTACATATGTTATATATAAATATTATGCATTAATAGTTGCCATTGCTTACCATAAGTATGTTGTACGTCAAGTAGATACTTAGCAATTGCATTCGTATTGATTTTTAAATTGGTTTGTCACTGATTCAATTAAATAAATACATAATATCATATAAATTATGAAACAAACCATTATGAAACAACTTTATTTAATATATTTTATATTAATGATCAGCTTATATTATTTCATTTATGATGGCTTTGAGTGCCTATTTTCCTCAATTTTTTTTATCTAATCTGTTTCCACCTCTAGGTGGCAGCATAGTCCTTTGAATTTAAAAGCTATTTTTCCAACATACTATAAAGAGTTTAAAAATCAAAACAAAAACAAATCCATTATTTTATGCTATACATATTGCAGATATTGATGTGTGCATACATTTGATCCAAATACTAGTCCCTATATGCATCATCCTTATTTTGCATGACAATCTCCATAAACCTCGTTTTACTAGACCTGCACAACTTCAAAAATAGACTTCAGCCGATTAAAGAAACACTATTTAAAAAAATCATATGTATTTATGAGGGAAAACTGTTGTTTGTTTACACTCGCCGCATGTCCGTGTCCATGTTTCTGGCACAGGTGATTTGCCGATCAGCGTGAAGCCAGTCGTTATGTCTGCGGGGGGTCAGCGGAGGCAGTGTGGGGAAACAAAATTAATCCTCGTGGCTCTAGGTTATGGCAACAGGTCAGGAGTTTATTGATTAAATGTCAGCTACCCAGGTGAATGTGATTCGTAACTCTGAGGAGGCCCCTCCGCACGATCCATCACATGATATCCAAAGGAAGATTAAAGGCCTTACAACAGACTAAACACTTTCAGCCGGGATGAAGGTTCTGCCGTCCGTCCGTTTGTCTATCTATCCGTCTGTTCCAGACTTCAAACCTCGAGTCTTTAATGTCAGAACCCATAATCCTACAAACAGCCACCCGTTCCCTCGAGAAAGGTGCGTGTGCCATCATAAGCGAATTTGATTGACAAGTGTACTTCAAGGCCCAAGGTTAATGGTGTTGACATAGAAACCATTCAATGGGTTAAGGGCTAGAATGAGAGTTCTGAAGATCATGCTCTCTTTGTCAAATTAAACTCTTTGCATTTGGTCCCCGCTGAACATGTGGAGCAGAGCTGTTGGCGGGATGGGCGTCCTTAGGGTCATGGGGAAGTTATCCACTCACTCCAGCCGTCCAGAGGATGCACCGCAAGCGATCGCAAAGTCGTATTTGGCCTCACGGCACCCATGGAGCCCCAGTTGGACGGTCTCTTTACCCTAGAGGTAGGTTCACAGGCTATACTGGACTCTGCGGTAGCTCGGAGCGCTGGGTGACACATAACCTTGCCCTGTCACCACCCTCACCAGTGTGTCAGCTGATATTAGACTGATTGACGTTGACCCGCCACTCAGGCTCTGAGAGTTTAGCGGCGCTATATAACCTCGCCCTGACTGTTCACCAGGCTGAGGACATTGGAAGCCGGGCATCCTCAGCTGCGTCCTACTCCGAGACAAGGGCGAGCGCTTCTGTCGTGTTATAAGAATTACAAATGCCCGCTTTGATTTGTAGATTTTTTTAGGCATGCACATTACCATATCGCATGAGCGTAGCAATATTTTGTTTGTTGTGTGCTGATTTTATTATGTTTATGTGAGTTGACATTGCATCTGATTCAGAGGATTTGGAGTTGTAGAGTACGGCATGTTTCTTACCGTCTCGCTCTCCAGGTTTCGTTCTATGTCTGCTGTTCTACTTTTTCGTAACTTGTATTTTAGCCCCTTTTGACAGCCCCTTACTATGCAAAAATATAATGCTAGCTTTTGTAAAAGCACTACGTAGCATAGAGGAGCCTACATGTGTACTAAAGAAAGTGTACTACTGGTGCACATTTGTCACTTAAAGGGATAGTTCCAAGTCTAAATTGATTACTGGCTACCAAAAAGCACCATATACTACTGTTCATTAAAAAAAAAAAAAACTTTTATTCAGCATTGATGCATTAAATTGATCAAAAGTAACAATAAAGACATTTAGAATGTTACAAAGTATTTCCGTTTCAAATAAATGCTGTTCTATTAATCAAAGAATCCTGAAAAATGTATCCCGGTTTCAGTTGTTTGAAATGTTTCTTGAGCAGCAAATCAGCATATTAGAATGATTTGTGGAGTAATGATGCTAAAAAAATTCAGTTTTGCAATCACAGGAATAAATAACATTTATATATATATATATATATATATATATATATATATTATTCTAAATTGTAAGTTTAAGTTATTCTAAATTGTAATAATATTTCACAAAAGGACTGTTTTTACTGTATTTTCATCAAAAAAAACCCTTGTTGGGCATAAGAGACTTCTGTCAAAAACATTTAAAAATCGCACTGACCCCTAAACTTTGGTATACTAAAACTAAAAAAAAAAAAGGAAAAGAAAGTTGTACTGGAAAAACTTTTCCATACCTTATATAATGGACTTATAGACTTCTTTAAAAATATATTTAAAAATCTTACCAATCCTAAATTTTTGAATGATAAAAGTAGTCCACATGATTCTTGAAGGGAAATACATTTTTTTTTTTTTAAGTTAGTGTGTAATGTTGCTGTTTGAGCATAAACGACACCTGCAAAGTTACGACGCTCAAAGTTCAATGCAAAGGAAGATATTTTCTTTTACAGAAATCGCTTTTTAAGGACTACAACAAACGGTAGGGACTACAACGAGCTTCTTCCCAGGTTGGTCACATCACAAACCCCCAAATTTACATAAACCCTGCCTCCGGGGTGAGGCCAAGAGTTGTTGTAATATAATGTTGTTACCAATCTTTGATTTGAAAGCCACATTTCAAGCATCTGTAAAACCGCATTCTTCCATCTTAAAAAAAAAATACCACGCTGGCATTTTACGCCGGACTGCTTCACAAACGAGGGTCAATTCAATGTTGGATTTGCACAAAAGTTTAACATGACGGCACATGCTAGTCGATGTGTTGAATCAGCTCCACAGCAACTACATAAATGTATCCACTAACCGTTCAGAAATGCCCAGATGCATTCTAAAAGTTGTAACTTCTTCTACTGAAGAGTCTCTCCGTCAGTGTCCGACTCCGATTTTAATAATGTAAGGCTGAACACCGTTACTGACAATGGTCACTTTGGCTATGTGGGATTCTCCAGCTTTGAGCAACCAAATCGCGAGCTGTTAAAGCTCTGCCCTCTTCTGGAAAACCGCTGGAGCAGCAGCTTATTTGCATTTAAAGGGACACACACAAAAAGGGCATGTTTTTGCTCACACCCAAATAGAGGCAAATTTGACAAGCTATAATAAATTATCTGTGGCGTATTTTGAGCTGAAACTTCACAGACACATTCTGGGGACACCAGAGACTTATATTGCATCTTGTAAAAGGGGCATTATAGGTCCCCTTCATTGTTTGACGTTACTAATGTCCAACCTGTATCACAAGTGCCATATTTGAGTTGAGATCTGTTGGTGGAGTGAATAAGGACTTGGGAAATAGTGTAGAAGTTGTCTGGACTGCTTTATGGGTATTTTGTAGCTAGTGCTTTTTTTAACTAACATGTTCAAATAACATTGCTTGTAAAAGGTGTGAAAATTAAAAACATTTTGTGTGTTCTACAGAAAAAAGGGTTAAAAACAACATGAAGTTAAGTAAATAATTGTGAATTATTTATAAATAGTTTTAAAGCAGATCAAAAATCAAGACAGTTTATGGATCTGTCTTAGCTTCAAAATAAAAATCTGAATAAGTAGGGTGACTTGGTAGCACAAGGCAAGGCTGAGGTGAATTAAACATGGCTGACAGCAGAGAGAGGAAAAATGTCATTTCCAATGATATCTAAGTCTGTCTGCCATTAAAATGTGCAATGACCCGCACTGCATACAAAAATGATATCATGAACATTAACTTCCCAAGTTAATGTCGTGTGCTGTGCTGGGTTGCCAGTGCACTAAGAGCATGCTTTTAATATGCTACATGCCCTCACTTCCTCTTTCCTCTTTCCTGTGGGGATTCCTTCTGCTTTTACAGCACACTGCCAAAGTGTTTCTTTAGATTGCAAAGTTCATGCCCTGAAGTAAATGCTCTGTTTAAAGTAGTGATTCTCAATAGGTTTAAAGCTCTGATGTGACACTGATCTTGCTTGCACTAAAGGTGTACTGACAGGCAGTGCTCTAAGATGTACATCCAGTATAAAGGAAGATTAAACTACCATGCATTTTATTGTGTCCAAGTGCATGCTATGACATACTGTAGCTGGAAGATATTGGTGTAAAAAAACAAACAAAATAATTTATGTCATATTGTTCTGTATACACCGGGCAACAAAAAAGACGGTCATAATTTACATTTGCTGAAATGGTCGCACTTTATATTAGGATCGCTATAATAAAGTGTAAAGATATTAGAAGAGATTTTGAAGAACGTTGAGGTCCAAACAACTCTGGACCCCATTGACTTACACTGCATGGACAAAAATACTGAAACATTCTTCAAAGTATCTTCTTTTGTATTCCACAGAAGAAAAACACTCATACAGGTTTGAGGGTGAATAAGGGAACATTTACATGACAATTATATATTAAAAACAGAAAAGTTTTTCTTTTGCGTTATTTGTGTACTACACGTGACATGCATGAAAAAAAAACAGTAAAAAGTACTATAGTATAATGGTAAAAAATAGGCTAAACCATGCACACAATTTACTAATTTATTCCCTCGTTTTGCTAAATCATATGCACAATTTAGCAAATCAAGGGAATGAAACAGTAAATCGTAGCCACAATTTAGCAAATCAAGGAAACAAATTAGTGAATCGTGCGCACGATTTAGCAAATCAAGGGAACAAAATAGTGAGCATAAACCGTGCGCACATCGCCATCTACTGGCCTGGCAGCATAATTAATTGTTTTTGCTGATCTGTGTGGAGATGGATCGTTTTTTTTTACAACATTGTTGTCTGTACACTACGGAGCCCTGCACATGACATGGGTGAAAAAAGTAAATTGTCCGCACGACAGTTGCCGATGTCACTTTGTAGAGAAAAATAAAGACTAAATATGTAATAGGCTACGCATGCGCATGATGTCACCGTTTTCACAAATTCACATTTTTGTAGTTTACACCGAGACAATAACGGTATCGTTTTCAAAAACTTGCACTTCGAAACCCATTTTCAAAAGTTTGCGTTTTCAGGCCCCCAAAATGTCATTGTCGTGTAAATGAATGGCCAAAACGCATAAAAACTTTTCAGTTTTTAGTTGAAAACGGCTTCATCTCTGCCTTATGTGTAAAATATATGTGTTTGGGCATTAGATGCATTCCAGTGGTAAAGTTTGAATTTTAGATTGAGTTTATGAATAAGAAATATAAACTTCTAAGAGCAGGGTAATGTGCTCAGTTTCAACCCTTCGTGTTTGTTAAGGTGATTAATAATGAAACATAGAGAATTATGCATGCCGAGGTGACTTCTTTCCTTCATTCTGAATGCACTAATTCACACAGAGTTCAGGCGAACTTGCCGCAGTTTAAAGGCTGCTTGTAACATACCAACGCAAGAGATAAATTGACGACGGAGGACACAAAGATGAGAACTATTGAACCTGTAATGGTTTGTACCCTCTATGAGAGTTCAAACCGGAGTCGCAGGCATCACTGGCTTCCTTCTTCATCTGACAGGATGTGAGTTTGCTCTGACCTGGGGATTTTAATAATGTATACCGATCACACAGTGAAGGCTCCTGCTTCAGTTTAACCACCACATAACCTCAGCACTTCTAACTGTACATTATAGTTCAGACCAAAGAAAAACATATACCTTAAAATATTCATCCCGTCTCCACCGGGGTCCTTATTCAGTCACTGCAATACAACAACATGAGCCAACTTCTAAACTAACAAACAGCCTTATGGGTCGTATTTCTAGCATCTGTGAATTGACTACTATAACTTACATAATTATGTTCAAACACACAGCTATTACCCATGTTGAGCCGTAGCCTTAGAGTACGTAGAAAATGTGTGGCCCAATCTTTCGCAAAATTTCGCTTCTAGGTAATTTTGTGTGTTGTAATGGGCCATAAGATAATGCCTTCCCAAAGCATTTGCCTTTATTGAAGGCTCTTTGTTTTTAATCTCAAATTCGTTCACACAAAAATAATCAGCTTAAAAATAAACCCTGCACTTGTGGCATCATTCTTCATGTTTAGCCGGCATTTGAGGCAGAAGGCTGGCAAAATATTTTCCCTAATTTTGGCCACCTCTGCTCTTCCCCAAAATAAACCTCTACCCTCAACATCTGTCATTTCACTTTTAGCACAGCCTCAAATGAAAGTGCAGGTAATAGATAGAAGACCTTTCACACTGTTCAGAGAAGGATGAAAGACTGGTCAGGGATGTGGGGGAAGGGACGTAAGACAGAGAGAGAGAGAGAGAGAGAGAGAGAGAGAGAGAGACGGAAAGTGCCCAGAGCCCTGGATTGTCAGAATTGGTTGAAATGAGGAAAATTCTTGCATGAAGACACTCGGCACGGGTGCCCTTTGAATGAACCAGTGGAAAATGGGAGGGAGCCATGAAATGGGAGGATGTTGCTTTGGAATAGATGATTGCAATATGTGTAATCCACAATAAAACATATTTAATTCTCACTTTAAGAGCATTGATCAAACCGACAAAAAGCCAAACGGCCAAGTAAATCGTCTCATGATTATGTGAATTTGATGGATTGGAAAAACAATGTACAAATGTACAAGAAGTCAAATAATCTCAACTACGTTGACTAATAACATGTGGTGCTTTCGCAGAAACATGGTATTCATCATTCCTGCATAATTGCGCCATGCGCTCTACAGCATTGTGACTTTTATCCAATTTTATTCTTAAAAACATTCACAGCAGAATCTTAACAACATACAACAATACTGTTTATGCCTAAAAACAAAGAAATATATTTTTTAAAAATCTGCAATTTGTATTTCATTATATTACAGTAGATGTTTTACCAGTGACACACTATATTTGGATGGATCTCAAAAGCCTTAGTTGGACTTTATGTGGATTTTTTTCCTGTCTGCTGTTTTTCACATCACAGACCACATAGTTTGGGACCACACATGTGGGACATCTGCGGCTCCAGAGTTAAAGGGGCCGTGACATGGATTATTTTATTATTTTAATATGTTCCTTGAGGTTCACAATGTTAAAGGTGTAGTGCATAGATTTTAGCGGCATCTAGCAGTGAGGTTGCGAACTGCAACCAATGGCAGCTCACCCCTTCCTTTCTAAGCAAAACAGAGAAGCTACGGTGGCCATCTGGCTGACACAAGTCAAAGATGTCAGTGTCTGAGACAGCAGAGAGTATGTTAGCCAGCCAAGCAATGAGGTTTCTTCTTAGTTCTAACAAAGAACGGTCTCTGCTTCTAATAAACCAGATGACTACTACTACTACTTCTTCATGTCTATTCAATGTAGTGACGATGCAAGCTGCCTCTAAAAACACGAACGATTTAGAAGAAGAACAACCTAGTGATGAAACGCGCTCTGTAGAGTGTTTGTCCGTTTAGGGCTGCTGTAGAAAAATGCCAGCACGTAATGGCGATTTGACATGGGGGTGGTACCGCGGTGTATGTAAATAGAAATGGCTCATTCTAAGGTAATAAAGACATAACGGTTCATTATGTAAGGTCTTTATACAACACTGAAAACATAGTTGTGTATATTATATTGCATATCTGTCAATAGGTCCTCCCAAATTTTACACATTGCACCTTTAATAACGTTTTTTGCAACCTTTATTCTCACCCTCTGTCTGAAATTATCAATTTTTAAGGGGCGGCTCCTTTAAAGCTTGTCAGTAAACTGCCACTGTTCTGATTGGCTAACATCACTGCAACAGTATCAACGCCCACTTGCTATTGCACGGGAGTTAGTGTTTTGGAAACATCCTTATAAAACTATAATTTACAGACAAAGCATTATCAAATCATTTAATTGTGATGCAGCTGTTGTCAGATCCAATACAGGTGGCTGCTTCATCTTTCAACAAAAGTTTCTTTGCGAATTCTCCATCACACTGTGCCTCGTTTACAAAACAACATTTTCCAGACAAACAATCGATCCGGGATGCCATTAAGGGCACAATATGTACGATTTTTGGATTAAAATATCCAAAACCCACTAGAATAATGTTATATATTTTGTTGACTTGTGTACTTATATTATCCCAGATGTTTCCTAGAGTGTTTAAATCCAGAGAAATAAGCAATTTTAACCAGGACACGGACCGTGTCCATGCGTCGCCTATCAATGACATCATACATCATACCATCAGTTCCCGGTTATATTTTGTAGAAACCATGGAAACACCAAAGATGCTTTAATATATTATGTGTTTTATTGGACAGGTGAGCAACTGTTTGGATACATTCATCGTCAGAAAATTAATCATGTTATATAGCTCAACACGTTTAGTCTTTTTGTTTAAATCTCATTTACCACGAGTACCATGTTTTACCATGTCGATCTAGCTTACTGCAGTGTGCAACAAGTGTCTCATAGCAGCTGCTGAGTAAATGCAGAGTAGCACTATAACAACTTTCAACACACAAATCTAATATGATAAAACAGCACTGCTTTACCCAACATATGCTTGACTGGAAGAAGCGGAAGCGTCGAATGTGGCATAATAAAAGTTCTGCTGCTCTAGAGCCATGTGTTGCGCTAATCTCTCATTAGTAATCATTCTTGCTCTGCTTCATACTACAGTGACGTTAATAATCTCATCCATGAACATGATTTCTGCCCGAGCCTGTCCCGATTCTTTTCCACCGGCTGTAGAAGCGAAGACAACACCTCCCATAATTCCATGAAATCAAGGCAGCATCAAGCTATGATGCGACCTCTAGCGGGGAAACTTTACATATTGTGCCTTTAAATTAAACAATCTACTTGTTCCAGATGCTGGGATCTTTCTGATGTCTGTACAGAGACACAGACAAGCTGTTTAAACTGGATGCCTCAAAATGAATTTTCTTTCACTCTTCCATTTGTCCTGTTGTTGGCAGACTCTAGTGCGTGGAGTAGAAACTGCGCTCGCATCTATATACTGCATGCGCATCTGTATACTGTATCCAGTGTAGACAGCATCATTGATTATAATGGGTTATATTTGCTTTTGATGCGACACGGCGCTCACATCGGCTGTTGGCAAGTTTCAGCTGTTCAGCGACTGAACGGCAGTGGGCGGGGTCTATGGTGTGATGATGATGTCTGTTTGTTGATGTCTTGCTCTAGAGGCAGTCATATGCAAATGTATTTGCCCGCATGTGATGTCACAAATCCCACTGAACCTGAATTTAGTTGTTTTGATATATACTGTATATAATTAAATTATTTCCACTTTAAATCAACAATCCAAAATACTCACTGGAAGTCAAATTGAAGGTTAATTGCAACCAGAAACATGAACCAGTTGTGCTCGTTGACCCATATGGACCTTCCAAAATTATAAGAGAAAGAGGCAAAATACAGCGGCCCACCTAGGAGCAGTTTCATAATGAACTCCTGAAGTAAGTGGGGATGACATATGTAGTCTTCTGTTCTTGAGTGTCGAACACATCCACACGTTTGTGTATGTGGGCGTGTGTGCTGCAGATGCAGTCTATTAGAAGCAGAGCTGCTATTAGCGACATTACCTTCTTCAGAAACGACAGGTGTTGGCAGCACCATATTCCTGGCACCTTGCTGCATGTGACATCTCCATTGCCTCGAGTTAAAAAGCCATTGCACATTGCTAAATGACTGAGGCCTCTTTATCGCAGCACCTAGCATGGCTGAGGGCAGAGGAAGATATTGTAGAATTGTGGTAGTGCATGTGATTCAGTAACTTTGAAGCAATTTTAGCACAGGTAGGAGTGTTGTTAGGCGTGATGCTAATCCATCATTAACTGTGCTAATATGGCTGTCATGTGATAAATGATTTATTGGTTTTATATAATTTTATAAAAAAACAATACCACATTTTTTTAATAAATAGTTGCAATAAAGTTCTAATTATAAATGTAAATGTAGGCTGTTTACGAAGGCCAAGCAACTGTGGATTAATATAGAACTCAACCTAGGTGTGTGTATGTCGACTATAAACAGCTCTGATCACGGCTTATCCAATCAAAATGAAGAAATGCTCATTCTTGAATTTGATTGACTGAGGTGGATTGCACATTCCAGATCATCTCGTCTGTAATTCTGCGCATTAGTAGTGGGGATTTTTTCTGCTGGTTACAATTACTCTAGTAGTTGGTGACCTTGAGTCATTCGTTGAGTCCTTGATTCATTCAGTCAACAGATTTATTTGAAATATTGATTCATTCAAAATAAAACAAGTGACTTGAATTTGAAATTGCAGCATACTGTATCTTTATATTTGTATGCTATTCTGAATTGAGCCACTGCATTATTACGGGTGGGAAACACCAGAGGTCTCATGATACGATATGATATTATTGCGATGCTGAATACAGTGAATATATTAAAATATATTGCGATATATTGTGATTTATTACCTTTATTCAACTGCAAATGTCAAAGGAACTGACCACATATATTTTTATCTAATAAGAAAGTTCTCAGTGGCCATTATTTCAAGTTAGTTTTAAAATAATAGTCTTTAACAGCAGAATTCATGGTTAAAAAAAAAAAAAAAAAACTACATTACCCATGATGCTGTACAAAAATTCCACCAGAGAGTTGAAACAAACAAAATGCAACATAAGATCTCTTTAGCCCCACCCACTCCCATGAAGCACAGCGAATGACGTAATCGAGTCAGTCTCCCTACTACACTCTCAAAATATTAAAATATTTCAATATATATGCATAGTTTGCAATAAACCTAAAATATATTGTTTATATGGGCTATATAATCAACATTTTTAAATGCATAGTTCCTTTCATCATTGTTTTTAATTAGACTATGCTGTTCGCAATTCTTCATGGGATTGTAGTTCTTTCCCTCTTTAGTTCAAGTACACAGTCTTGTATTTTTGTCTGATTTTCAAATACTTTTTTGCTTCCAATCAAAGTTAGTAATGTTACTATTCACCTTATAGCTGGTTGTCTTGGTTCATGGCTTATAATGCTTCAACAAAGACTTTTTTGAAATCTCTTTGGGAGAAATGAATGGAAAAAATACTTTCAGAACCAACGCCGCTGAAAAGGTGGGCAGGCACTGTTGCACTCTTTTAATAAAAATAAACTTTAAAGTTACTCAGTATTAATGAATTAATTAATGGATGAATCGATTAAATTGTTGTATAAGAGAAATATAACCGGAGACAGACAAGCAAACAACCAAGAAAACATTATAGTATCAGCAGCACAACCACTATAATTTTGTTGCTGTTTTTATATTGGAGTTAGATGTTTATGTATTATGGAAATTTTTTTACTAAACATTGGGCTATTCTGTCGTTTAACGGAATGTGTTCGTGCTACTGTTTTAGGTTGGCCGGGACTGTAAAAAAAAAAAAAAAGTTAGGTAAGTAAAGTAAGGAAATGGATTGCTCCATACTTTTTTGTTATCCATGAATGGAAGATGCTTTGAGAAAATAAATAAATAAAGCAAATTTCTAAAGCAAGGGAGGCTAGAGAAGAACGTTCACTTTTAAGGTTAATTGGAGCCAAAAGTGTCACATCAATCTAGCAGTTTACCAGAGGAAATTGGCCTGGCCTTTTGTTGAGAAATGGCGGAGATCACCACATGGGGTTTTTCTATAGGCAATGGGTTGTTAAATTTGTAATGGGCTTACTGTGTTGCTGACCTGGTCTGGTCTGATATATAACTGGCTGTGTTGTAGACAGGACCCAGCCACCTTTACAACTTGTATTAAATTCATATTTTAGACCTCCTGGGGTGCGATAACAACTCTCCTGTATGAAGTTGCGCTCCTGTTTGTTCACAAAAATATTTGAACATGGGAGAGTGGGCACATGTTTCCAGGTCAAAATAAAAGTCTCTAGCCGTGTTTTGGATGGTGGCCCATCAACTTAGTTGGTGGTTAGTATTGCTTCCTATTTTGAAATTATTGCATCAACTTGTTGTTGCTAATGTGATTGCTTTCCCCAGTGTGTAAGTTTCCTTTTAGGGTGATATTCTTTGACATAATATAAAAAAACCTTGGCTGTAATTCAAGGTCTCTGTAGTGTCTGCAAATAAGGGAGAGCAAATCTTTCCCAGAATAATGATAATAAAAAGGACTACTCCTGGTCTAAAGAAGACATCACGCTGAGCTAAGGTCTAATTGGCGAGTTCCTTTACAAAGTTGATCAAGTCCTGGGGCTGGAAGTTAGTGAACTGGTCAATTAATCTTTCTTCTCCCTTAATGAGGTGAGGGATTTCCTGTGGCTGGAGCCCAGCACAAAGACAGACACAGTGCCCAAAGGATGTGGCGTCGCTATACCAAGTGAGCCCCCCAATTAAAAATGGACACCCCCAAACCTACCCTCCTCTCCAGGTGGTAAATTGGTCTGACTCAGACTCAAAGAGAGTGATCTTAACTATGACTTCAAATCAACTTTACAAGAGGACGGTGGGGGGGGAAGGGGGAAATTTCCTCCATGAAATAGGATTGCCGTCGTCTGAAGCTTGCCCCTACAAGGTCCAATCATTTCTTTTGCTAAATAAAAAGAAACTTGTTGAATCCCTCCTGCTGAGTGCCAAAGAGTTTCGAAACATTATGTTGCGGGTTGACTTAGGATTTGGGGGTGGTGGATGAATGTCAGGACAGAACAAGCTGGATGAATAAGGGAATAAATGTGCTTGACACGGTTGGTTGGGTCATATAAAATCCATGCTTATCAGAGGTCACTCCATCAGGAAGGGATCAAAGGTGAACAAAGCAATGGAAGATTACAAAAACAATACCGTATGCAACAATCTCATCAAAAGAAACGTGTATTGGAAATGTGATACACAACTGGCTGTTTCTGACTGCATTCCCCCAATCCCCTTTAGGTATTTGAAAAAGATAGTTCCAAAAATGAAAATTCTGTTGTCATTTACTCACCCTCGTCTTGTTCTAAACCGGTATGACTTTTTTTCTTCTTCTGTAGAACATAAAAGAAAATATTTTGTGAAATGAACAGTATATAAGCTACTTACCTGCTCATATTTTTTAAATATCCGTCTTTCGTTAAAGGGAGATTTTCAATGTTAGTAACATTCACACTGATAAGGCAGTAGTCATGAGCCAAAGCACAACTACCAAAAACTAAACGCAATTACCAAAACAATGGCTGCATCCCAAAACTCGCTGCCCTGTCAGGCAATGACATTGCAGGCTTCTGAGGCAGCGTAACGGTTTATTGATCTACAGCAAAATAGCGCAAGCTTTGGTGATACCTAAGAAAATATTTAATTACTACAATAGTAATTTCTCGCTAGAAATTACATCAAAACTGGAAAACAATGATCAAAAACGTACATTTACACACAAACTGACCACCAACCGCAACTTTCAATCTTTATTTTTTAGCTCAAATGTCACAGAATGGAAAGCACAAGATTGTGAGATATCAAAGGCAGCAAAGGATACATATATGCTGCTTTCAAAAATCGATCAGATGAAGGTATCTCAGGAGACAGGAAGTGAAGATAACTTTGGATTCGGATGTGCCTTGATGCCTTCCTACCCAGTGTTTCTATGCAAGTAACTTGTAGTTTTATGCTTCAACCACCAGAGGCCACAAGTTAAATAGCTTTAAATAGAGTCTGTTTTTAAATAAATATCAGCAATTCCATGCAATAGATCATTTGTTCTTTTTGAAGGAAACTTTTATATGACTCACACGGGTTGCGTCAGAGAGTGATTCGTTCAGCTGGCCGTGCATGCACATTGCCAACTATCTACTTCTACAATCTACTTAGGCTTGTTTTTTGTTTTTTTTTGTTCTCCCAAGTCCCACACTTGTAGCTATAGTTTCATTTGTAACTATTTCTCACCCATAACTATTCTGGAATGTGTTTCCTAAAAGCATTAGCCATAGCCCACGGTCGCAAATTCCGTCGTTTATCAGCGTAATTCAACGAGTCTGTGTTTCCGTAACCATAATGGGCATTCACAAACAGCATCACAAAGTTGTGTGGTTGGAATGACAGCTCTCGACCTGTTGTTAGAAGCATAGTTTCTTGTTTGTATGATGTGGACTTAATAAATCTTTATCTTGAGCAAAATAAGCAAGCTACCATTCAGCTTTACGTCTTTTAGTTTGTCAAGAGATTTAAAGCACCATTTTTTTAATAGTGTGTATGTGCATACGTGCCAAGCGTGCCACATGAGTCCTGAAAAGTGAAGCTAAAGCGCCTTGATCGCCCCCAGGTGGCTGGAAGCAGTATACGTCATAAACCCCGCCCTCTCCATGAAATGTAATGGGACGCGAGACAAGCTAAACAATCAAATTACACTTTAAACATTTTTTTCCAAAGATGGTTTCTGTCATTTTAAGCAGTTTTTATCACTCTGGTGTTAGTTCAAGTGTTTGTTCTTTCAATAAGTTTGGTTGTAGTTAGTTAATTGATGCTATAAAAACGGGGGTAAGACGTCATGATTGACAGCTGAAGTTGACAGCTTCTCTGAGTGAAGTAGTCACTGAAGCGGCAACTGACTTTTTTCTGGATCTTCGCAAGGATATTGAAGCTTTAACTTCTACATTTCTACATTTCCATAACTGTTTATTTCACACCGCCATAAGTCGTTCTGAGTGTGGGCAGGATATTGATATCGCAGCTCCACTTCGTGCTCACGTGCACACTGCCGGCTTCAGTTACTACAATAGAGTACCTCAGAGATGACGTGTTTTTGTATGCAAAACCCGGAAGCGAGTTAGTATTTTAGGACTTCCGGTTCCATCGCCCTAAAGTCTATGGGTTTTTTGAATGGGTTTTTTCTAAATCACCTGAAATAAGGTCTGTGGTTAACAAAGCCTCTAAATATTTTCACGTTTTGATCTATGGCATAAAACACACCAGTTATAACCCACTTGTGATTTTTTAAACCTTTATTGTGTCTTAAAAACGGCAGTTGCTAACAAGTTGCTAAAAGGGACTACTTCCTTTGGCGGGGACTTTAGACGTCATCATGACAAACAGGACATTTGGACAGCATTTTTTCCTGAAAAAGTGGATAAGTTTTCATACACAGCGCAGATCATAATCAGCAAGCATGTTTTTAAATAAAGTTGTTTTCTAAATAAAGTTTGAGGAAGATTGGTGGTGGTGATGTTGATCCGCAAGCATGATGTGCTGTAGTCCGTTTATAGCCTACTGTTAGCTTTTTATATCTGACGACTTTATTTAGGCTTCAAAATGTATAAATGTATTAACTTGTGTTAAAAAACGTTTAAGTGTCATAACCCTTTGTTAAACACAGAGCTTATTTTTTGCGATTTTCCAAAAGTCTATGGGAAAAATGTATAGGCTTTCGGTTGAGGGAACCCGTGCGCCGCTAACTTCCGGGTTGGCCTACAAAAACACATCTCTGAGGTACTCTATGGAAGAGAGAGAAGGTGCGTCGTCCATCTTTTTTACAGTTTATGGTAGGCTATGTGCACTAGAATATAAGAAAGAGCCTATGATTGAATCTGGAAATAAAGCTAAATAACTCAGAGGAAAAAAAGAGAATTAGTCCTCAGATGCCATAATTTATAGCAAAAAATCTGGCGTCAGTAAGGTTTTGGCAAATCGAAAATCGAAATTGATTTCTTTAATGATGCATAGTTAAGCTGCGAGTTATATCGTTGTATGGGAAACACACCCTTGATTCGTTCAGTCCTTTATTACTTCAACTAAATTGGTTTGCTCAACATACTTCAATGCAAAAATTTCTACCAGAGTGTACCTATCCACATGTTATTGCCTATTAATCCAAAATGACTAATTCAGGTTTTAAAATGATATTTTAAGTGTAAAAAAAAAGAAAAAGAAACGCAATAGAACAAAAGACACTCTTAGACTAAAGACTAATGTTTACCCCAAACATGTGCCAGCCTTCAGTTCAGAGAACACATTAAGACTTCATTCTGAATGCAGTTTCCCATTGACTTCACCTTCCTCTATGTTGAAATAGATAATGAGGGCTAATGTGTGGTCAAGCCTGCTGACCATGGCCGGGAGATCCCTGTCAGGCTGTCGAGGCAATGCAATTGCGCACGGCTCAGACAGAGATACTCCCGGGTCAAGAATCCAGCCCCCGGCCATGTTTGAGTTCAGTGCCCTCTCATCAAGACCGGGACCTTCAACAGAAAAACACAGGGCTTTTAGTGATCCCTGCTTCCAGAAGCTTCCCCTAAGCAGGCTACAGCAGAAGCACTTGTTACTTTGCGAGTCATTGGACCACGTTTCAAAATCCCCAAGGCAAACCTGCCTTTGTCTACAGCAGTGAAAGTAGACAGAGGTAAACTCTCATACTGTGAAATACAAGCAGAGTCAGTGATCCATGTTTCAGGCATCGCAAGCGTAGCCTTTGGAAAAGCTGCTTGACCGAGCTCCCCTCCCTCATTAGATTGATAACATGGGTCAGTCATCTAAAGAGCTTAGCGTCTGCTTCCGGACTTCATGTTGGTACATATAGGAAATTGCACTAAAAGCACTGCCATGCAGATCAGAAAAAGCTTTTGACTTTATAACAACCTTTTTACATATACAATCCTTTAATCTAAAGACCCTTAGGAGGGTCGGGCCACTGAGGTGATTGTGATTGGCTTTTGTAATTAACCAGAAAGGAACGGCACAGCATGTTGCCACTTGATATCATAGCTGAGTGGTATGATAAGAGTTCATGCTACTGCTTTCAACTTTGCTTAGGGTAGTAGGGCGAAAACAAACAAACAAACAAACAAACAAAATTGGTCACTTCAAGAGCCAGCTGTGATGATTGTGTCTTAGACAATTAGTGCCCGCGGTTCACAGAGGCATGAGGAAATGGGCACGGTGGCACTGGGGACTTGTTTTTCCACCAGTAGGTGGTAGTCACATTACATCAGAGTATGAGGTTTGGCATGTCTCAGAGACATACAACAGAGTTCGTAGAAAGGCAATCATCCTCCCTACATGAATAACACTGAAGGTCCCATCCATTCTCTTCCTGAAAGTGATCAGCTTAAGAGTTAAACTCAGGACAAATATAGCTGCAGAAATGATACTTGACAATACATGGTAGAGATATGCTAGTTCATGTTTGGCTTCCAAATAACATCTTTGGTTTTGAAACTGATATAACTATTGAAGCTAGTATTTACAAAAGTTTTTTTTTTTTTTGCATATTTAAAATATTTTATTATTATATTTTATATAATAATAAAAACATTATATATATATATATATATATATATATATATATATATATATATATATATATATATATATATATATATATATATATATATATATATATATATATATATATATGTAATAGTAAAACATAGTAAAAGTAATATTAAGATAATATAAATATAAAATATTATATTTATATAAATAAATATAAAATAATATAAAATATTATATATATATAATATATATATTAATAGTATAACATTTTATTTAATATATTTAATGTGTAAATTCAACAAAATGTTATATAAACAGTTTGCAAAAAATACATTATTTTAACTGAATAATAAAATAATATAATTAAATATATAATAAAATAAAATAATATATCAAATATATATATTAAGATAACAAAATTAAGATAATGAATAAACTATATTAATAGTATAACAAAATATAAAATAATATAAACAAAATTTATATATATATATATATATATATATATATATATATATATATATATAAAATAAACAAAATTTTATAAACAATATATATATATATATATATATATATATACAAAATATAATATAAATAATACTCCTGTTGCCACATTTATACAAACATGTAAAGAATAAAATCATTACATTCATTAGTTTTAAACATTTTTATGATATTATGTCAGATTACACTTGCAGAATATCGCTGTGGGCTTTCACCTAAAACAAGATTCATCTAAAGATGTCCTAAGAATATACTGCTGTACTTTACGAGAATCTGTTTTATATGTATGGTGAATACATAATTTGTCTATAGTATATGCACACATGGATGGGTCAAGTGTAGAGTCAAGTTTTTTTGGTCATGCCTTGCAGAGAGTGGACTGGATGGAGAGTAATTATTTGTGGTGAGTCGAGGGCCCTTGGGGGTTGCAGGGTGGGCGGAAGAGGCATGGGGTGCGGTGAGATGGAAAGCATGCCAGTCCCGCTCACGCTTGATGCTCAGTGAATCTGAAAGGTCATGTCATGTTTTCTGGCAATTGACTCGATGGGTTTGGATTCTGCAGCATAAGGCTGGTACGATGTTTTGTGTATGTGAGTGTGTGTGTGTGTGTGTTGTGTTTGCGTGTGTGTGCTTCTGCTCCACACATTTACTGGGAAATGTGCCCCTGGGTTGTTTTTCGCATTGACCTTATTACCCTGCGCTGTGACGAGCTTGCCACGGAACTTGCTATCTCTCTCTCACACACACCCTCCCTCCCTCTCTCTTTCTTTTCGTTTGTTTTTCTCCATCTCTCTACCTCAAGATCACTTCCAACATTAAAAATAATAATTAAATATATCAAACAATGAACGTACATATTTTGGAATTGTTTTAGAAGCGGCACTGAACGAGAAGGGGGAGGGGAGACGGAAAAGAAAAGCATTTTTTCAAACCTGGTTGCTCTAAATGAGAGGGGACAAACACTGAGTAAGGGCAATATTAGCACATTTAATTAACGCCGATCGCAATCATCAAACACCGGCAGCTCAAACGCATCCAGCAGCCAGACTAAACCACACAGGACCTCGATCTGCATTTGGCTCCATTCTCTGATATATCTCTTGCCTTGCAGCCATTTCTCCGAGTGTAATTTACCAGAACAATGTAATTTTAACCTTTCCCCCTGCCTCATCATCAGGGACTTTAAGTCATTTCACTGGAAATGAAGAAACACATCTGTGTCTTTTACGGCAGAGGACACACCATAAAAGCCGAATGGTTCAGTTAAAAAGGATCCTCTCCCTCTGAATTAATCCCAACTGTGCACGCCGTGTCGTGTGAGCTAAATGTTAATCATCCTGAAAGCTTTGTTTGAATGCATTTCTGCATGGAATTATGACATATAAACTGTTGCTATTGATGACTAGATGAATTCCACTTTGTTGTTACAGTCTTAAAGGGTTAGTTCACCCAAAAAGGTCATCATTTACTCGCTCTCATGTTGTTCCACACCCGTAAGAATTTCTTTGGAACACAAATGAAGATATTTTCAATGAAATCTGAACGATTTCTGTCCCTCCATTGACAGCTACGCAACTACCACTTTGACGCTTTAAAAAGTTAAATAAAATAAAACAAATAAGTGTCTAAATTCAATCATATAAAGCGATCGCGTCTCTTGAGAAATTTGGACTAAATCGCTCAATTCATATGGATTAGTTTCACGATCTCTTTATGAACCTTCTGAAGCGTCAAAGTGTCAGTTGCGTTGCTGTCAATGGAGGGAAAGAAGTTGCTCAGATTTCATTTAAAAGATTTTCATTTATGTTCTGAAGATGAACGAAAGTCTTAGGGGTTTGGGACAACATGAGGGTGAGTAAATGATGACAATTTTCATTTTCATTCTTTTAAAGGGCTATTCTGGGTTAAATACAAGCATTTGCACAGTCCGATACTTCATACTGGGTCGAATTTCATTCTGTAACATTTAGCCGTTTTTATTAATATGCTGTTCAATGTTTGATGATTGCGTTATTTTACATGTGCATAAGCAATGCTTCTAACGCTTGTTTCTGCTTCTTCGCATGTGTTTTGATCCAGAGATTCTGTACTCTTTCAGAAGAAAGTGTAATAGCGCCCCCTAATGTGTAACAGTGAAAACACGGATTGCCAGAAATTTCTGTCAATGGCGGGGAAGCGTTTTGTCATAAATTACAGAAAATTCCTTCAATGGTGGGGAAAGAGTTAAATACAAACAAACATCCAGATTATATGGTAAAGCACTAATAAATAGAAGGTGAAGATAATATTTTTTTTAAGAGCACTTAGCAGCCTATACAGTTTTTTTTCTGTTAAAACCTGCATATTATTTGAGATATTAAGTCATTTTACTCTCATTTTAGGGTTTTAGGTGATCACAACAAAGTTGTAAAACTGGATGTAACTTTACACAGAAAAAGTAGCTATTTTTCAAACAGATTTTTCACACTAAAGGGTTAGTTCACCCAGTAATGAAAATTCTGTCATTTAGTACTCACCCTCGTGTCATTCCACATCCGCAAGACCTTTGTTCATATCCTGACTCGCGTCGCTTCATAAAATTGAGGTTAAACTAAGTCTGAGTGGTTTTTGCCCCTCTATAGAGATCCAACGCAACTTCCACTTTCAAGGTCCAGAAAGGTAGTAATGACATCATTAAAGTACACCATGCGACTCCAGTGGTTTAACCTCAATTTTATGAAGCGACGCGAGTGCTTTTTTGCGCAAAACAGATCTCAATTTGTGTTCAGAAGATGAACGAAGGTCTTATGGATGTGGAATGTCACGAGGATGAGTACTAAATTAAAAAGAATTTTCATTTTTAGATGAACTAACCCTTTAACGCTCATATTGTGTTTGTCTTGTGGCTTAATTTTTTTAAACAGACAATTTTTTAAAGTTGCGATGAAACAAAAATATTTGACAGATTTTTTATTTTTATTTTCTTGTGACCTACATCCAAATGTAATGTTTTTTTGTTTTTAAAAAAAAACAAAAAAAAAAAAACTAGAGTTGGGACTTAGTTTAAGCAGAAGTCTGTTGTTTTCATCACAAGTTAATTTTGATCAAACATTATGATGTCAAATTTTTTCTTTTAAATGAAACGTATGAATCATTTACAATAAGGGGTTTACAGATTGGCTCCATTCACTTTCATTAAAAGTGCCTCACTGTAATCCATATTTATTTATTTATTTAAAAAAAAGGAGAGACAAGTGGACATTTTTGTGGCAATCAAAATGATGCCGCAAGTGCTGTCGGCTGAGCTTAACTTGTATTGAACCCAGAATATTTAAAGGTGGTTGTTTGTCATCCATGCTAATCTCTGTCTCTCTCTCCATGCGTTCGTCCTCACACCATGCCTGTCTCTCGCTCAGCGGCTCAGTGGCAGAGCTCCAGAATCACTTAGATCATTTTACCTAGGGCACAGAGAGGGCAAAAAGAAGCCACTGACCCCCGCTTGCCCGTGCAGGGCTTTACGCCTCGCTGACTTTCCTGGTGTGACATTTTCCCCCATATCTGCCCTCCCCCTACCCACAATTCCCTCTCCAACCAACTAGCACAGCACAAGGGGGAGAATAAAAAACCTCTGAATGATCATTGTCTGCACAGATATCAATCAAGTGAACAGCAGCCCGGGTCAATCTGCTGTCACAGTGTTCACAACTCACCACTTTGGCACTCATGCAAAATGACAATAATGACAGAATGCCACAAGTGATATCATGTCTAATAACTTTTTAAAGGTAAATAAGTGAACAAAGAGGAGAACTTGGGTCCATCTCGCATCACCTGACCTTTTGCCACATTTATACAAGATCTGAAAGCCCACCTTTTCACTGTGATGACAAATGTAGCGCCTTTGACAGGTCATGCGATGGTCATGACATTCTTAAAAGATCAATTGTGCCTCAAAACATTGCCGATCTACTGTACAGCTATGACCACGACAGATGGGACTTATGTAGACGTGACTTTAATATCTATTTAAAGAGGCTTTACTGACAATGATCTAGTGAGACAAACACTTTTGAAACCTATGGCTTTGACAAAACCCTGACCCGAGCTGAAGTGACAGCTGTGCTGATGTGGCTTATTGCAGAAAATGTGGATTGATTAGGAGCTGGAAAGTCACACATGCCAAGAACTGAAACAATGAGGCGGGGGGGAATATATATATTATATATATATATATATATATATATATATATATATATATATATATATATATATATATATATATATATATATATATATATATATATACACACAGTGCTGGTTACTAACTAATTACATGTAATCTGGATTACATAATCAGATTCCAAAAATTAAGTACTTGTAGTTAGATTATATTAAGTTTTAAAATACTCGTAATCAGACTAGTTAATTTTTTATCGATTACATTATTACATATTATTCAAACAACGGCAGTAAATCATTCGTAATTAATTGATTGTCCTACAATTTGTAAGTAATTTTGAAATTGCTGGTGTTTGTGAAGTCACAAACTACCTTGTAACCAATCACGTCAACAGTGAACTTTAGCATCTCATTAACCATGACCGCTCTAAAGCAGGGGAGTCTCAAGAGAATATATATATTTTATGGGTAGATTTAGCAATATAGTGAGTGTATGATGTACTGTATTTTATGATATTATGATGAACTATATGCCTTTCTCTACTGATGTTCTGAGTAGTTCAAAGCGTTTCTAATGATACAGATTTTTCAAAGGCAGCTGTCTGATTCTGAGATGGTGAACGGGAACATGGTTTTTTAACATTAGCAAAACATTAATAGCTGTTTGATAATGTAATCAAACAAAAGGCTAATCATATTAATTACAGTTATGTGTCCGACGTTGTAAAAAACGATACCATTGTGCAGCGTTTCAGTAAGTTGACCGAGTGGATCTCTGAGCTTGTGTGAGTGAGTGGAGGCGGGGCTAATTAACATATTCATAGATCCATGTATACTAAATGATGCAAGATCACTTTGGTGATCAAAGATGAGTTTTAAGAGATACAATTATTGACTACAGGGGGACTTTAAGCGTTTAAGTTTTCAGAAAAAATTATATGACCTCTGAGTTCAAGTGTGTCTTGTATACCATTCACATTTGTCATGGGAATGAGTGGCATCTTTAGCTCTCAGCGACCTCTGAGCATCAGAGACATTAATGGAGTGTTTTAAAAGTTAGCATGAAGACTGATGATGTAGACTAAGAGCTAGTATACAGTGTTCTTTGGCAGATCCTTCTTGCGGCCTCCAGGGAGGGCAGTGTTGAGTGCTTGTAGAGCAGATATTTAAGGGGCACTGCCACGGTTGAGGAGTTTAGATTTTCCTCATATTCTATAAAGCCAGAGCCAAGGGAGTTGACTGAGGAGATGTGAAGTGTGTGTGTGTGTGTGTGTGTGTGTGTGTATGTGTGTAAGAGAGAAAGGGGGAAAGGGTGAACAAAAAAAGCAGGGCACACTGTGCCGGGATCAACACGTGTCTGCAAAAGCCTAGAGGTTCTGCAACAATCTGTTCCGCTTGGTTCACTGCAGTGCTGTGACCTCGATTTCTGGACTGCTGTTGAGAGGCTCCTTGCACTCAGGCTTGACACAAGCACAGGACCGCCCTTCTCAATGCTGTCCCACCTTAGCAAGTGTGTGTGTGTGTGTGTATATGGACACCATGCTGCCCGTAAAGCTGTGCAGATGGTGCAGGAAACTGTTGCTCTCTCTGCCCCCCTGTCTAGGATGGGAAGAACATCTCTGCAGTTTGGCAGTGCTGAAAAATGACACTTTCAATTGGGGTCAATTGGACCCCTGCCTCTGGATCTGAGATGGCAGCCATGACGAGGGGTAAATCTCAGGATGAGGAAATAATTGGCTTTCTGGAGGAAGAGTCGGACCAGGCAGTGGAGATAGGAGAGGGCTATGGAACACTAGGGGTCAGTGGAAGTCCACAAAACCATTCCAAGTATGTGTGAAACCGAGTATAGGTTCCTAAATATGGAGGTACTGATGTAGCGTAAATCACAGAGGATAGATCTGTGGGAAAAAGGTGAAATATGTTAAAACAAGCTGTTACTCCCTCACGTCCACCCCTGTAACACAATTTTTCATATTATCATCACAATTGTCACTATCATCATACTCACTATTTTCATTATAATCACTGTAATCTTTACTAGGAATGCAAGTATCGGTCAATATTGGTTATTTAATTGTCAGTGCTCAGTTTGGCTTAATTTTACATTTAAATAACTTTTGGTGTTATCTAGCACTCATTCAAAATTGAAATGCTAATTTTTTTTTTTTTTTTTAATAACATTTAGGTTACCTTTCTGATATGTATGGAAGATTGTTTCCACCACTAAATAAAAGATCATTTAGAATTTTTATCTCACAATTTTGACTTTTTTTTTCTCAGCATTGCGTGATATAAACAATTGCGTCAACTCGCAACTCTGAAAAAAAATTGGACTTTATAACTTGCAATTGTGAGTTTATATCTCACAATTCTGAGAAAAGAAGTCAGAATTGCGTAATATAAACTCGCAATTGCAAGAAAAAAGATCAGAATTGCGAGTTTATATCTCACAATTTGACTTTCTCACAACTGTGAGTTTATATACCGCAATTGCGAGTTTATAACTCATAATTGCGAGAAAAGTCAGAATTTCGAGATAAAAAGTCACAATTATCTTTTTAAAAAATTTTTATTCAGTGGCGGAAACAAGCTTCCACAGATATGTAGCAGTCATATAAAATTTATATTTCATAATTTCATTATTATGTTTAATGATTTAATAATACTAAAAATTAAAATACATCTTTCATACTTTAAATTATAATGTTGTCATGTTTACAGTCAGTTTTAAAACAACTGATTTTCATTTTTGTGAATATTGGGGTATATATTTGTATTTAACTTTATATGATAGATAGATAGATAGATAATTATCGTTCATAACTTTTTAATATCAGCTATTTATCATTTGCCATTATTATTAAAGGCTATTTTGGTCTATGCAGTACTATTGTTCTCAATGGCATTTAGCAACATTGTCAATCATAACCCTGCCAAGCCAATAGGAATTCCCTCTGTTACTCTCGTCTCACCTCTCTTTCTCCTTGCCTCTCTCTCCAATTTGCTCCAGACTAATTATGCTGTGGTTTATGGAGCATTTTTACCGCCCCGCTCCTGTACCTCCAAAGTGGTTTGCTAAAACAGTGGTGACATGGGGCTGTGGTAATTATCTAATTGTTTGAGTCATGTCTGTCTTTGATTTATGGTGTTGCATCAGAGCCTGACCTGATTTATAATGAGGTCCCCTCACTTGTGAAAATCTGAACCTGAATTATGTGGCACAAGCCCAATTATTTCCCTATGAGGTTTTGGTGACTGTTGACATTGATGGTGCGCACTCTCAAACAGCTGCCTGCCCAGCTTTTGCCTAACCACAATAATATGATCCATCATTTTAGAACAGACTCACCTCTCCTCTCTCGCTTACACCAGCACAGAGCTGCAGACTCCATCGTTGCTCACTGCAAACAGCACCATATTTCTTCATCACCGCTGTGTTAAAGATGCTTGGTGCGTTTTGCCATCATCTCTGGCATAGGGGTGCACAGGTTCCCCCTCCTCATCGGTTCCACCTGTCAGTGTGAGACCGCCCGTCTCACTAATCTGTCTTTGGGGAGAACGACAACGGGAGCCGGCAAAGGACACGGCACCCCCGGGCCCCATAAATCCCGCCGGCTCCCGATTACCCAGTTCAGGCCACAAAGTCAAAGAACTGGGCATTAAGTGGAGCAAGTTGCTTGGCACCAAGGACAAAGCTGACAGGAAACATAAGGCCCCCACATGCAGCCCGGATGTGAAGAATAGGCCCGCTCGTGAGGACGTACGCTACACGGATGAGACGGCCCCTCTCAAATTAGCACTGAGCAGGGTGACTGCCGCAACGCCGGCTGATGAAGAGACACGCGGCTGCCACTATTTGCGCCGCTAAGGCATTCATCAAATTAATTACTGCTGCGCCCAACCACCTCTCTGATACCTCTTTATTTTGAGTCCTGTAAATGGGGCCTCAGACGAGTCCTGACAGGGAGCCCTAATACACACACTGCCTCTTCTCCAGCAACATAATTAATTGAAAACTTCGCTGGCTTGACAAATTGGAATGATGAATCTATCTTCTATGAATAGCTTAAGGAGGGAAAGAGAGAACAGAGAAGAAAAAAAAATGCATAATCAGTCAAAAATGTAGAAGCAACATCTCTCTCACTAGCTTTGCCGTGTATTGAGAGCCATTAGGGCCGAGAGGAGCCGTGGCGCTGCAAAAAGACCGACTCTCCTTCCATTCACATCTCGATTGATAACTTTGGCTCTTCGATTTAATAGAGCGGTCAAGGTGGAGCTGTTCTTCTGTATGGTTCAAGAGAAATAAAGAGAGGTAAGAACATTAATCATGCACTCGTTCCTTTTTTTTTTTAACGCTGGAATATAGATGGGTTTGTTTCTCTAGTGTCTCTCCAATTCATACCGTGTTTATCGCTTGTGGTTGATGTTCTGAAATAATAATTTTGATTAAAAAAAGACTTTTGTATAATATCAAGTTAAACTTAAAGTCAACACATCATATATGCAAATTCACCTTTAACAGGGTAATAAGGGTGAAATGCACCCTTAATAGGCATTTGAGAAACACCATTATACATCTCTTGATTAATTACATTGATGTCTTAATATACAGTATAAAGGCACTGGTGTTCCCACAGTACATCTCGATCTTCTATCACCTTCACCTACTGAAGTGCAATAGATTGATAGAAGAGGAGATGACAAAATAAGTGATCCATTCACATCAGAGTCAATCAAGTGTTTTCACAAAAATAAACTAATACTAATAATTAATAATATAATAATAATAAATGTTATTATTATCAGTAGTAGTAGTACTTTCATTCCTAATAATGTAGCCCTAAGGTGGTTAATTCATTAACAATTCATAAAATTTAAAGTTTCACTCCTAAAGTTGTCGTATTGGTAAAGGTAAATTGGTAAATTTTTATATCCATAACATTATTCTATTCAAATCAATGTGTTAGGTCAAAAGTAATCTAAAAGTAATCAAAAAGTAGTCTGATTATGTAACCCAAAATGTGTAATTACAGGGTTACGTTACTTACTTTTGTCATGTAATTTATAATCAGCAGTAATCTAAAGTAATTTACCTAGCACTACAAGTTACTTGCAGAGGATTTTTTTTTCAGCTGTTTCGACACTATTCCTTTGCGTGAATGAATATGTGGTTTGACGTATACTCAAGGTTTAACATTTTAGAGCCGATCATTCGATTAGTTACATCAATATAGCTGAACTGATGTTGACTGAGCAAGTAATCTGTTCTGTCGTGAGAAATCGGGTCCTCCCTCGAAATGGGGTCTCCCATGGCTCAAAGAACTTTTAATGGGTACTCTTTTTAGCATCTAATTTCAATTCCTACAAAACCGTCATTTGAACTATAAAGACCATTAATGAAATTGAGTTAGCTTACGTACTAGCATAGCATATACCAGATTAGCCTGACAGTTTATACACTACTACGCATTTGCACTTACCCTACATCTATTAAAATTAATTAAAATTTAAATGTAATTCAAAATATTTTCCAAATATTTATTAACAGAACAATGTAATGATGTTCAATTATTTGTTTATTATTATTATTAGTGGTGCTTGCAAAGCGAAGCATACTATTACTATCTCACATACTCTTTTTATATATAATTTTCTATATTCTTTCTATACTTTGGCGCATAACTCGTCCCACACCGTTTGTCGTAGACCCATGAATGAGATGTCAAATACATGTCTAGTACAGTATTAATGCCCTGATGCACTGACGAAGTGATGTGACATCATTTCGAACAAAATCAGGCCAAAACGAACTCCAAACAAAGTTCATTTTGGCCTGATTTTGTTCGAAATGACATCACATCAGTTTGTTTTTCGATTTTGCTTGAAGTGTATCAGGGGCTTAATACTGTTCGAAACAGCTTGCCAAAGCAAACTTTCCAGAAAAGTTTGGTAAACACCTTTGTACTACCATTGGTCCGTGGTGATTACGTAATAGGTAGGTGTGCGCGAAGGCTCCGCCTTCTTTTATGTGGAAATCTTTTCCAGTTCATTTCTCCTCACGAGTCCGTTGCTGCTTTATAGTAGAAAATGAAGTGGTACTTCTGATGAAACACTGACACTGTTTTTCATGTTTGATATGGTAAAGCTGCTTGGTTTGTATAAAGTGCTATTTAAAACGTGGCGTTACTTTACTGGAGAGCTGAATTGTAGATCTTGTGCAAACATATCCACATTTCTATAATCAGATGCATTTTTTATGCTTTATTAAAAAAAAGCTTGCTGTTTTCTCAATTCGTTGTGTGTTTATTTTGTTATTTAGAGGAAAGCGCGCAACACATATTTACATACTCATCAGTGTGGGCGGCGTCAGATGTTCGATTACAATATATCGCTGCTCAAGTATTTTGAACTTTGTTTTCCCCCAAAACGAAGAACGAAAAAGAACTTCGGCGTGAGTATATCAGGGCCTTTAGTTTTGTAACGTCGTATTTTGAAAATGTATAGATTTAATGACTGCACAGAGAGTCTTGTGAGAATATTCCAACAGATTTAGACGATGCGTGACCAGAGTGGACAGCCTGTACTGGATGAGCAGGTGGATGGAGGTGAATTATTAAAGTAGCAAGTAGGCACTTAACTCCTGTGTGTAGGAAAGTCAGAATCCCCAAACAACTCCATAGTGCTGGGTTTATATGAAAGTTCTTTTAGTACATGTTCTTAGTACAATATTTTCTCTAATCTAAATATGTTTTCAAACTTTTTTAAAAATTTCATCCCAAAATCACAGAAAAAGCCTAGTAATAAACTATATGAGAATAGACACAGCAATAGTTCAGTCTAAGTGAAGCTAGATATATCATTCTGAGCTTTGCATATGTGCACTCTGTGTTTGGTATTTGCTTTTGTGGTATTCCTCACAGGCGTATATGTGTGTTTGTGAACAATCATATATGTCTATGCAGAAAATATGAGAAGGTTGCAGATGTGAAGGACACACCTTTTCCATGGTAAGTAGTCATCCTTAATAGGTAGAGGCCTGTTTGTGAAATATGAGAGCCAAACTGGTATGTGACATTACTGTCATCCCCAGGGAGGCCGGCAGACTGATTTCAGTTCAGAGAGAACCTAGACAGGACAACAGAACTAAATAAAGTCTCAGATGGATGGAACTGAACTCCCACTAGAAAACCTGCAAGACAATGAGATTCCCTGTGCCCTCTGAGAAATGTTTACATGCTCTTCAAACACACACACACGAAATATTACCCTTTCTAAAGACTTATTTATTTGCAATATTAATTGAAAATGCTTTGTTGTATTATAGGATTAGTTCACTTCAGAATTAAAATGTCCTGATAATTTCCTTACCTCCATGTCATTTAAGATGTTTATGTCTTTCTTTCTTCAGTCGAAAAGAAATTAAAGTTTTTGAGGAAAACGTTCCAGGATTTTTCACTGGGGTACAACGGGCTGAAGGTCTAAATTGCAGTTTCAATGCAGCTTCAAAGGGCTCTACACGATCCCAGCTGAGGAATGAGGGTCTTATCTAGCGAAACGATTGGTCATTTTCTAAAAAAGAAAAAAAAAAGTATATCCTTTTTAACCACAAATGCTCGTCTTGCACTTCTCTGAGATGCGCCACGCATTACGTAATCACGTGACGCTTTCTCAATGTATGTGCAACTTTTTTTTTTTTCAAAAAAAGTTTATGATTATCTTTATTCTCGCCATTTTTTACAAAATACAATAGCATAATGTATTGTATATCTCATTCTCTTTATATAATTATCATAGATTTCAATATAAGTATGATCAGAGAAGATTTGGCTGAGCTTTTTTTTAATGTGGCACTGCATCGTTCAGTTCTCTTTGGGCCTCATTTTCATGGACTAGATCTCCTGGTTATTTGCTTGTCATATTACTAGCTCTGGGACCAAGCAAAATCCTTTATGTTTTTTTTTTTTTGCCCAAAGCAATCATTGCATTGCTTTAGCATTAACTAAAATAAATATTTATTCTCTATAATATCAATGCTAAAGTACTCCAGGAGATAGGTAAAAATAATAAATTATAGGAAAATCTTGTTAGCAGGGATGAGTTGGTTTTTACGTGAACAGGAATGGATGTTTTCTGAGAAGATGTTTGATGAGTCTTATCCACATTTTCTTTTTAAATTAAATTTCAGATTTTAAATGCATTGGTATGATTTTTGATAATATACTGTAATGTAGAGTCACTTTTTTAAAAAGTAGTGCTTTGTTTTTCATCCTTACCACCATACATGTTTATTTACATTTATTTTTATTTATTATTATTATTATTATTAGTAAGATTTTCTAACAGTATAGATTATTAATTCATCTGCACTCTCCTTAGCAGTTTGAGCTCATTTACTCTCGTTTCACTGACTGCTCCCCTCAGGTCTCTTGTTAAGCAGCTTTATCTCAGTCTCATTAGAAATCTTCTGAATTTTAGTAATGATCCAAAAGCTTTGGAAAACAGAGCATATGAAACAACGGTTCATCCACCTGCCTTTTCATTAAAATGTGGGTGACTGTCATCTCTGTGCATTACTTAGTCTTAATCTGGCTGCTTGAGCAAGAGCACTATACTCTTTCACACACCTAACTATATAATATTCCATGTAAATTTAAGCATCTGAGGCCCTGTAGCTTAGAGCGGTGCAGAACAGGGGATTGCTGGTTTCATAAATGAATAAGAATCTCCAAATGAGTTTGCTGACCTCTTAAACTCCGTGAAATTAATATAAGCAGACATCCTGGATGCTGCAGGGCTACTGCGGAGCCGGAGGAAGATCACTTAAGCTCTCAGAGTTACCTGAAACTTTTATAAGCTTTTTTTTCATTGTTGCGTTTTATTGATGGTGGCAGGGAGCAATATGAAGGCAGATAAACCTTCAGTGACTTCACTTAACCCCACACATAAGAACAGGGGAAATTCAGGCATCACAGCATGTGGCGTCACTCACTTTCCTACTGCACAACTCTTCGACCCTGCGTCCTTGATTCGAGCACCCCACTTGCTTCTGCTAAGCCCATGAAAACAAATAAAGCTTTGGTGGAAGTGGTGGAACAAACAAAACAAAGGTGGAGGTGTTTTTGAGACCTGGTGTTTGACGGTTGACAGTCAGCTCATTTTCTTATCTGTCACAGACCCGGGGCTTCCAGCAGTTATCGGCATTGTAATGCTGAAACATAATGTTTACTCTGTCTTTAGTCCGCTCAGCTGGGTTGCTTTTTGCTAAGCCAGTGAATAGTGCCAACAGGCTTTTCATATCACACTTGAGAGTGGACAAAACAAATTACACAAATGTAAATAAAAGGAGATTAGAGCCTGAGTGTAATGAACCACTTCAGCCGCATCATCTGGTGCCTTTCATTTGCATGTGGAGTGTATCTTTAAAAACTGTTGGCAGTGTGCTGTTCACTATGAGAGATGGACAGACTTTTTAATTGTTTTTCTATGTAAACATATGCTTGATGAGCATCTTAAGCCACGGTCACACTAGACTTCGAGCATGTGAAATATGTACAAACTACAATGGTTGTAGTATCACTATCTGTGGCGCTTTTATATATACATACACATATATGTATAACAAAATGTTTTGCTTACGTTCCCATTAAATTATGAAAATGTTATTACTGAATGTTCTCTGAATATTTAAAACATTCAGTTTTTTAAATGTTTTAAAAATGTTTTTTCTTGGTTATGAACGTTAACACTGTCTACACCAGACGCGAGTGGCGGAACGCGACAAAAGCAAATAGAACCCATTATAATCAGTGATGCTGTCTACACTGGATGTGGCACAGCGTGGAGCGACAGAACAAATTCCCACAGTAAACCCATGCCCCGTTCCATTTCTGATGTCCTTCAAGTGCTCGCACAACTTAAAAACAACCCAAGATGGGTTGAAAATGGACAAACTCGGTGATTGGGTTGTTTTAACCCAGCAGTTGGGCTAAATGTTTGCCCAACAAGCTGGGTAGTTTTATTTAACTCAACTATTGTTTAAAAATGACTGTATTGCTTGCTTAAAATGAACCCAAAAGGCTGGAAATGAAGAATCAGACTCAAAATCAATTACTAGAGGCAACAATAATCAAAAGGTGAACATTTATTAATAAGCAATTTTAAGTTAATCTTAAAAGATTAGTTTATTGTTTTATTAATAATTTTAATTAATAATAATTAAAGTTAATTTATTAAACATATTAATAAATGTTAATTTCCAACATACTTTGTGTTTATTTTGAGCAACCAATACAGTCATTTTTAAACAATAGTTAAATAGTCAAACATGTAACCCAACTGCTGTGTTAAGACAACCCACTTGCTGGGTTTGTCTATTTTCAAGCTACCTTGGGTTGTTTTTAACCAAGCATTTTTTTTTTGAGAGTGTAGCTTTTGTGGCACGGCGTGATATGAAAACGATCAAGTCCGGTGTAGACCCAGTGAAAGGGAAAAATCCATTTTATAATTTTGCAAACATTATAGGAATGTTCCTTTTGAGTGTTCTCTAAACATTATGAAACAAGTAGTAACATTTATAAAATGTTAGACGAACATCCAACCACAACCTTTCGATGAACGATATATATAATGTTTTTGTTTTAACATTTTGAGAACATTATTAAAGACCAGATAATTTTGAATGAATGTTCTATTAAAGTTGGCATGAAATGGAAGTTGCAAAAGTCTTTTCTTCCTTATTGTGGCATTTTTGAATGAAACAGCTTCTGGAATGAGAATAAAAAAATAAAATAAAAAAAAAAGTAGTGCGGGTCTTGATTTTCGTCTTTCGGGAATTGCTTAGATAGTCGAAAGTTGGGTGTTGCTGATTATGGACACAGATCTGAATGCCAGTTTGCATTCAGTTGTGAAGGATATTTAGCCCCACCCTCCGCTGAGACACACGCTGCGTCCGAAATCGAATACTTCCCTACTATATAGTATGAGAAAAACAGTACGCCAAAAGAGTAGTACAGTATGTCCGAATACATAGTATTCGAAAAACAGTAGGCAAAAAGTTCCTGGAGTACCTACTACTTCTGGCACGATTCTGAAATGTGTGTTCGATGGACACTTTACTATCCCATGAGACCACAGGAGAGGATTTATGAATGGAAGTGAAGCGACGCAATTGGCGCTGGTAGGTCACATGACAGTAACAACATGGCGGATGTAGCACGTCTGAATTTCATTCATACTACTTATATTCATACAGATTCATATAGATTAAATTCAAATTCAAATACCTACACAGATAGTACATGATTTCAGAACCAGCGACCCGTCATGAAATGTTGTTGCAAGGGGGAGGGGAGGTTAACGTTTTTGATTAAAGAATCTTCTGTCATATGTCTTCACTTGACACGAATTCACTGGGCAGTGTTCAAAAAAATATGGAGTGCAGTGAAATGTGCATGAGTTTTTTAATTCCTGTCTCCTGCATGTGCATGAGTATGAGTATAAATGTTAGTGTGTTCGACTTCATGTGGCACTGCGCAGACCGATTAGCATCTGACTTAAAGCAGTGTATCCCGGTTAGAATTTTGATCCGTTCATATTTCATATTCATATATGAATATATATTTCTAAAAAAAAAATCCAGATCTTTGCCAAAAGATATTATATTGACTCAACGGTCCTCAAAGAATAAAGTCCTGTTTCACATTGCAGTTATTACAGCCAAAATAAAATCCTCAGGATCAAATCATAAATATCATAAATATATGTTCACAGGAGTGAAAATGTTTCACTGTTTTGTGACTTCCAGATCAATCACTCTGTAAAGGGATGCATCAGGCATGAAATTAATGCTCTAATAACTTGTTTTTGCCACATTCATAAGTAAGCAATAATTGATTTTAAACGGCTTTAACGAAAGTGCAACACATTGTTAAAAAAAACAAAAGAAAAAAAACAAAAAAACAAAAAAGAAAAAATATTTTTTTTTTACAAATATATTACTTCTGTAAAATCTGTAAAAGCTTTTCCCTCCAAAAAAGTGTCTAGCATTTTATTAGGGTCCTTAATATTGAAACTACTTCTGGTTATAGCTGCTTGATGTAGAATTATGGTATCTTATACTTTCCACTGTGAAGAGCTCATTTGTGTTTGCTTAAATAACAAAGTACAAAAGCGTCAGTGCTATACATGAATGAAGTGAATGAAAAATGCCTTTTGTTGACTGCACAGGATACTGGAGAATAAGTATATGGAACATTGACCAAATAATGAGCAGCACATGGATGATGTATTTACGCAAGGCCTTGAACAAAGATTTGCTGTACCTGATGCGATTCATCTCTGTGCATAACCATGTGTTCTGTCCTAAAATGAGGTGATCGAAGATAAAACTGTGTAAGATTACATTAAATCCCCATTCAACCAAACAAAAAAGTAGAGTTCATATTCTCATGATCGTTTAAGATCATAATAAAGAGTTGCAGACATGGTTTCTATGCAGAAACATTGTTAATTTAGGGTGAGGGAGGTCTGAATGTTGCGGTAACACAGATTTGTACATTATATTAACATAGAGGTTAACATCTTTCATTTCAGCCTCCTCTTCTTCTTTTTTTTTTTATCAATGATGCATTTCAGAGGGTAAAAACTGTCTGTGTGACGGCCACATGCTAAATAATTCACACTTCTTATAAATATTGCACATTCACACTTGGATAAAATCTCACCCGAGATATCTCTTTGGGTTCAGGGCATTCAGAGTTCAGGTGGCTCCGCCAGTCCAATAATCCACTTTATGGGACTACTGAAACACGGCAAGTTAAATACACTTATTGTGAGGTAGGTCCTCGTCCTATTTATGCTCATTTGGTTGCAGTATATGGAGGAAAAGTGAGTATGTTTAATGGTTACGGAAAATGTATTTTTCAGTAATGGGTACATTTTATCTGATTGGCTGATGCTGATGTTTTCTTTTGCTTCTGAGGGGATAAAATAGTGACATTTTGTAAACTGATGTAAAGCACAGATTGTGAGCAAAAATGGTTAGACTTAGTTTTGCAACATTTTTCAGCATACTTTAACTTTTCTGCTAAAACTTTTTTTTTTTGTTTTTTTTGTCAAATGATAGTTCAAAGTTCAAACTGTGTTTGTACGATAACATTATGTTGTCTTTCAATGTCAAAATAGGCACTGAATGTGCCAGAAAACTGCATTATTTGTTGACAGAAATATGTTTAATTGTATTTACCTATCCATTCTTCTATCCATCCACACAAATATAATAACTACGATTGTAAAATTTGCTAAGTGTTAATTATTAGAACTAAATGACAGTAATTATATAATAATCAATAAAGCTATAGTTCATGTAACTGTAAAGTGTTGCTGTGAATATTTCTTTACACTTGTGCACCTTCGTTTTACATCTGACACTCAATGAAGAATGAACACCTATTCATGCCATTCTAATCGTTCCCATTTAAAGGAAAGGCCTCTGTGACAAATGAGGTGACGGACAAGATTGTTTGGTTATTGATGAACATTTGTGCTGATTTGTTCTGCTCAAGATTTTGATTTTCACAGCTTGGCATTTCAGTTTATTGCTTACATTATACTCATACAAAAAGTAGTAAGACATTTTCAGAAAATATCTTAAGGTGTACAAAAATATAATGGTGAGAAAAACAATACAAAAGCAGTTGTTTTTTTTTTTGTGCTTTTTTTTAGGTAACCATTTTTGGATAATTTACTAGCTAAACGTGATATAAATTACAACATAAGTGCATCTATGCTTGTGATATCTCACCCTGGACCCAAAGCAGCACCTCATAATATTAACAGTTCAGTCAGTGCATCAGATTCAAATAATTACATAAAATCATAGTATTTTGAAATAATACATTATGTATACAAATTCTAATGAACATGTTCTTAAACCAATCATGATGTACTGTAGTTTCACATAGCCAGACTTTAGACTGATGGCAGTCTTTAGACAGGACGTATCTGTCTGATTGACTTATAAAGAGAACAGCTTTTGTGCATTTTATTTGCAGTTTATCTGAAATTTTAAGTGTCACAATAACAGATGGAAGAGTACAGAAACAAACCCTTCAGAAAGTCAGAATAAGCTGCAAAGTGGACAAGCCTTGATTATGATGTGCTCATGATCAAAACAGAACAAACATTTCACCAATAAGAGCAGCAATCTGCAATCCATAATCCAAAGAAAAGGGGAAAAAAAAAAAAAAAAAAAATGCTATAGTGTAGGCACAAGATCATTCTTTGATCTTCTCCACAAAATACGTTCAGTGTTCAGTTGGGTAAATCTGCAATGTAAAAAAGGCTTGATAATATTACAGACACTATTAAAGGATTAGTTCACCCAAAATGAAATTTTGGTCATTAAATACTCACCCTCATGTCGTTCCACACCCACAAGACCTTTGTTCATCTTCGGAAAACAAATTAATTGAGCACAAAAAGTATTCTCGTCACTTCATAACATGAAGGTTGAACCACTGTAGTCAAGTTGACTATTTTAATGATGTCTTTACTACTTCTCTGGACCTTGTGATAATTTGGTTGGTTTCTATGGGAGATTAAAAACCTCTCGTATTTCATCAAAAATATCTTAATTTGTGTTCTGAGGATGAACGAAGGTCTTGCGGGTGTGGAATGACGTGAGGGTTAGTAATTAATGACAAATGTCATTTTTGGGTAAACTAACCCTTTAAAGTTGTACCAAAAAGAATGGAATGACTGACCTCTGAATAAGAGGGAGGAGGCTGGAGGCAGAACTGCTGAATGGAAGGGATTGCTGGGCCATCCAACAGCCAGTCCGGTTGTGGCTGGCAGGTCGAAGTTCTGTGCTCTTCAAACTGTTCCTCTGACACAACCTCTGCATAGCTGGGTGGGGCTGTCAGGGAAATGATCATAAAAAATTAAGTTGGAAATTATATAATAAAAAAAAAAAAAAAAAAAAAAAAAATTATATATATATTATTTATTTTTATTTATTATATACACACACACACACATATTTTAACTTTGTTTTTAATGATAATTTCTGTCCATCCAAATGAAATGTCTCTATAATGTTTATAAGCTGCATTCACAGCATAATTAACTTTGCACCATACCTTCAGCTACATCTGCTAGGGTAAACGTGGGGTACAGCAACCTCGTGTCCACAACGGAACGCCTGCTCATGTTAAAGCTGTGACTGCCATGACCATCGGTACTGATCACCAGTGGAATCTGTACTTCTAGATTTTTGGCACCTGGTATCTGAACAATAACCTTAAACAGAGAAAAAATAGAAACATATAGAACAAAGAGACAGCCATTCATATAATGGGGTTTTTAAATACATATGTTAGCTTGTAGAGGTTATAGAAATTATTAGAATTATTAGTAAATCAACTTTTTTTTTTTACATCTACACTACGCTTACCAGAAGAATATTCTTAAGATGACTGGTAGCATTGAAAAATTATTACTCACTGCAAGCAAGTATTCCACTTTCAGGATGTCTGAATTCAGAATGGATGGAGAAACTGGAGGAATCTTCAGCGTGTTTCTATTCCACCTGCTGGAACAGTCAGACGCCACTACATTTCCATTAGCACTGGCAACCACCTGTTTGATAATTTTTGTTTTACCCTTGGCCGTATAGGTCTGTATCTGGTATATCACAGCTTTTGGCACAACTAGACGAGAGGAGCGGTTCTCAATCAGAGCACAGATTGGGAGTGATTCTCCTAGACAAGACATGGAAAAAAAAAAAAAAAAAAGTGTCACAAGATGAAAATTATTTAAAATAACATTGCTATTGCAGCAGAATGGAGGAAAATTGCTAAGCAGTCATATCTCCCCTGAAATAAACTCTTTGGAATCATAAGCTTACCTTTGGATCTATGATGGTGATCCACCCTGACATACACTACTGGTGTCAGTAAGATTTTTTTTTTTTAAATGGTCTTTTATGCTCACCAAGGCTACAATTATTTGATTTATATTAATTAGAAATTCAATTTAAATTGTAATAATATTTCATAATAATCATTTTTTTTCCTGTTTATTTTTATTTTTATTACAAATTTAATTAAATTTCTATTAAATTTAAACTTTTTTTAATTATATACACTAAAAGGCAAAATATTTAATGGTCTTTTAATGGTCTTAACCATTTTAATCACAAATCACTGGTCAGGAAATTAGCAAGAATTGCACAAATGCTGTAGATAAAGTAACTAAGCACAGAATAGACTTCCTAACTTGCAGACAGCTTTTTAAAGAAAGAAGAGTCAGCGTTGTTCCACTCAATGTTAATAGCTTCAAAAACAGTTCATGAGTTGAAATGTCTCCCAGTTCGTCCAAGTTTAATATGAGACCAAATATTCTCGCTAGGGTTCAAATCTGGACTCTGACGAGGCCAAAACATGAGCCTGATGGACTAGTTCTCAAGACACTTCTTGGTTGTCTTTGTAATTTGGGCAGGAGCATTGTTGAAAAATAACATCTGATCATTCCTCTTTAGATAACAAATTTTCAACTGTGGGAAGCAAGCCATTCTGCAAAATTCTCCAATACTCCAAAGCATTAAATGACTTTTCACAGCGAAGTAGTTCACCAGTACCAGCAGCTAAAAAGGCTCCCCACACCTCTTCCTTCATGCTTCACTGTGGTAGAGATGCATTTATATGTCAGCAAATTTTCCAAGACACCACTCTGGAAAATCACCATTTGTGTTTCATTGTGATTCATCACCCCACACACAACTTCCCAAATTCTGCCAAAAACTTAATGCTGTCTTTGATGTTTTTTCAGAGACAGCAATGGCTTTAAGTAATGCATTTCCTTAAATTTTGGCTAATTTCTATATCAATAATATGTGGTTACAACAATTAAAAGCTTTGTGTTTAGCAACTTTGGGCTTGGCCCATTTTTAAAAATTTTTTTTTGCCCAGGAGTGTGTATATTTTATTCTTGTAATAACAAAGCAGAATATTTAGCAGCCATTACTCCAGCTTTCAGTGTCACATGATCCTTCAGAAATCATTCTAATGCTGATTTGCTGCTTAAGAAATGTCAAGAAACATGGAAACCATGATACATTTACATCAAATTAATGCATCCTTGCCAAATAAAAGTATTAATTTTTTCCCCTTTATTGACCCCAAATTTTTGGTTACTTCAGGTTACTTAGGCCAGGGCTCCTCAAATCTGGTCCGGCTTCAGAGTTACTATGCAGATAGGAAAGTTTGATCAGGGTCCGAACTAAACTCTGCAGGACAGTAGCCCTCCAGGGCCGGATCAGAGGAACCCTGCCTTAGGCTAACTTTAGGTTAGCAAAAACCTACAATATTCAAATACGGTCATCCTGACACTCCCAGAAAGCTTCAAAGCTCATAAAAATATACCTATTTTATCTTACCATTGCAATAGCCCTTTCGGTCTATGCTGACAGACAATGAGATGGGACCTGAAGTAAAGATCCAGCAGCCGATCATCTTCTTACAGGTTTGTGACACTGGAGACTGTAATGACAACTCTGCGTCAGTATAAATGTATAAATGAAAATGGCATTTCAAGCAAATATATTCTACTTTTTATAACCACAAAGAATATAACTAATCTGACTTTGGCATTGAAGAAAGAGTATTTGTCCAAGTCATCTCTCGGAGTCAGTGCAATGCAAAACTTGCTGAGAAACTGAATTTAATTGCTCTTTCAGGCATCTGCTACTTGGGAATATCCGTCTACGGCATGTACTAGTGTGGGAAGTGAGCTGCTTTGCAACACAGTCAGGTATGGTATAACCAACTGTATGCAACCTGTTGAGTTCATAATCATCAGTCCCATTTACGGTACCATCCCATTCCGCTATTACGGGTTTTAATCTATGAGGCTGTGCTCTATGCTGACCTATATCTATGCGGTTTTATCAATTATACATTTAATTATTACATTTATCATTAAACTGATGCCTATGTGTCTTTAATATGTCATATTCTGAAACCTTGATTAGCAGATATGTTAATCAGGTTTGATGCTAAACTCTTCAGGTGCATTAAAATCACATACTAAGTAAAGTACTACATTAGAAGATGAACTAACTTTACAGCCATTAAAAAAGTATGTTCTGTAATGAAGTCAGAATGTACTACATCTGGTATGTTAACTTGTCATGTGACCTACAGCATCAGTTGCATCATTGGCCCTGTCCCAAATGGCACCCTAAACCCTTGCGGTCTTCCTATGAGTCCGCACTTTTGACATACTCACTATTAACGTTGGCATATTGACATCAATAGGATTGATGATGCAAAGTTCTCTGCAAACACGTTGATTCTCATGAAATGGCCTTTTTAAAACTGCCTGCACCATGTAGTAAACATGGCCATGTTTTCCAGAAAACGAGGAAACCAAGGGACTAGGAGACAATTAAACATTTCTAGTGTCAGTGGGGGGGGGAACACAAGAGTTCATTTTAAACTGCAATTAATTTAACAATATATACAGTGATTTTGTGCATTTTATTATATATATATATATATATATATATATATATATATATATATATATATATATAGCCAAAGTATTGGGACACCCCTCCAAATCATTGAATTCAAATGTTCCAATCACTTCCATGGCCACAGGTGTATAAAATCAAGCACCTAGGCATGCAGACTGCTTCTACAAACAACTGTGAAGGAATGGGTCGCTCTCAGGAGCTCAGTGAATTTAAGCGTGGTACCATGATAGGTTGCCACCTGTGCAATAAGTCCATTTGTGACATTTCCTCACTACTAAATATCCAACGGTCAATTGTTAGCGGTAAACGTTTAAAAAAAAAAAAAAAAAAAAAAAAAAAAAAATCACAGAGCGGGGTCAGCGCATGCTGAGGCGCACAGTGGGCAGTCAATAGCTACAGACCTCCAAACTTCATTTGGCCTTCAGATTAGCTCAAGAACCGTGCGTAGAGAGCTTCATGGAATGGGTTTCCATGGCTGAGCAGCTGCATCCAAGCCTTACATCACCAAATGCAATGCAAAGCGTCGGATGCAGTGGTGTAAAGCATGGTGCCACTGGACTCTAGAGCAGTGGAGAAGTGCTTTCTGGAGTAATGAATCACGCTTCTGTTTGGCAATCCGATGGATGAGTCTGGGTTTGGCGGTTGCCAGGAGAACGGTACTTGCCTGACTGCATTGTGCCAAGTGTAAAGTTTGGTGGAGGGGGGGATTACGGTGTGGGGTTGTTTTTCAGGGGTTGGGCTTGGCCCCTTAGTTCCAGTGAAAGGAACTCTTAATAAACTAAGACATTTTGGACAATTTCATGCTCCCAACTTTGTGGGAACAGTTTGGGAATGGCCCCTTCCTGTTCCAACATGACTGCACACCCGTGCACAAAGCAAGGTCCATAAAGACATGGATGAGCGAGTTTGGTGTGGAGGAACTTGACTGGCCTGCACAGAGTGCTGACCTCCACCTGATAGAACAACTTTGGGATGAATTACAGTGGAGACTGCGAGCCAGGCCTTCTCGCCAACATCACTGCCTGACCTCACCAATGCGTTTCTTGAAGAATGGTCAAAAATTTCCACAAACACTCCTAAACCTTGTGGAAAGCCTTCTCAGAGGTGGGCCAACTCCACATTAAACCCTACGGATTAAGAATGGGATGTCATTAAAGTTCATGTGCCCGTAAAGGCAGGCGTCCCAAAACTTTTGGCAAGATAGCGTGTGTATATATACATTTAGATATCTATTTTTTTTCAAGTGCAGTGGGCCCTGTCTCATGCTTGGAATGGCCGTGCTCAACACTATTAAAAAAACCCAAAAAATGAACCTTTAACTTACCTCTGAGGTAGTTGCAGTTCAAAAGGCTTCTCATGGACGCCACTATGAAGGATAAGGTCTTGGGTACCTAATCAAATTTTAATAATTCAAACTGTACTACATTGAGGCAGTGCAACATTTCACACTTCAATCACAAAAATTCATCAGTAATTGCAGGCCTACCTGTTGATGCTAAAAGGGTCTTGGATAAGGAGAGATATTTCCTCTCTGCAGAACAGCGGGACCGTTTGTGCATCCAACTCACCTGAGCATATCCCTTCAGTAATACTTTTATGGCTTTGACTGTGGTGGCTTCAGAGATTTTGAGCAAAATATGTCCAGACACTACTTCACCAGAGTAGTAACCATCTCTCTGGTCGTTGTCAAGAATCAGATCCAGTGATATTCCTTCAGTATGTGTCATCTTGGTTTCTGAAGAGTGAATACTAGTACATTTCAATAGGAAAAACACACATTGTTTATCTCATTGCAATTGTGGATTATTGCATCAGCATCGAGATTTTGACAATGCTACCACTAGTACTACTAGGCCTACTAATACCTACCTACCTAACACACACAAAAGAGCATGTTCTAACAATATGAACATGACCACATCAAGTTATATGTTTGCCAATATCAAAATAACTTTATAAAGACGCATAAATACTTTCTAGCAATGTTTAAAAGGCAATACATAAATAAACCTTACGTAATCTTTTGAATTCTCACTATGCTGCAGCAACACACGCCCGACTCAGGTTGTTTGCAGGCCACGCCCAGTGTTTATTTATATAGGGGCTGATTTGCATGTCCTTCAGGCACTATCCCCTCCATCTGGATGTTTCTGTCATTCAGTTCGACAGGCATTTAGAATAATACCGCAGCATATGAAGTACTGTACAGTACAGAAACAGATAACATACAAAAAAGAAGGTAAAGAAATAAAATAAATATAAAAGTTAGAATAAAATAAAAGTACCCCCCAAAAACAAAACATTTCATTAAAATATGTATATATTTTAAATTTTTTTTATAAAATATTAATATATATAATATCACGAATATTTGCTCATATCAGGCCAGCGCCATTTTTTTTTTTCCGGATTTGTCAGTTACTGACTCACAGCCAATCAGAATGCTTGCTTTGGATTTCATGCAGACCTGGGCCGTTAACGGTTCTGATGCAGCCAAGCCGAGCTCGTAGATGAATCTGGAAAACCTGTTGTGGTTTTCAGAGGCCTTTCTGACGCCTAGAAACTTCCAAACAACTATTCACAGAGCTAATGAAAGGTTTGTTATTATGTTCCCGCTTGTTGACAACACAAGAGTATATTCATTTTGCTGCATTGTTGTTTGTAATTGTACTCATGTTTACCACTTCCTGTAAAGATATCCATAACAAGTGAACAGAAGTGTTCTGATGTACGTTATGCACTTTTGGGCCCTGGCTTCACTTAAAAAAGTACCATGGTAACTTACTACCATGTTTTATTTTAGGTTTACCAAGGATGTAGTATAATTTTGATATTAAATGTTACTGATAAACGTCCATTCAGTCAAGTGTACAGTCATATTGAAGTTCTTAAGGGAACACGGGCTAATTTGTTAGGTTTAAAAGGTGTTTGTTTTTTTAATCTTTTAAGACCACCTCAGTTCTCATACCTATCTCGGATCAGCAAACATCCCACCTTGAGGACATTTAATAGAAGATATTCTCCTCTGCAGAAGTGTCTTCTCTTTATCACCACCCAATGGTCAGTATATAAACCTACACAACACTGTGTCTAATGCATTATGTTCTTAGTACAATATTAGAGCCATATATTCTCTGAAAATTTCAGTTGTTTCCCAGTATTAATGATTACATACTACTTTCTATCTTCGAAATACAACTCAGAATAATAAAAGTAATCCTGAGGAAAACATTGTTTTGAAAAAAAACATCCAAGTGTATCTTTCCAGGTGCAACTCGAAAGATGTTGCTTACCTAAAGCCATTTGGGATCCTTGTAAATTTACTAAGACAGCAAATGCAATAAAAGCAGGACTGTTAGTCCCATTCATGATGGCACAAGAGAACTGTACCGAATGTGGTAGAAAGCAGTAACAGTTAGATGTACTACTGCATTGTTTGATAGGATTATTCAGCATGAGTGAAAAAGGGAGGTCAGAATCAGGTCATTGAATGCAATAATCTCAGTTACAGGCGCCATCAGTACAGAAATGTGAGGGTTTGCAGCTTACCTAGAGTGTGCGCGAGTTGTGTGTGTGTATGTGTGTGGTGCGTGGACTGCTGCAATCTCCCCTGTGGGCTAATAGATTCGAGATGACATGTTCTCCGCTTCCATGCTGAATGTTCAGTGAACTTTCTGGCACAGAGGCTGCCTCTAAAGTGGGTTCAACCAGAGGTTAATATAAACAAACAGCAGAAAATGGAGAGCCAGGGATTATTAAATGTTAGGATGACTGACAAATCCCTCATTGCCATTAGCCCATGGCCTTCACCTATGCCCTGCTTTCCAAAAAATACTGTACCGTGGCTCGACAATTTTCTTTCTTTTTTCTTTTTTTGACAGTGCCGTGTTTAGTTGGGGTTGAGAATTTGTAATGTGTGGTCAAAATATGAGTCACTTGGCCATAGAAAGCTTTTGCCAAAATGTCCCGTCACTATGGATGAAAGATTGTGTGCCTATATTTTAATGAGTTTATAAATATGAAGTGTTAGGAACGTTTATGACAGCTGAGGTGGCCATCATCTAGCACACAATTTGTTGATGTTATATCATGTAACTATTCTTATGATGAATTATTATTTTTAGTAGGTATCCCTACACTATGCAGTTCTTTTTTCTGTGTTTGACAGTATGAATTATTTTAGTTTCGGTTATAAAAGAGAATATAACTTAATATTTTAAGACCTTGTTGAAATAATTGCAGTTCTTGATCTGAAATATTTTGCAGTATGATCAGGATGCATCAAATATTTATTTATTATTCTCAACATTTTATTCATTTTTAAAAAGATTGGATCATACATGAACATAGCTTAAACGTCCCTTGTTTAGTGGAAAACGGTCTTTTCCCCAATACTTTCTCTAGTACATAAAGATCTAACAGGAAAAAAAAGGAGAAAATTTCAGTCAGAGCAAGTATAACAGTGCAGGATGAAATACAATTTGTACATATCTGAACATAAATAATATTTAAATATTTGTATATAATAATGCCTTTGATATATGAATGGTCATATTTTTTTGTAAAGTACTTTTTCAGATTTTTTTGTTGCAGAAAATCATATGCACTGCCCTCTTGTGGATAAGCAATCAAATTGCAATTGCAAGCAATAAATAAATTGCCACCTTTCTACTTTTTCTGATATAACAGACAAATATCACCATTCACCATCATCATTTGCAGCTTGCATTAATAAAGTATTGAGTTTAGTCTGTTATCTACACCTGGGTAAACCTAATTGCAGTTCCAGCTTTGACAGATTGTGTATGGAACATGATTGTGTTTTTTTTTTCCTTAGTTAACAATATCTGCAGTGCTCCTTTGAAATTCCTGCTCATATGGAAAGAGTTAATTCCAGGATGTGAATTGTCCCTGTCCGAGCAGCTGAAATTTATCACTGCCAACGACAATGTGCAAATTTTGTGATGTCGGCAGTGCATTGTTAACAGTGATTGTCATCTAATTAAATCGTGGCTCGTCACAAGAGATGCTTTTTATGCTGAGATAAGCAATGGGAGTCTACTCAAGCGTTCCCAAGATCAATAAAGATGTTCCCTTCTGGATTACGAATAGTCTGAGGGTTACATGGGGCAGAGGAATTAATTAGGAAAGAATTCTTATATCCCCCTATAGAGACACACACAGTTTAACTTTTATAGTTGGTTAGTTGAGGTGGGAAGGGGGTATTTAAATGGTCTGATGTCAGCCTTCACTCCGCTTTAAGAGAAAAATCAGAAAAACTTCTTAATCCTACTCTATCTCAGAGCAAATTAAAATGTTACAAGTGAAACTAATTTTAAGTTATGTGTCCTAGCATGTTTTTTGTTCAAAATTGAAGTAAACAGTCTATTCAAAGGCATTGCAAATGTAACAGCTTAATCATAATCTACTAAATAAGCCAATAATATTGAGTTATATATATATATAAGGTAGCAACATTTTATGTGTTCAGTATAAATATGACTATTAATCTGAGCAAAAAAAGATGACTTCCAGTCAAATTTGTTTTTGTAGATTCGTGCAGATGTATTGATTGATTTAGTGCATCCAGGCAGCAAACGCTTGGTGAGCCCTAACCTGTCTAAGTACACTCTCATCAGTTTTAATGTGTTCAGTCTCATTGACTTGACACAAGCCAGGGTCTCACTCCAATTCATTGCACCGTTCCCCCTTGAAAGAGCACAGCTTGAGACCCTTAACAAAATCAACAGTGCTTTTTAGTGCTGAAATGCAATCAAATATATATATATATATATATATATATATATATATATATATATATAAAATACATATAAAATATATTAGGGATGTAACGGTACACAAACATGATGCCTCGGTACTGAAGTCATGGTTCAGTACAGCAGGGGGGAGAAAACTAAACATGAAATTGCTTGGTTTATTGAACAAATTGTGTCTCTTTAAATAAATTATAATAAATAATTATAATTAACATTTTCATAAGGTTAAAAAAAAAAAAAAAACTCAGCTAATGCTGTAAACTATAGGGAGGTTACAATTAACAACAGACCCCAAACTATTAAATTAAGTTGCTATTTATTTTTAGATATAATAATAATAATAATAAAAAACAACTAAATAAATAAATTGCACTTAGTGCAGGTATTAACTTCTAAATCCATATTTTTCTATTCCAATTAATTTTTGAAATATAGTCATTTACACTGTCCTAACTTGTTTTCAAACATATTAAATAAGACATTTCTAACAGGTAAAGTAAATATAATGAATATATAAGCTAAGATAGTGCATATATTTAGTGAAATACTCCCCTCTAGAGTTTATTTCTCTAGAGAACTAACATGCTGTGGACACTAAATGACTTGCCTGAGGTAAATGTAATGCTATGTGAGATGTTATTCTCAAGCTGTTTTATTGATGTCTTTCCAAACACTGGTTGAGAGATTACACGTAAACATTTCTATGCATAGATTATCTGTTCTTCTTCTGCGCTTTTTCCTGTTGTTGCAGTTAGCAAACAGCATTGTGTTACCGCGTGCGGCCCCCTTCTGTATTAGAGTGTGGATCACCTGTGACGGACTGTATTCATCGTCTGACTGCATGCACTGAACCGTGACATTCGCACCATGACAGTTCGGGATGAATATGTACTGTTACACCCATAATATATACAGTATATGTAATAGTATGTTTTTAAGAATGTTTTCACTAGATATGGCAGACTAAATGCAGGGCATTTTTATTGTCAATTGCATGACTGATCTCTTTTGTTGTTGCTGTGATCATGGAACAACCCCAGATATCACCTTCTTTGTTCAAGCTCTTTTGTAGATGGCGGCACATATGCACATAGTGTATTTTTACAGCGCGCTCAGGTGCACGGCAGTGTCATCCCCCATTGCTTAGACATGCATGTGGGGAGTGAGAGGTGAGCTTGCTAAAAGACATGTAGAAAATAGACTGATTGCAGGAAAGAGGTAGACATGCCCGTTTAATGCACTCACACTCTAACCCTGCCATTCTTTCATCAGCCCCCACGCAACCCACCCCAAACACACACGTTTTTCCATTGGCCTTGTGCAAACTGAACAAAGGGACCTGGTAAAAAGTAGAAGGGGAAGAAAAGCAACAACAGAAAAGCTGATGTTCTTATTCGTATAATCAGAGGGTGCTCCGAAGTAGCTTGGGGTTAAATCTTCCTTCACTCCTTGTTCCTGTTTCACACTTTAATGGCATTTTAATGCGACTGTCACTCTGAGGCAGGATTCACAGCATTCAGGTGTGGTCTTCAAAAGAGCTGAATGAGGGGAAGCCTATAGTGCACTGCGTAGGAAGAACCTATAGTACTACAGTATAAATAACATATTCTTATGTACATACTCTATATACATTTTGTTTAAATTTTTTCCAAGATGTTCTAAAATGTAAAATTGACATTTTAGTAGTAAATACTAGGTACATTTTTTATTTCTCTAATTCAGTGGTTCCCAACCTGTGGGCCATGGCCCACTAGGGGGCCTCAGTGGTCCTCAAGGTGGGCTGCGAGATGAATTAGAATTAATTTAAATATATTTATATAATTAATTTAATTTAATTATTAATACGTTACATTTAATAAATTAGATTAAATTAATTAAAAAATACATTTAAAACAAGGCACCACCTCTCTCGTACGTAGGCTATTCTGTGATTGCTCCGGTTCTCAGCCCAGTCTGTTTCTCATCGTGCTGCTGTGAAATAGAGACTGAACGGTGGCTCAAAACGCAAACTCTCTCTCAGTTGGAAAAAGAAAACCTGTGTCGCTAAAAAGGTTTTGATGGATGACGATTGTAATGAAGGTAAAGCCGATTAGTGACATACAGGAGTCATATAGGCATGCGCTAGTCCGCAATTATTGATGCGCAAACAAACCGTGCATGTGCGCTCTCGACTCACTGATCGCTATAACATCGTATTTCTGCATGAACACAGTTCAATATATTCATGTAGTTGTCAAAATTAATGTACTGTGAGTGTTTTATAACGGATAATAACCAAACTAGCGTGTTTTGGAGAAGTTTGAGAGGATCAGTGGTGTTATATGTGTTATGTCAATAATTTTGAATGGATCCGCATAGTTTTTAAATTCAGTCCTTTGGTATCTCCCTGTGGTCTTATTTGGTATGGCAGGTTGACTTGTGCTTATTTAAGTTACTGTATTACCGAGCAGAGTAAGTACTTTTAAGTTGTAATGAATGTCTGCAAAACACTGAACGTTTAAATCTATCTTGAGTGTCTTTAAAGAAATAATAACATGGGGTTGAAAAGTGCTAACACTAAAATACAAATGTTTTTGTGAATTAAAAAAAAAAGTGTGTGTGGGGGGCGGGGGGCGTGCTGTATTGATTCGGAGACGAGGTGGGCCTTGGCGTAAAAAAGGTTGGGAACCACTGCTCTAATTCAGTATTTCAATAACTCTAATTCAATAACTCAATTGAAATTAGAGGAAAGAAATTTAAACTAAATGTTTGGTAGACCAATGTATAGTTCCTGTGTTCTGAAATTTATTGATGAAATTAGAGAGTTTTTTTATCCCCCATAGAAAGCAACATAATTACCATATTCAAGGTCCAGAAAAGTAGTAAAGCCATCGTTAAAATAGTCAACATGACTACAGTGGTTCAACCTTAAAGGGGACCTATTATGCAAAATTCACTTTTGCATGGTGTTTGGATATAACTGTGTGTTGGCAGTGTGTGTACACAACCACCCTATAATGATAAAAATCCAACCACTCCTTTTTTTTTAATCCCCATAAATCATAAGCAGTGTCTCAGAACAAGCCGTTTCCAGATCCCTGGCAGTGTGACATCACATTAGCCACAGGCCCCACCCACGAATGCACCACTCGAACAGGCATAAGGTCTTTATATATTTATTTACTGTTAGTTGTAATGAGTGTTTCTGTGTACTTTGCTGTGTATGTTGATGATAATGCAAGGGAGAGAGAGAGAGAGAGAGAGAGAGAGAGAGAGAGAGTTTATGGATAATATTTTAATGCACACTTGCACTGTGTTTTATTATGCACTTACAGAGATTTTCTAGAGTGAAAACAGACGCTTCATATTTTGTGTGAAGTACAATAAATGTTATAAAACTCATCTGTTTAGTCAAACAGGGTGCGGTACAACAGGCTTGTACTAATATAGTGGATAAAAATAAGAAGACAATATAAGTTATAACCGTAATTAAACTATACCTGTTCTATCTCCATGCAGCATATATTCGCAGTTTCTGACATTATAGTGCGTAATGACTGAATCCTGACACCGGAGAATCATCTCTTGATGCTCCGCTCTCGAGCGCAGCAGCTTTAAATTTGCTTTTAAAGAGCCCACACTGAAATGGCGCGTTTTTGCTCAACCCCAAAAAGTGGGGTAACATGTTATAAAAAATGATCTGTGGGGTATTTTGAGCTAAAACTTCACATACACACTCTGGGGACATCAGAGACTTATTTTACATCTTGTAAAATGGGGCATAATAGGTCCTCTTTAATGTTATAAAGCAACGAGAATCCTTTTTGTGGGCAAAAAAAAAATAGACAGTGCAGGCTTCTGGTTCTATGTCAGAACGCTGGCTCAGTATTGGCCGATGTTGTACACGTGAGCAGCATGGCGCATGTGTGTGATGCTGACGCAGGAACTGGCCAATAATGAGTCTGCATTTTGACGTAGAACCTGGAAGCGATGCACTGTGTCTACAATATAAACTGCATAGGAGAATGACATGGAAGAGACAAAATTGTTGTATAAAGTCATTATTTTTTTGTTTTGTTTTTGCACTCAAAAAGTATTCTCGCACTTCATCACATTAAGGTTGAACCACTGTAGTCACATTGACTATTTTAATGATGTCTTTCCTATTTTCCTGGACCTTGAATGTGGTAATTATGTTGCTTTCTATGGAAGATAAAAAAAAAAAAAACCTATTTTTTTTCATCAAACATATCTTAATTTGTGTTCCGAAGATAAACAAAGGTTTTACGGGTGTGGAACAACATGAGGGTGAGTAATTAATGACAGAAATTTAATTTTTGGGTGAACTAACCCTTTAATTTCACTTTTATCCTGTAATATTCCTTTATAATCAAAATATTATTTTCAAGTTGGCACCCTCACTTAAAGGGATAGTTCACTCAATTAATGAAAATCATTTACTCACTCTCAAGTTGTTTCAAACCTGTATGAATTAACAGTTGATGGACCCTTTTGGAACAACTTGAGGGTGAGTAAATGATAATAGAATTCTCATTTTTGGGTGAACTATCTCTTTAAGCTACTTTTTAATCCTTCTCTGAACAACAGATAATTTTCTTTATTTTACAGTCTTTATTTTCATCTTGTTAATTTCCATGTAAAATAATCAAGTTATATCTGCTAACATGTTTTTAAGAATATTCTTTTTTTTTTTAAAAACTAAGTTATAACAGAAATTCCCCTGTTCACCCAAAAAAATGGACAGTCAGAGAGAATTTTAGATGGGTAGTTTGTAGATATACTTTCCTGAGGGAGATGAGAGATTACTTACTTCATTTATTTCAGTTTGGATACACATTTGATTTGATGGGATCAGATAGGATATTCCTCAAGCTGTTCTCTTTTCTGAGCAATTAGATGTGCTTTGTTTGTACATATCATCAAACAGGCTGAGAACACAGGCTAAGATAACCAAAAAAAAGAAATACCTAAATTTTTTTTTAATGGGAAGCACTTTTTAACACAAAAAATTATAATAGACCTTGATTTGGCACCTGAGAGAGTATATTGTCCTCTGAGAGACAAGAGCGGATACGTGTGAGGCAGATTCATTCAGGAGTTTCACATTAGCGTGGCGGCCAGTGTTATTACAGCTGTTATGAAATCTTGACAAAGAGGTGAATTCCACTCTCTCTTCCTCAATAATTGCTTTTTTAACGGTCTGTCCTCTGTATCCATGGAAACATAAAAACGCCACACAGAATACGCAGGAATTCCTGTTATTGCCTCAATGAAGCCATCAAAATGGATACATTTTAGAGGATATCTCAAGCTAGAGGCCGAATCTGAATCATCAGAGACTGTGTTCAACAAACCTGTAAGAGATACTTTTGATTTTTACAGACCCAAATGAGAGACGTTAATGATGCAGTGACAGACTGGTGACAACTATAATAAACAACATCTATTATTTGCTTTTGAAGTTTCAATGTACAACCTACTCTGTGGATTAAATGTGTGTGTGTGAGAGAGAGCATTAGAATGTAACTGCTGTCTTTGAGGAAAAAAAGAAGGGAGGAAATGAATTTATCCCTCGGGGTTCGTTTGGAAATCTGCTCAGGTGTCGGCATTTTTAATGAATTTCTATAAATTCCAAATGACTGATAGTTGTTATCAGCAGCAGCTCTGGCAGTGATCTCTATTGCATAGTTAATTGAACACAGTAATTAACAAAGTTATTCTCAGTGCTATAGGGCATTTGGTCTGAGCCATTATGGATCAGAATAGAGTGCTCTGCAATCAACAAGAAAGTTCTCGTTTCAGGAGAGCACAGTTGTCAGATGTCTCATGACCTCCCGTGACCAGATTTGTAAGTGAACTGCAGTTAATTTATCATCAAACTGGAAATATATTTGACCAATTTACTGAAAACAAATCACTGCTTGCACATTTTAGTTAGAAAACAAAGTCAAACCCATTTTAGTTTCATAATGTGAAAAAATGTAGAGTGGGATCTTGGTTTTATTCATTAGGAATTTATTTATATTCATTAATTACTTACCCTCATGTCGTTCCACACCCGTAAGACCTTCATTCATTTTCGGAACACAAATTAAGATATTTTTGATTAAATCCGATGGCTCAGTGAGGCCTGCATTCACAGCAATGGTACTTCCTCTCTCAAGATCCATAAAGGTACAAAAAACATATTTAAAACAGTTCATGCGAGTTCAGTAGTTCTATCTTAATATTATAAAGCGATATATTTTTGTGCGCCAAAAAACAAAATAACGACTTTTTAACAATATAATGATGGGCCGATTTCAAAACGCTGCTTCAGAGCTTTGCGAATCGAGTCAGTGACTCAGAGCGCCAGAGTCACGTGATTTCAGCAGTTTAACCGTTTGATAGGGGATCCGAATCACTAATTTGATTCGTAAAGCTCCGAAGCAGTGTTTTGAAATCGCCCATCACTATATTGTTGAAAAGTCGTTATTTTGTTTTTTTGGCGCACAAAAATATTCTCATTGCTTTATAATATTAAGATAGAACTACTGAACTCGCATGAACTGTTTTAAATATGTTTTTTGTACCTTTATGGATCTTGAGAGAAGAAATGTCATTGCTGTAAATGCTGGCCTCACTGGCCCATCAGATTTAATAAAAAATATCTTAATTTGTGTTCCGAAGATTAATGAAGGTCTTACGGGTGTGGAACGACATGAGGGTGAGTATTAAATTTTCATTTTTGGGTGAACTAACCCTTTAATAGATGTATTATGTGAATGCTTGGCCAAAGACATGTCTTTGTATTTATTTATTTATTTTTTAAAAATTTCTATTGCAATAAAATTGTTATTGTCTTTTTTTGGCCACAACAGTCATGTAGTCAGTCCTAGTGTGAACATGATTCCGATAGCAGTTGCCAATTTATTGTTTATTAGCTCTATTACAGGCCAAACTGGCCTTAAACCCACCTGTAGCCATTTTAATTTAGAGGCAGCCGCTGCATTTTAATCATGATCTAATCACAGTTGTTAGACACATGTAGCAGTAGTAAAAAAATAAATAAAAAAAAATCAAAATTAGATTGTATAATTTCAAGATTTAAAGTAAAAACAAAATGGTCTGACTTTAGCTTTGTGGACTTATGCTACATAAAACAAAAACTGCAGAAAATATTAATTCACGCTCAGACAGTAGGTGGCGCTTATGGCTACATCTACATTAATCCGGATACATTTGAAAAACGTTCCCAGGCCACATTAGCGTTTTCAATCGTTTTCCAAATGTTGCATCCACACTGAAACGTCTGAAAATGCTTAAATCACCTTACTGTGTATGCGTAAAATGTAATAAAAGCTCACAAGATTATAATGAGAGAGCAGACAAAGTTCTCACGCTGTTCTTCTGGTACAGTCATTGTATTAGCAAAATATCCCACCTCTCACTGTTGCGCCCAGGTCACACTCAAAATCGTATGGTCTAAAATGCAGTTGTCATCATGTTTTGCCGCAGGACATCGATTGCGAGTAAATTTTCTGTCATCTTTGCAGGAATGTAATATGAAGATTCTACAAGTAAACATTTATCGTTAGCAACACTATGAAAGTAAATAGCAGGCACAACAATGCCGATATATCCATAGATATTATTGGTACAATATGTGTCACATGACTGAACATGCGTCATCATTTTTAAATACCTCCCTTTTCAAACTCCACACTACAAAGTGAAAATGGCTTTTTCAGATTTATCCACTTGGGAGAGTGTCTTCAAAAAGCCCCATCAACGCCATCAAAAAACGCCATCTCTGTGTGGTTGGAAGGCCAAAATGGAGAGAAAAAGTATTAGTGTGGACGAGGCCTATGGAACAGTAGAGATAAAGCGTTTTTCTTGGTTACCGCTGTACACAAAGCAGCGCTGTACTTCTAAACACTACTTTAAAAGGCATTATACAGAGGTAGAGGAAAAGAAAATACCATCAAATCTTTTCTGAAGATAATCAGTTACCTTCAGAGATACATTCATAAAAACCCCCACTATCAAAAAAAATTTACATTTTATTTATTTATATTTATAATATTTATAAAATATTTATAATTATCTTCCAATATTTCAAGCATCACAGACAGTGAGCTGCTGGCGCATCTGTGCTCTCCTCTCCTTTTTGCGTTTGTCTTCAGCGTGTCCCGTCTCTGGTCTGTGTTAGCATCCTGTTTACAGACTTTGTAATATTTCCATTTGCATTTTTGATTGGTCGGTTGACCGGTGCATCTCTATTGTATAACACTGTATAACACAATACAGTAAAATTAGCAGTCATTCTCACTATTTGTGTGTGCATCCTTCCAAGATGTGTTATACTGGCCCTTTGGGGCCCTTTAGGCCCATGTACAAATTCTTTCTGTGGATTGGCGGAATGGGGTTGGTGATGGCTTGCCATGCCTGACTGGCCCCTGACCCTGGGGGTGACTCGCATGTCTGGGTCATGTAAGCTCCTGTAACCCACTTCTGCCCTGACAAGAGCCTGACAGCTGCCCTGCTCCTGTCTCTCTCACACACAAACGCAATTACATTTTACTTACCATTTAATACCCTTTACACTAACAATTAAACAGTATAAACTGAAAGCAATACATGTTACTCTTATTTCTAATGATGTACATGTCTGTAATAGGTGAAGATAGAGGCTTCTGAGTGTTCTTTGCATGTCTTGTTTGACAACACCATCCCTATGTGCCCTAGCTTTTGTTTACATGGAATAAGTCAAATGTTGTTCTTTTTTTCACTAATCTTTGAGAAGCCAGAATGTTTCTCAGCACAGCTTGCCCCACATTGCTTAATGTGTGTGTGACTGGAGATGTCTGACCTCAGTCATACTATTTTTGCTCCCTCTGCTCTGAGTCGCACGTCAGAAGACACAGCTTGGCTTTATCGCTATAATGGATGTGCTCTGAATAGGACATTAAACAAAATAACCCCATTTCTCCCTCAATGTAATGGTAGCAACACTCAGGTACATCTTTTTGTAACTTTCTTGTTTGAATTATTTGAGGTATTATTTCTTATTGTTATGGGTATGGATGTAAAATGGTTATTTTATAGACTGTTATATAATATTAGGACATTATCACAATCAGGCCATTTAAAGGCCAAGTGGATTTTGACCCAAACATAGTATATGTATGTATTATATATGTATTACATTTTGTATATACACTACCTTTCAAAAATTTGGGGTGAGTAAGATTTTCTTATGTTTGTAAAGGAAGTCTCTTATGTTTACCACTGCTGCGTTTATTGGATCAAAAATACAGAAATAACTGTAATATTGTGAAACATTACAATTTACAACAACTGTTTTCTATTTTGATATATTTTAAAATGTAAATTATTCTTGTGTTGGCAAAGCTACATTTTCAGCATCATTATTCCAGTCTTCAGTGTCACATGATCCTTCAGAAATCTAATTCTGATTTGCTTCTCAAGCAACATTTATTATTATCAAATGTTGAAAAAAATAAAAAAAAATAAATAAAAAACATGTGTAAACCGTTTTTTCAGGATTTGTTGTTAAATAGACCCCCAAACCTTTTAATAGTGTTTCATTCTATTCAAGAGTTTAGGGTCAGTAAGATTTTTTCTTTTAAAGAAATTAATATTTTTATTCAGCAAGGATGCATTAAATTGATCAAAAGTGAGAGTAAAGATTTCTTTTTCAAATAAATGCTGTTCTTTGATATTTCTATTCATCAGAGAATCCTGTTGTTTTATATTGTAATAATATTTCACAATATTACTGTTTTTACTGTATTTTTGAACCAATAAATGCATCCGTGGTGAGCATAAGGGACTTTATTCAAAAACAAAGAAAATCTTGCCATCCCCAAACTCTTTAGTGTCTGTGCCTGCAGGAAGATTTCCAAACAATTTGAATGGCAATTGTTCACCATATACTACAGATACTCTGGGCCTATAGAAGATACTGTATCTTAATAAAATGCAAAAAAGTATTTCTTGGCTAAATTGATCATTCTTTGAGCTAACAATGAGAGTGCATAACTCTCAGCTTAAATTTTTAACTTTTAACAAGGTGATGTGTGTAATTTAGTGGCACCAAACTGAATTTCATTCTGTTTGTGGGGCTGGAAATAACAACATTGGTTTAACCAAAATGCTTTGAATTTGAGGTGAGATCCTGTTTTTGAATCAGTGGATGTCTGGGGGACATTAGTAGCATTAAAATTACACGTACACACTTGACCTTTCAAATTTTACCACATTTTACCATTCTGAATAATTTCACAGATTTGCCCCCAATCAGTGCGGAAGTCATGAAAAATGTTTAGGTTCCTTGTGGTTTTAGCTACTATCCCATTAGATATCATTCTGTATAGCTATGCTGGACTGAGTTGTAGTATTGAGAAGCGTGTGAAGCGTGGAGACGCCTGCTCATCAGAGATGACAGTTGGGATCTCTGGGCAGTGCTGAAGTGCTGCTGGCTATGGACACTGAGAGGGCAACACCTGCTCCTCTGCAGCTAACCTCCTTCCAGGGTACAGAAAGACATCACAGATGCCCCCTCCACTTCTCTCTTCTTACCAGACAGTCTTGCTCACTGACCCCATACAGATTTTCTTCTCTGTGGTCTCTAGATCCTTCCTGACCTGACCCAGAACACTGACTTACACAACTGCCAACACCTCAAGAACCTCTGTATTTCTCTCTTTCTCTGCTTTCTCTCCCTCTCTGTCTATCTTAAAATCATTGGGTGTGTGGTGCCTCTGCAAACTTAAAGGGATAGTTTACCCAAAATTGAAAATTCTGTCATCATTTACTCACCCTGAAGTTGTTCCAAACCTGTGAATTTCACAGTGGGTCAATGGGACCCATCAATTGTTTGGTTACCGACATTCTTTAAAATATCTTCTTTTGTGTTCAGCAGAAGAAAGAAATTCATACAGGTTTGGAACAGTTTGAGGGTGAGTAAATGATGACTGAATTTTAATTTTTGGGTAATGATAATAATATTTTTGGGTAGTAATATAATAATCATGATAATTTGTTGGTTCTCTCTCGTTTTCTCACGTGTTCATAATTTTTTTTGTATGACAGCTTCACCCAAAATGATGTGCGCACAATTTGGCATTCCAAATAAAACAATTAACTCCAAGCACAACTTTGCAATATGCTGTACAAAATAGCATAAATGAATCACTCGTAGCAGATCTATACAGGTGGAGCTGGGGATGTTTCTGAAAGCGCGCTGCAACTGCTACAACAAATTATAACCATGTATTTGAAGGTTGAGCAGCGAGCTCATTGGCTGCTGATAAAGCACGAACCAGACTGAGTTAAAGGACCTATCAGCCTGTGCCATCTAGAGTTTCATGACAGAACTTTGTATTTAAATAAAGGCTAAGTTTTTTTATTTATTTTTTTTAAGCCCTGGATAATTTTGCTTTGACATACATTTCTTTCTTTTTATTTTAAGATTTTATTTACTCTAAACAACTCATGTTTTTATAGTACTTTCACTGATTTTAGACATGAAATATATAACATGTACATATAAAGAAGTGTATTTGCAGTGAGAAAATAGAAATGAAAAACCAGGCAGTTTTGCCTGTCTCCTCTCTTGTAGTAGGTCTATTAGCTCATTGCTGCTCTCACACTATGTCATTTGAGTCTGTTACACTAGTAAACTGCCTTGTTACCCCTGTGTCGTGTTGTGCAGCCTGACCAATTACTTTTGATCTTAAGAGGACATGACATTTGTACGCTTTGCACTCTGAAGTGACTGCACATGTTAAAAGATGCATCATGCCTTTTCCCTCGCAAATAATTCATGGTGCCAAGTTTCTAAGGGCATTGCTCTTTGAACCTAAAAGTACAGGGTTTAAATATAGGTCCTTGGAGTAACTTGCGCTAGAGGGGTCTTTTTAGGACCACCTTGAACTGGGCGGGAGGATTACTTGGCTTGCCTTTAAAAACTACATTTGAGTTTTACACGTCACAGTGTTTGCACTTTGAATTTGCATAAACTTGTCATCCTCATGCGTACATTTTGCGCATTTGTGGTTTTATGAATCTTTAACAGTGCGTGTACATCTGCCTGGTCAGAGAGCTCTTTCTGACAGTCACCGATGAGACTGGCTTGAACTTTTGAACTTGTTCATGTTCTATGCAAAAGGATGTTCTATTCTCTGTCTATTGGGTATTTGGACAATTCCCACAGCTTTTGGAGGAGGTATGGAATGAATTGATCTAATAAAGCAATTAGATGATGTTTGAACGAATCAAAACTGGCGTTGGTGAGGATCGCATGCACATTGGCAAGGATTGAATTGATACATTCTGAAACACTATGAAGTGTTTTGAAGCTTCAGCTGTGCTCCAGCTGTCTTTGAACACCTAGATACAAATACCCTCTTTCATTTTGTTTTATGCTCCTGCACATCATGACTCATTTGTACAGGGACCTTCGCTCATACAACTCTGACTCAGTTTGACGCAACAGGTCATCTTTGGGCCATAGCCCTTCATTTGGTACTCATCTTTGCAAAAAAGAAATATGAAGGGAAATATTGTACAAACAAAGTAGAGGTCAACCCAAAAAGTCAAGGCAATTCAAATTCAAAATGACTAAAAATATAACACCAGTAGTAGGTTATTAACAGTAAATGATTTGTAAAAACAAAAAATAACAGCAACTTTAATCCGCTTGATGGACGTGTTTGGCTGTTACATTTGCGTTTTGCGTCTTTTGCAGTTTCTCACGCATGAAACAGTATTCTTAAAATGCGGTGCTCAAGTAAAAAAAAAAGTTCAGCTCGCATCTCATAACCTTGCGTTTTTCCCATTACACTGCCCGCATCTCATTTTTTTTCAGCGCAATAACGTGTGTGAATAGGACCACTTAGGACTAGTGATGTGTTCTATGTTACGCTCCTTCATAGAGTGTGTCACACAAGACCGGCTAATCAGGTGCGCTGTCATGTGGTTGGATCTTTTTTCACCTCAACTGTTATCATTGCTGTATTGTCAGCATGTTTGGCATGATTGTATAATTGTAACTTTAGGTAACATTTTTATTCAATTTTATTCAATATTTCTTGATTAAAAAAAATCTTCGCAAAACATTAAATTCAAATTAATTGAAAAAATCACCCAGCCCCAACTGCAATATTCCATAAAAAAAGAAGAATTGTTAATTTTGATTACAGAGTGACTTTAAAGATATGCCACTTTTACCCCTCTAGCGGTAGAAGAATAGAACTACAAGTTACAGTACTTACAAAGGAACATTGTTTTTGTCATTACTTGAGTTGTGCTTTGGCTCCAATATTTTTTGCAGGTGTGAATCTTATGGTGTGAGATTCTTATGACGATTGCCTTATCAGTGCGAATATCACCAACAACATCAAAATGAAATAGGGAATAAATCCCAAAGACATTTGCTATCTGATGCTTTTCGTATCAGATAAGGTAAAATGGTGGAAACTATTTCGGTTCAAGATTCATTTGTTGTGGCTTCAAGCTACTATGACACCTTCCACTGCACGTAGAAGTTGCCTGTCCTTCTTTCCTTTTGTTTACGGATATGATGTAATCTCAGACAAATGACAGATGCATGCAGTTTCCTGGGAAATCCATCCCAGCAGCTCTAAAATCTAAATTATTGTAGGCTTACCATAGTCATTTAGAGTAAGGCAAAAACACAGTTTGGAAGATGGTTTTATGATGTTAATTTCAAGCAAATAAAGTTCCGCAGTATAGCTTTAAACTTTGAGATTCTGTTATTTTGTGTACAGAAGAAAAGGTCATAGAGATTTGGAATGACTTAGAGGTATTGATCTAAATGATAGAGAGATAGATAAAGAATGTTCATTTTCGGCAGAACTATGACTTTAGCAGTAGTTTATATTTCTATTGCCATTTTAACTGTATACTATGTAGTATTTATATTCTGTCTGCCACTACATGATGCAGCTATACAGTACCTCAACCAATAAGCTACAGGTGGAAAACTGTGCTTGTATAGTGATTTGTTTTTTTCCTGTGCAAAGCATTATGAAGTATTTGTTACTCTGATGGTAAAATTGAATGGAAAAGACCACGAGGCGATGCAAATGGGTCTTTTGATCTGTCAACAGCCTGCAGATTTTTGTTTCCTCTTTTACCCGGTAACTGCTAATGGGTAATATGATGTATTGCATGTCAGCTTGGCATTATTAGATACGCACTCAAAGACTCTTGTTCATAAGGATTTTTTTTCTTTTTTTGCTTATTCAGCCATTTGAATTCTCGCCTTTCATATACAAAATTACTCTGATGGATTGATAGGAAAACATGTACTAACAGGGAGAGAGAGAGAGAGAGAGAGAGAGAGGTTGGCGTGTTTGCTCGTGCTGGCAGAGCGGATTGTGGCATCTGTTGATAAAGAAACAGCATACTGCTCTTCAGCATGTCTAAGTCTGGTTTATTCTTTTTTCCTTCCCAAAACAAATTTTGATGTCTTGAGTGTTGTCATCTGGTTGTTCCTTTGTGTGATATTTACCTTTATGCCTAAATGACAAATATTTAGATGATTGTTGTGAGGTGTTGAAGTTTGGGATCGTCGCATCTAAACAAAGGAATATAAAACATATTTTGTAGTGTATCTTGATTCATTTTGAGTAATAATAATGACCAATGTGCACTTACTATTGTGTGGGACAGTATGTAATTGGTGTTGTTTTTGAACAATGTTGTGATTTTAAAGTGTGATATGAACTAGTGTAAAGTGTTTATTATGGATATTAACTGGACAAATGTCACTTTTGCTTCATTCGGGCCAAGATGAGTGTCTTTTGTATCTTGACAACTTTAAATTCCTGTTTGGGGAAACAAGTGCCCCCTGGTGGTAATGAAATGAACTGGAAAATGGAGATTTGATTGTTTAAACTGAAGTTTAATTTGCTGTCTTAAACACTACTTATCATTAATTGCTCATACTATTTCAGTTAGTCAGTCAGATATTTGAGTATAACACAGTGTGAGCAGAGCATCAGCGTTGTTAATACTTTATTCATTCTGTCAAAGGAAAATAATATAGAGATTGTTTTAATCAAAGACCTTTTATTTTTTATTATATAACAACTGGATTGAACAATAGATACAATCCAGGTCAATATTACATAACATCTGTTGAATTAAACGTAGGTTGAACCGAAGGCGAATGGTGTCATCAAAATCATGAGCAAAAGTCATGGGAGATCAGTGGAAGCAAATACTAAGCACATGCTCAAACAGACAAATAAGGGACGTGAGTGCTTGCACAGCCAGATGGTTCAAGCGTGCACGTTTGCATGCGGAGGTCATCGGAATGTAGAAAATAAGAGAGAGAGAGAGAGCACGACTCTTTTAATCCCATCGGCAGAGCCGCATTCCCATAATGGGAAATTAATAACATGAGCATGATTTCAGATTAAACAGAGCAGTTAGGACCATTAGATCACTTTCATCGCTGGCATTAGGGCAGTGGATCAGGGATTTTCCTCCAACACAAATCCTGCAAAGTAGGTCAGTGTCTATTGAGTATTAGCACCATGGCTGTGTTTAGCTCCAGGACAAGGAATTAACCCTTGGGATGGCTGGACAGGATAGGGCAGGGGTTGTTTGAAGGGTAAGTTGAGGGGATAGAATGGAGGGCATGATTGGATCAGCCCCCGGTCACGAGGATGGACGTAGTCAAATGCAACAAGGCCTAAACCCTATGCTTTACTTATAATACATGTACACCCTTTGCATTTTATCTCAGTAGAGCCAAATAACACTCACCCATTGGATCTTCTTTATTGCTAAGCCCCAATTCCAGGACCAAAAACAATCAACTTATGGAAGCTTGTTTCCGGCATGAAATAAAAAATAAAAAAGGTAATTGCAACTTTTTATCTCACAATTCTTACTTTTTTTTCTCGCAATTGCGAGTTAATATCTCACAATTCTGACTTTTTTTCCCCTCAGAATTACGAGATATAAACTCACAATTATGTGATATAAAGTCAGAATTGCGAATTATAAAGTCAGAATCACGTGATATAAAGTCAGAATTGCATGATATAAAGTCAGAATTGCATGGTATAAGGTCAGAATTGTGAGATATAAACTCGCAATTGCGTGTTATAATATCCAATTGTGAGGGGAAAAAAAGAATAGTGCTTGCGAGATATGAACACAATTCTGAGAAAAAAGTTAGAATTGCGAAATATAAACTCAGAATTGCGACTTTGTCACTGTTTTAGTCCAAACAACAATGAATGTCGATAAGGCCCAAAAAAAAAAAAATGTAAAAAAATATTTTATATATATATATATATATATTTCTCACATCAGTAAATGAAAGATTTATTTTTGAGTGAACTATTCGTCTCAAAATTCTGACTTTATAACTCACAATTGTGAGTCAGAATTGTGAGACGAATAGTTCACGCAAAAATGACCTCTGTTCATGTATATATAATTTTTTTTTTTTTTTTTTTTTTTTACACCTTATTGACATTCATTGTTGTTTGGATGTCAATTTTTTTAATTTTAGCAGCAAGTTAAATTAGAATAATAACCAATCAAATGAAATCCATTCAAATAAAATACCAATCAAATGAAATCCAAAATCCATCTTTCCACTGCAGAGGAAACAATCTGCAAGTGGCATTTATATATAGTTACACAGACTGTGTAAAGAAGGTTTTTTGGGATGCACAAATATGAGATGCAAATATACTTTAAAAATATATATTTTTTTAACTGCAGTATGTTTCTATAAGCTTCTTTGACTTTCTTTGTGTGTGCTTTTATGCTCATTAGTCTTGATTTCTCCACGAGAATATCTCTCACACAGAGACAGGCTTAGTGAATTTACACTGAATGTAATAAAATCAAAATCATTCTCACTGTAAAATATTTGAGGACTGAAGTTTCGGTTCTTCCCTAGTTATATTGTAAAATATTATTATAATTTAAAATAACTTTTCTATTTTAAATTACTAATTTTAATTATTGCTGTGATGGCAACACTGAATTTTCAGCAGGCGTTACTCCAGTCTTTAGTGTCACATGATCCTTTAGAAGTCTAAGAATTCTAATATGCTGATTTTATTAATTTATTTATAGTGAGTGATCCCTTTAAACAATTTGTCCTTAAAGAGGCCTTCAGTGCTGTGCTGTCTTTTAACTTTAAGGACACTTACTTTGGCTAAGCGATCTCACACCTCTCCAGCACTTCCTTTCTGGTGTGATCTGATGGTCTAATCCGGGACAGGATATTAGAATGAAACCTGTGGGAACTCTCACAGGAAATGCAGCACTGAGGGGGGACGTTCTTGTTGAATTACGTGCATAGTTTATGACACATGCGCCACGCCTGTGCCCGGTTATTTCCACCTGACTTGCTGAACCCGGATAAGCTGGATCGAGGCAAGATGGCGATGAACGGAAGGCGGTGTTTAGGTGGAATGTGTACACTGTACCAAGGGCTCAAATGACTTGACACGGCTCCAGGGACTCAGCTGCCTGGCAAAAGAATAATCAGCACACATACCAGAAGAACCAATTACAATCAATGTCTGTAATAACCACGTCCCGGAGTTGTCAGTGACAAAGATCATGAACAGAGGTCAAGGCCCTCTCAGATTAGTGGGGCTTGTTTTGCTTGGGTAGCTGTGGGCCCTGCAGGGGAACAGGGACACTGGCAGCTCCTGTCAGATACCTGCGGAAATGAGCTAGGACCCTGATGTATTTCCAAATGGAAAATTGTCTTTATATCTAACTAAGGAGGAGGCTGCAGTATATCCGGCTGGTTGTAGCATGCATTCGTGTCTCAGAGGAACAAAAAAAAAAAAAAAAAAAATATATATATATATATATATATATATATAAGCAGATAGATTTTTTTTTTCCCCCCCACACAAAATGTTCAGTCTTTTTACCATGTCAAAAAGGAAGTGAATAGACTGATCCTTCAAGGATAGATCCCAGAAAATGGACATTGGGTGAATAGTAGCACATAACAAAGAATGACATCAGTATCAGTGTTATCAGGCAGGTTTGAATAGGAGTAGTAGATGTATGCAAAATTGTGCCTAATGGAGCTGATATAATAGATGGGGAAATTCTTATTAATGACACATCAGCAACCTCCACTCTGGGCTGATCGCACAGTAATGTCATTAGCTCTGGTGTGCAGGTTTCTGGGAAGAGAGAGTACCGTAGTCTTCCATTGAGAGAATGGAGTCTGGCGCATGGGAAAAGAACCAGAGCAAAAGGCAAAGGATAGTGAAGGCCATTGCATTGAAAGATTTTTCATAAAGGAGTTTTTGAAGAGTGGGGACTCTACAGGGAGCCACAAGCCTGGACTCAGTATTTGAGCCTCTTGCATTTTGCCTAGCCTCTGAAACACATTGAAAGAAAGAATTAGACTAAGCTCTTGGGTAATCTATGATGTCATTAAAAGTGACAACATCTGCTTCATCTGATCTGATGCTACTTTGTATGTAGCATCAGCTCTCTATACCAACTCTTAAAGTGGCAGATCACTCCAGATGTACTGAATATCTGTCTGTCTGTCTGTCTATCTATCTATCTAGACTCAGTTGTCTTACATAGTAGTGTTGTCAAAAATATCGCTATTTCGATATGCATTGATACTGAAATATCTGAAACGGTTCCAATACTCCTTTTCTGCAGGATCGATACACCAACTGTGAGTTAACAGTTTGACACATACCCGCCTCCTCTCACTAACTCGTCTCGTTTGCTCCGGTTGAATAGTGCTTGTATTTTGCATAATTTTAGTCATTACCGCGGGTTTCGCGCTCGCACCAAAAGTGAGCGCACCAATGATCTATATGAGTGGCACTCTCATAAAGCCGCTTCTCAAACAGCGAGTACCAAATTGACTTCTTTTTCGTGGCTTATTGCACTTAATGGTCAAATACAAACAAAAATTTGTCAAAATGCCCATCTTGCCAAGTATTCGGGTAAATACAGTCAGTTTTGGAATGTAAATAGTTGAGAGAAAACACGTGTTGTGTAACAGTATACTGGATTCATGCATAAGCTCTTAAAGTGACAGCAGTCCAATAAACCTGTCTGAATAACTTTTGTAACTTTAATTAAGCATTAATCTGTATTTAATTTTTACACCCTGTCCTAACCAGATGCGACACCGCGACACGCAATAAAAGGTATCTTTTCCATGTTATTTGGAGTTTTTGTTCTAACCAGCCTTGACGGCGACACAACGATTTCTATTTCTCCGTGACATCGCAGCTGGAACAACAACAACACAAGGTATGGCAATGATAATATCAGGTACTGTTTATATGCTTTATTTAATGTTAAAAGCATCTAATGTGAGTTTGAATATCGTTCTGTGTTCCCAGCTTTTTAGCTGTAATATAAACAGCACTGGCTAATTCACCTCAGAATAAAAATAAATAAATGGACCCAAGCACGTTCAAACTGTCAACCCAGTGCAAACAAACAAGTGTATTCTGTGACAAAGATTGGTTCAGTCACTCCGTATGTACTTTAAATAATGTTTAAATGGTGTAATATTTATGAATTTTACTATGTACTTGCCCATTTCATTGTGTCTGCTGTGCTCTTGCCAAGAGAGCCCGCCCACACTCTCTTCTGATTGGCTGTGGTTTTTGATTGATTTTATCGCTTCTCATTGTCGCGTCACGTCTAGTGTGGACAGTCAAATTGCTCTTCACTGGAATCTTATCGCATCGCGTCTGGTTAGGACACGGTGTTACAATGAAAACTATCTAGTGTTATTTTTTACATTTGACTACTAAGCTATTACAGCTTAAAGCTATTACAACAAAATTACCCAAATTATCAAAAAAAACAAAAAAACAAACTATGAGATAATAACAAATTATCTGTATTGCGCTATACTGTATATGGCAGTTTTCCCTGTGGTATCGAAAATGCTATCAAATATCAATATTTTTAAAGGTATCTTATCAAAGTCGGAAATTCCAGTATCATGTAACACTATTACATAGCAATTACTACTATTTTCAGCATTCATGTAATTCTCTGTCAGTGATGAACTGAATAAACGTGATAACTATTGCTTAGTGTTTGCCAAAGTCAAACAATCTGCAAACTCAACAAGTGATAGCTCATATAATGACAGGACAGGAGTAAAAGCAGACTTAGATATTAGTTACTATGGCAACTTGAGCAGAGAAATGTGTGTGTGTGTGTGTGTGTGTGTGTGGAAGAGAGATATGTCTCCCTGCAGTAGGACAATGACGCCAGCTGTGTGCATGATTGGCATCCCAATCTGTTTTGAGTGATGTGCCAGAGGAGAGGTGGGAATCCGGTGTAAATGACCTCTTTGACCTTTTCTCAAGTTCTTTCCACCATATTAGAGTCTTTCACAACAAACAGACTTCTTTGTGTTCATTATGTGCTGGTCAGCAGACTCTGAACTTTGCTGTGTGTTTATTCTATTTTTTTATTTTATTAAATTTTATTAAGTCTAATTCATTAAACCTTTTTTGAAAATTGTAAACGATAAATATAAAATGCCTCATTCTAAATATGATTTTCACAGTCTGCAGAATCAGTTAATTTGTGAAGCCGCGATATCAGATGGTAAGGTTAAATTTTATATGACCTCGTGTCAGAGCAGCGCAGTTGTTTACACTGTCATTATCGAGTCTTTCAGTGGCATTACACAGTAACTTAAAGAGAAACATAGGTGAAGGTCAAGGCTGTTACAAGAATGCAGAAGATCAGATCACACACTAAAGAAAGAGTAACAATTTAAAAACAGCTTGCTTTAGGATCTGATGGGGTTTGCTTAGAGAAGTCACAAAAAAGCTTGTGAAGTTTATAAAATCACTCGTCAGAAGGCTCAGGTCAGTGGGTTTACAGCTGATAATATGATGTTAGATGGTCTAGTGGAAAAGCAGGATGCAGCGAGAGGTGAACAAGCAGAACCCATTGTTGTCTCATTAGTTCTCCTAAAACAGAAGGTGACCAAGTAGCAAAATATACAGAGATAAGCGTTTTTAAATTTAGTTTCTCATACAGTTGTCCTTACATTACAGAGGCTTTATAATAAATAAACCATGTTTTTTATTTATTTTAAATTTAAAAATCATGCTTTTTTTCCAAAATTGTTTTTTTTTTTTGATTTGGTTGTGAAAATGCAGTGCTTTATTTTGCAATATTAAGGGGAACAGCTCTTTTTACTGCATCCATTCCATGCACTCACCTTTTCTTGCTGCAGAGGGCACTGAAGACACATGGCACTGTTAATATTAGTCAACCGCTATGAAGAGAAGGCAAGCTCATGATCTCTGGAGAAGTTGTGTGAAGAGATTTTAAAGAATGGTGCATTGAAGGGCATTAGATGATGCAGTTTTTGACACACTCAATAAAACCTGCTGCTGACTAAAAATATTTATATCTTAGGAACAAAAGGCAATATTTAATAGCAGCAATAATAAAAAGGATTCCCCAGGAAAAAAAAAAAAAAAAAATCAATTCAAATCTGTAAATGTTTTGGTTTAAATATTTTTGCAGTTTATCCAGTATCATCTTATTTTCGTATCTTTATATATATTGCTATATAATATAGGATCTATATTATAGATTATATCAATATTTTTTCAAGGTGTGAAAAAATCTGATCATATCAAAACAAAACTTAAAACAAAACTAAATTGTAAAATTACAGTCAAGTCTCTGCCAGTGCCTCTTTTTTTTTAGTTTCTCTTTGAGTCACTCTTTTGTGAGGCGTCTGTTTTCTTACCAAAGCCACTTCTTGTACTTGAGATTAAAGTACATATAAGCTTCAGACAGAGAACAGAAAAGGAAAAAAGAGATATACAATGAGAAACTGCCAGCAATTTAAGAACGGATCTCAAGAAGCTTAAATCCCTCTAAGCCTGAGCCCAAGCAATTTTTCAGTCATGAACAGGAATTGCTGGACACACAGCCCTCCAACGCACATACACTTCAGCGTCTTTTCGCCTCTGCCATAATGTGTAGGATAAGGATTAAGGCATTAATACCATTGATGGCATGTTAATTTTAAACTTTTTTTTACATTCAAAGTCAAAAAGACCTGGATCCACATAAATTAATATATTTGTATCAGTATGATCCATGTATTTTAGTATTTATTTATTTTATTTATTGATTTTTTTTTTCTACATTTGCCTGCACAGGCTCACTGAAGAAAGGGTGCTTGACAAAATGCATGATTACAAGTTGTGTCTGTGTCAGAAAGAGAGAATCTGATGTATAGCATTTGTTAAGCTGTTACTCTCTGTAATGACAGCCAATTTGAATGCACATGTAAATGCCTGGGAGAAGTTTCCTCCATTCTTCTTAGCACAATGAGGGCTGCCTCACCAGTTCCTAATATATATTAATCTGGCACTCAGCACTTTGAAAAAGAGTTGTTGTGTCGTGTAATGAGCTGTTCGTATAGAGAAAGATATTAGACAAGCTTTCGTCACCATGGCAATTTTCCAAACAATGTTTAAAACCACGTTTGGTAATTTATAAGAAGCCACGTCTGTAATTTATTTTACATGCCTCCATCACCAAAAGGCCCATTTTTATGTATAATTAGTCATTTGTCTTTTAGTATCTCCAAAATGTGCACATACAGTGCTATGCTAAAATGCGCCACTATATCATATTAAGTTATAAATAATGTACTGGTGCAATTAATTAATTTTATATGTCTCCCCACCCCCCACAAATTCCTGGCAGTGTTTTACATTTCACTATGTCAGCAATTACTGATGCACTTCCTAAACAATGACATATCACATTCATTTCTTGAAGGTGGGCCAGTGTAGAAATCACTTAGCACTTGAAGGAGCCATTTTATGCGTGGAAAGCTGAAATGCACTTGTTACTTATGGATTTTGGAATCATGCATATTCTTACATAACAGACCATTACTGATAGTTGTATGCATTTTGCTGACACCTGGTAAGGAATTAGTACACTCTAAAAAATGCTGGGTTTAAAACAACCCAAGTTGGGTTAAAAATGGACAAACCCAGCGATTGGGTTGTTTTAACCCAACAGCTGGGTTAAATGTTTGCCCAATCTGCTGGGTAGTTTTATTAAACTCAACTATTGTTTAAAAATTACTGTATTGCTTGCTTAAAATAAACCCAAAGTATGTCGGAAATTAACATTTAATATGTTTAATAAATAAACATTTATTAATAAGTTTAATGAATAATAATTAAACAATAAGCATTTATTAAATTGCTTATTAATAAATGTTCACCTTTTGATTATTATTGTTGCCTCTAGTAATTAAGTGTCTGTGGGTTAAAACAACCCAATCGCTGAGTTTGTCCATTTTCAACCCAGTTTGGGTTGTTTTTAACCCAGCATTTTTAGAAAATTTAAATACATAATAAATGTAGTTTCACTATTATGACCTGTTTTTATCTCCTCTGTTTTACGTAAACAAATATTGAATGTATGTCGATAGGACTGCTTGCAAATGTTCAGGCATTGTGTAAATCAGAATGTGGTGTGGTGCGACTGTAACACCATTGTAAGTCTCTAATTGACACATGTATTGAACAGACCGGAGGGGTCTCATTAATCCTATGAAGAAAGTGACTGGTCACAACATAAGACATCTCAAATCAATCAAGATCACTTGGACACCATTGACAAAAGTAATGATTTCCTCACCTGTTGTGAGTACTAGTTTTAAGCTGCCACCACCTGGGTGCTGAAGCACAGACTGAAAACGTATACTGAATATATTTTATAAAATATCTTTTATTCTAAGCTGATAATTTGCAGATCAGCAAGTGTAAAATAAAAATGAAAAAAACATTTATTATAAATGTATTATATATTGTGTAATTGTACTTTTTTACACTAATTTGTACAAAAACAGTAATTTATTATATTAAGTTTCCAGAAATTTTCCAGATTCAATTCAGGTTAAGGGGTTAGTTCACTCTAAAATAGGGATGCACCGATCCAATACTCAGATCGGTTATCAGCTCCGATACTGCCATTTTTGCCGGATCTGGTATCGGCCAGATGGGACCGATTAAAATCGGATATTGTGTGTGTACTATTCTGTGTTATTGTTAAGCTCCATAAAAGGCACAAAAACATTAAAAAGCACCATAAAGTTGCACAATATTCCACTATGCACTATATTCCAAGTGTTTGAGGTACAGATAAATATTAAGACATTAAAATAAAGTTCACATAAATGTCTCCCTCCGCTGCGGCTGTCAGTCATTCTCAATTCAGCATTCAGACTGTGTGTTTGGTTACGACAGTCAACACAATGAAACTCTTCAAGATGAATCAGTGTTTCTATTATTATACTTCATCTGTAGACAACGATACCGGTAATACAATACGCATCAGTATATCTTCACTTTGTGCTTTGAACTTTTCTATGCGGAGCGCTGCCGTTGTGCGCAGTGACTCCATGATGCTTCAAGCGCATCATTCTGCACACAGGACGTGCATAAGCGCTTTGTGCTGCTCTGTATGGGAGCCGGTCATATTATAATACTTTTGCGCAAAGATTGTTAATAGCATTTTTTGTTCTGTCCTATCTATCATATGTTGCTGCCTCATTAAAAGAAACTCTGCTATAAATTTAAAAGAAATGTCTTTTAATTTTATAGTGTAGCCTATATTTATATATAAATATATTTAGTTTGTCATGTATGACTCAAACATTCATGAAAAACAAGCCATGAGTCATGGATGAAGGAGTCAGCTGGACTGTTTATTTTGAATGTCTACCAAGCTAGAGAAGCTATTGGTTTATTTACAGTTGTTGCACTGATGCACAATTATTTAATAAATAATTCACTACATTTGTGTCTGTTTGTTATTTTGTTTTACAAAGTTAGGAAAGTAATGTTTAAGTCAAGCCTGATGCCTTGCACAAAAGAATGATCCCAGTTTCTTCCACACAGTGAGGCATACAGTTTATTAGGTCATTTAGCACTTTTTTTATTATTACTTGAATATTGGATCGGTATCGGCCGATACTGAATCCCAGGTACTGGAATTGGTATCGGAAGTGAAAAAGGGATCGGTGCATCCCTACTCTAAAATTAAAATTAAGTCATCATTTACTCACCTTGGTGTTGTTCTAATGCCCTTCTTTCTTTTTCTGACCATAAAAGGAGAATTAAAAAAAAAACGTCCTGCTCGCTCTCGACCATATATTGGCAGTGAAAAGCAAACAGCAAAAAAAGACACAAAAGAATCAAAGAACGGTATGGTGTTACACGTGTTGTATATTCCAAGTGTTCTAGGGGCATACAATAGGGTTTGTTAAAAAAATTATTTAACGAAAATCACCATGGGCTGTTGGTCTTTTGTGCATAGCTGTGTGCATTTGTGAGACTCTGTTAGCACCGCAGTTCACACCGACTCGCCCAGAAAAAGCACACAAGTTGTTAGAAGTCAATACTAAGAAAAATGCGACATGAAATGCAATCTGTGTACTTTCTTCTCTGAGGTAAATATATCAGTTGCGTTCGTTGCAAAAAAGTCATTCTGACTGTCATCTGACAACTGTTACGGTGTTACGGTCTGGCATTTTCAACTCAGTGAAGAGGGTACACGGATACTTTTTGGGGGGGATTTCTGGGTGTTATATTCCATGTTGTGTTTTTGTTCATTTTGATTTATCACTACTTGTGTGCTTTTTTTGGGCGAGTCATAGTGAACTGTGACACTAATAGAGTTCCGTGAACACGCACTTTGTGTAGCCGTGCAAGAAGACCAAGGTCAGGATTTTCTTTAAATACATTAATAAAATGCATTATAAAAACATATATAAATATATATATTTTTTTAACCAAACCCTATCATATACCCACAGAAAACATGAGATATACGACACATGTTGCATGAGATCATTCCCTGATGCTTTTATTTTTTTTATAAAGCTTAACACTGGTCGCTATTCACTGCCATTATATGGATGAGCTTTTGTGGAATGAAAAAGAAAGAGCGGCATACTGCATTAGAACAACACCAGGGTGAGTAAATGATGACTTAATATTCATTTTATGGTGAACTAACCCTTTAAGGTTTATTACCTGATGTTGGCGTTTTGTTCAACACTGAAAATATTGACTGATCCTAATAATAATAATAATGAAATGTTATAGTAATTAAATAATTAATGGTCACAGTAAGGCAATTACAATTGAATAATAAAATAATAAAATAGTTTGTGGAAGTGCTATAAAAAATTCCAGCTCCACATTTCTCGTTTTAAACCTTAGCTCTTCCATTACTGTACATTACTGTAACCACAACTTGTTTTTTTTTTTTTTAACAACTAAGGGACGAGTCTTTATTTTCTGTGCTAATCAATGTTATGCCACAAATGCTGTCAGAACTAGAGCTTAACTTGAACCCGGATCACTCCTACTCTCTGAGACACCAGTGATAACATCTTTCAGGTACTACCAGATGGAAAAACCTGGTGTGACTAATTATTGTATATTTTCCTTTAATTATTATCATTTATAACTAGCAAAAGAAAAACATCAGCAAAGCTTTGCAGAGTGGGAACAATGCCAGCATTCCAAATGAAGCGTTAGGATGGCCTAGACTCGTCCACTATACCAGCCCCCTCTGATGCCAGTGTGTGACTACAGTAGATTGTTACAAGGAATCGATGCATTGCAAGGCGGGCTGTTCTGGAACTGCCATGTCTTTACACAATAGTGTTATAGTTTATGCACCGGCAGGGATTATTTAGTGCTCCGTTATTTAAGAATAATGCCAAGAGGCGTTGTAAGTGTATCAGCAACAATAGCACCTTTCAATGAAACATTCTCTAGTGCTCATTACTGTGACTAAACAAGCCAACACTCATGATCCAAGTCTACAGCTACAAATGGCCGTTTAATAGACCACAGTGGTAAAAAATAACTCTTGAAAATGACCTTTAAATAAATCACAGAGACTCAAAACAGACTATGGTTTGCCACAACAATTAAAGCTATGTAACATACGGCAATTTTTTTTTCCCTGAAGATGCAGATAAAATGTATTAGTAAACAAATTTGTGATGATTTAGATACAGTAAATTTTAAGTATCTTGATTATCTAGTATTTAAACTTGCATGCTAATAATGACATGATTATACAGGATTGTACTTGTTCTGAAATGGGTAAAAGTGCCTTGGTGAGCTATTTGCCTTTAAATATCGGTGTTAAATATTGCTTACTATTCTTACTTATTTTCATCTTTTATATTTTGGGGTTAAATTTTATTCCGTTTTTTGGGAGCATTAAACTCACTTTATTCTATTTTTATTTTTTTTTATTTTTTTATTTTTTTTTATAAATAAGTGATGTTGTCTTTGATGGCTGCTCAACAAAGAAGGAGCTGTCTTCAGCTGTAACCTCTACACACCGGAGTCTGGAACATGACACATGTCAGGCTATGATAAATGGTGCAGAGTCCCAGTAATTTCACCAGGAATGCCCTTGAGATGCCCAAGACCCTGATCGGAAATGTTATTGTTGAATTAAACCATAGAAAGAAATTCCCCCACCACCGACATGAACAGAAACACACATAACAAAAAAGAAAAGGAAAAAAGTAATAAACTTTGCTCCTCTCTTATGTGTATATGTGCATGAGTTATGCTGGTGGTCATCCATCTTTTCTACATTCTTTATGCAGTTATGTTCTTTTGGTTAAACTGAGATTCAACTTAATACTCATATGATAAATGGCATTTACGTGTGTGTGTGTGGTTAAATTGGCACTATCATACTGGCGTCACCCACAGAATCTGTTTTCCTCAGATACTATACAGTATGTCTGTTGTACAGATTTCCCCCCAAAAGTTCAACTGGGGTACATGCACTCTTCCACCCTAAGTTATTTTGCTGTGAGACGTCTTCCAGCTATTTCCTCACACTTTAATTAGAATTAAACACTTACAAACCTTAGTGATTGCACTGCTGTGAAATTACATTATGAGCTCAAGCTCACTGGGGGAAAAAAAAATCTCAAGCCAAACCACAAAAAAAAAAAAAAAAAAAAAAAAAAAAAGCAGAAATAATCACCAGAGTGGTCCAGTTTTACAGTACTAACCTTTCTCTCCCATTTGCAACGTTTTGGCTGGCAATTACTCCAAAAACTAATGCTAAGCACCCCTCTCTCGTTGTCCCTTCCGTCCTTTGACAAATAGGGCGTCCGGGCCTTTTAATTGGAATGGAAGGCATTGCAGATCTATTAGGGCAGAGCTGGAGAAACGGATGAGGCCGTCAGTGAGCACGGCAGGGAGCGGCGGAGCGAAGTCCCCCATCGCCCAGCTCTATCCATAACGGCCCGCGCATGCCACATGCTTCCGCTGTCAGATGTGCAGTGCCATGCCGGCCCCCAGGGGCGGCACACGAGTTCCCTGGCCAATGCAGTGCTTCAACCTCACATTGGCACTATTTGGCTTTTCTCAATTTAGAACACCTTCAGCACTACAAGGACTCGAATGCGCTGCTATAGGGGAGCCTTTCACCCCTGAAATGGAGCTTCTGGTCCTCACAATGGCGATAAATCAGACTAAATGTTTGTGTGCCATATTGTTTATATCAGCAGTAAGTTAGCAATGGAAAATGCATTGTAGAAATGGGAATTTGTTTGTACTATTTACACATGAAACGTAAGTGAATTCCTCAATACAAATACTGTCATTTATAATAATTGTACACTCTAGAAATTGCTAAGTTAAAACCAACCCACGTTGGGTTGAAAATGGACAAACCCAGCGTTTGGGTTGTTTTAACCCAGCATTTGGGTTGTTTTAACCCAGCGATTGGGTTAAATGTTTGCCCAACGTGCTGGGCAGTTTTATATTATATTTAACTCAACTATTGTTTAAAAATGACTATATGTCTGGCTTAAAATGAACCCAAAATAGGTTGGAAATTAAAAATCAGACACATAATTACTAGAGGCAACAATAATAATCAAAAGGTGAACATTTATTAATAAGCAATTTATTGTTTAATGATTATTCATTAAACTTATTAATAAATGTTAATTTATTAAACATATTAACAAATGTTAATTTCCAACCTTTCATTTTAAGCAAGCAATACAGTATTTTTTTTTAACAATATTCTAGGTAAATAAAAATGCCCAGCAGGTTGGGCAAACATTTAACCCAATTGCTGGGTTTGTTCATTTTCAACCCAACTTGGGTTGTTTTTAACCCAGCATTTTTTTTTTAGAGCTTACAGTAAAAATAATATAAAAATCTAAATAAGAAATCTAAAGAAGCTTCTTTTACCGGGTTTTTTTTTTTTGCCCATCAAAGGCTTTGTCCTTCAATTAAGGATTTTTGGCATCTTCATTAAGTCAGCTCTCTGTTGTAATAGCGCTGTATTTTAATTGGTGGACACTGACTGTATTAAACTGCCATTTATTTTTGAAGCGATTGCTTTCCCATCCACTCATACAGCGATGTGCAAACTTTTAAATGATAATCTTTCAACAACTAATGAACTCATTGTGGGCTGCTGAGAGGATCGAGTTACACACATGAATCTAGCTAGCTAGATTATTTTACCAAGTCCAGTCCCATGGTAGTCCTTGTTATCTGACCAAAATGATATTGAGTTGTGAACAGCAACACTGTGGCCAAAAGCATGTAGGCTGGACAATCTATTGATAATTGACTGTTGTGCTCTGGACGTACAATACATGTGGAATGTGAGTAGATAGATTATTTTGCTTGATGACTTGATACATTTGAAATGGCAATGCAATCATGAAGTGTTCTTTTCAAATCCCACATAGTTAAATGTAAATATTTTCTTTTATTGCAGACCCATTTTATTGTGGTTATTTTGTGATTTTACTGACTTGAATGAACTTGACCTGTACTGTACATGATTGTACTTAACATCCATCTCTCAACAAGTCTGCCTTTTAGCTGGCCAATGGATTCGTGCAGATGGATAGAAGAAGAAATAGGATGTTATGGTCAATGGTGTTGACAGAAGTTGAGCTTAGGGATCTAAATTTGGTTTTGACATTCGCCCCAATGGAACAGTCCAAGTTCTCCCTATAGCTTGTCCATCCATATGTCTCTGGCCAGTGAGATTATTTGTCTTTCGATCTATTTTGTGTCCCTGTGGTTAACGGCTCATCATGAAGTGTTCATGACTGTCCTTGGGATGTCGTAGATGGTTTATTCCATTACCGGTCATTCAGACCTCTGAGCTGATCATTAGATGACAAGTGATCAATGATTACTTTGTGGTGATGTAGTCTTTGTTTTTGGACAAGATATGAAGCCAGTCCAAAACGTGTTTGGTGAAAGAACGAAAATAAAGCCCGTTTTTACTGCGGTCGTTCAGCTGGCTGCCTTCAATTTTATACCTGCAAAGTTTCAATCTAGCTTTCACCCTCCTCTTTTAACATTTAGCTTCCCCCAGCCTCCTCTGCCTGCCTTTTCTCTCTTTTCAGGATTACTCTTAGAGACCGCTCTTGTGCTGTTATTTTCAACCCTGGGTGGACTGGGGCTTTGGTATGTGTTCTGGAAATACTTCAAAGAAAAGCAAAAAGGCAGCAATTTTCTGCTTGAATATCCCTCTGACTAAATCCATTGATCATCCTTGGGGTTCCTGAGAGAGAGAGGGAGTGAGATGGAGAGGCGTGTTTTATCCTCTAATAACTCCTACCTTCACCCCTTCCTGACTTGCCGTTGTTGTGTTGTTGTTGGTCGCACCTCTGCTCTATTCCTTAGAGAGCCAGTGAGATTGAAGTTATTTTATGCTTCAGCTCCCCGGGCCCCAATTTGAAAACTCTGCGTGTCAGTTTTTTGCACGTTGCTGTCATATGGCAAGGAGTGGGCTTTTCTTTTTCTATTCTAACCTTTTTCTTCTGAAGGCATCTGGAGGAGGATTCTCCAGAATGTGACATCTAGGTCAAGTTAAAGAGAGCCAACTTTTGAGTTCAGAGGTGCTATTGCAAATGGTCATGGAAAATATTGAGAACAATATTTATGCACTCCAGCTCTGGCATTGTATTCCATATTTCTTGACCTCATTCGACAATCGGATTGGTCTGTTTACTTATCTGAGCCTTAATCAGGCTTCAGCCGCTATTGTCCACATCGCTGGTTAATAGCGCATTACAACCCTGTAAAAACATTATTAGCAGTGTATTAAAAGTTTCAAAGGTCACTAAAGCCAAAGATCATTATCTTTGAAATGAATGGATTTCGAAATTCCTGTATTACCTTGAAAACAGATGGGAGGAGGGCCTCCCTCGGCCGAGCTCTGAACACGGTTACGTAGTGACATAAAATGACACATAAATAATCTGCATGCACAGTGTTGACAAATGAACACGGGGAATGCACAGAACCCCTCCGAGCACCGCTCCTTCCCAGAAATAACCACCGTCACAAATGATTGAGATTACAAGATTAGCCCCCTTGTTCTTTTCCATTGAGCTATGAAAGCACTACAGTGACGTTTTGGAAGGTTTCAAGGTTACCTCTGCTATCTCTTTTTCTTACTAGCTATGCCTTGACAAGCTTGGGTGAAGGGTGGATGATGGAGGGAGGGAGGGGGGGGGGGGGGGTATGTGGAGTGAGGGTGAATGGGTCATACAGTTGCTAAGGTCATAAGTCAATCCTAGTCGGGTTGGGAGGCTGGCACTGGCACCTCTTAGACACCTCTCCTCACCTGCCAACATGCACTGTCTCCAACAGACTCCGTAAACGGCAGCTAATTGGGAGGTGATGACAGACAAGCCGGGCTCAATTTGCAGTGCTTTGGAGACGACCCATTCCCTCTCGCTCTGAAGCTCAACAGAGCCCTGCCCGTACACGAGACACTGAGATCACCTCTACAGTGACTCTTGCTCCTAGCCTCATCACATCGCACTCATAAGTGAGGAAAAGGACATAGAAAATGTATGAATACTATATATATATATCTTTACTTTTTAATTTATTTAATTGCATATATTTAACTATTAACCCCTTGAGGGACACTGTTCCAACCTCGGGATTGATGTCATTTTGTTTACCATGGTATACATTTACTATATAGAATACTATCTAAAAATATTAATAAAGATAACAAATTATACATCATTTGAAAGTTCTAAGGGTTTACTGTCAATCTATGGTGCCTGTTTTACGATATAGATGCTCCAGCAACAGTAATATTGTAATTTGTGTCGGGAGTGCAAATGACAACACGCAAAATCAAAATGGGACTTCATACCTTTGTTATGAAATAGCGATTGTGAGATGAAACCAATCCGTTGCACTTGGGTAAAATGTCCATGTCAAGCATCCATTGAAAAACATTGAACATCGCTTTATGTCCACAAAGCGTTAAATCCATGAAATATTGATATATTGTTCATCGTTTGAGTCATATTTCTTCTGAACGATCTGTTCTCCATCATCGTTCTTCAGTAAATTATGCAATCTGAGCACCGTTTATGTTGTAAAACTGTATACGATCATGTGTATATATATATAAAATATATAACTCACAAACAAATGAGCCCACCTTTGAAGTTTTTTTTTTTTTTTTTTTTTTTAAATAGTGCAGCAGTTTTAGTTATAATATCCAAGCAGTGCTGTCAGGTTTTGTGGATTAAAAAAAAACTTTTTTTTTTCTGTCAACCTTATTTGTCATTGACCCCTTTATCTTTAAAAAAATTTGCAAATGACATTGATGTGAAATCTTAAATGTATTAAGTACTGAACAAGACCGCACACTGATTAAGCCTTTTTAGATTAATCAGTTTGCCTTGAGCTCGATTATGCCACCTCATTCCAGTGTGTTTGTCATGTTTTTGAATTGATGGAGGCTGCCCTTGCTCTCAGAGCTTGCTGTGTTTATGAGCTGAATACTCCAATAGAGAGGATCAATACCTTCCAACCGTGTCTTATAAAATACCCAGGAGTAATTAAGCGTGAGCACCGGAGCGCTTCCATTGAAATGTTAATGACAGAGCTGAACGGTATAGTGTTCCAGGCCATAGGAGCAGCTTATGCATGACTGTCTTAAAACTGAGCTTTATGTTGCATTTGTTTCTGCCGTGAGAAATCGAAAGGAATGTTTGGCTAAATAAAGTTCTAATTTAACAAAAATCTATGAGATTGAATTTAAAATATTTTGCTTTTGTCCAAGGAGCCTTACGACTTTAAACTGATACTGCGAGCAATAAAGAGTTTCATCATGTGTGGTTGGCAAATAATAACAGGAAAACAAAGTGAGACAGTTGTGTTAAACCACAAATCACCCAACCTCCCTGCCTGTGGGTTGTTTCGGGTTGGTTAGCATGGATATTCACAGCCCTGTGTATCATCGTCCTTGCTTCATGGGTGAACCCATCCTCCAACCTTCCCCTTTTCAAACATGAGCACATTTCGCCATATAAATCTCACTGAGCATTTACGCTACACTAATAACTTTCTTTCTCCACTGCTTGATTGCTGAAGCTTGAGCCTTGACACTTGTGATGCACTCTGCCAAGAACATTAAGTATCCAAAAGTGATAAAGCTTCAATTTGCTAGACCATTAGACTAATTACTGCAATAATTAAGTAACTACTTGATTAGAACTAATGGGTACCTAATTATCCAGGAAGGAAGGATCAGGTGGTAATTAATAGAGTCAAGCTGATGTCTTATGACTTACCGTCCCTGGTTACCAGACATTAGGGAATGAGAATGGTAAAAACAAACATCACCACTCCAGTGTTTGTTTAGACCCCTGTAGGAAACAATCTGTTTATGTGGTTTTGTGCAGAGTGGGTGAAATGACAGGTAAACTGAATTTACTGATGATCATGCTGGTGTCCATTTGTAAACTCACTCCATTTAATGTTCTGTGCTTGTCTGCGAACTGAAAAAAGATGATTTTGTTATTTTTTGAGGGTAGCATGGATCCTTTACTGGCTCTGATATCTCACAATCCTGTACATGCACTCTGAAAAACAAGTAGAAAAAAACTCTGCAAATAAGACAAAATAAGATATTTATGTTTGAAACTTAGCATTTTATGTAGTGTTTCTTCTCAAGTAAATTTGTCTTGTTTTTTTTGTTTTGTTTTTTTTATATGTTTTTACTGAAAAACAAGAAAAAAAAGGCTAATTAAAAACTCATTAAGAAGTCATTTTTTTTGCAGTGCAGTGTGGTGGTTGGTGGAAAAAATGGTGTGTGAAAGAGCAGTTAAATAAATTTAGTAATGTCGCTTTTTTCAACTGAGTCATAATTCATACATTTATTTACTCATTTATTTACTCTTTGCTCCTTTAGACGCCGTGAGAAATGAGCATTGTATAGTCACTAAGTAATTGCACGGGTATCACTCAAATCACTTATATTAAAATATTAGTTCACTTCAGAATTAATTTCCTGATAATTTACTCACCCTCGTGTCATCCAAGATGTTTGTCTTTCTATCTTCAGTCAAAAAGAAGTTTAAGGTTTTTAAGGAAAACATTCCAGGATTTTTCTTCATATAGTGGACTTCACTGGGGTACAATGGGTTGAAGGTCCAAATTGCAGTTTCAGTGCAGCTTCGAAGGGCTCTACACGATTCCAGCCGAGGAATAAGGGTCTTATCTAGCAAAACGATTGGTCATTTTCTCGAAAAAATAAGTTATATACTTTTTTTTAACCACAAATTCCCATGTTCCACTACTCTGCAATGCGCCATGCATTGCGTAATCGTGTTGGAAAGGTTACGCGTGATGTAGGCGAAACTACCGATCCAGTGTCTACAAAGCAAACATGCAAAGACTAAGTCAAACGCAAGATGTTTTTTGCCCTACCGTGGAACTTCCACCTATGTGACGCATGACCTTTCCAACGTGATTACGTAATGCATGGCACATTGCAGAGCTAATGCAAGATGAGCATTTGTGGTTAAAAAGTATATACATTTTTATTTTATCTGTTTTAGAAAATGACCAATCATTTCGCTAGATAAAACCCTTATTTCCCGGCTGGGATTGTTGAAGCTGCATTGAAACTGCAATTTGGTCCTTCAATCCTTTGTACCCCAGTGAAGTTCACTATATGGAGAAAAATCCTGGAATGTTTTCCTCAAAAAACTTGATTTCTTTTCGACTGAAGAAAGACATAAACATCTTGGATGACATGGGGGTGAGTAAATTATCAGGACATTTTAATTCTGAAGCAAACTAATTAATTAACTGGTATGTACAAACTCACATCTTGACTTTATCATTATACATAAAATTTTTACTTCACAGTGACTCAGAGAATTCTCCCAAGTTTTCAATCACAGATATCTCCTGAATTGAATGAATAATTCAACGTATGCTGTAATGACATTTCATGATACAGATATTTAGGACATTTCAGACATAGAAATAGATGGATGGGGAAAAATCTAAAATTTATGGAATTACAGAATTAGCATAAAGAGTATTATCTAAACATATAAAGCATTAAGCTGGGGTGTTGAAAAGGTCATTAAAATTTAAGTGGATTGAATACAAAACCTTAGACATGATCCATCAATCAATCAATCCGTCTGTTATTCGATGTATAATTGCTATAAGACGGGCTGCTGCCGCCGAGGCCTCTTGCCATATGTAATATGCATGATGGTGAATGCAAGCAAAAGAGAAACCTGAAGCTTTTTGATGTATAGGACCTTTATTAATGTTTGAATAATATGTGCCTGGAGGGAGGGGTATAAATTAGAATTGAGAATTGAGATATAAATTTTTATGAGAAACCCCTCGTACATTTCCATTATGTATTTAAAAATGAAAGAATTGCCTTGATTCTGATTGAGCTCGCAATTGTGTGGAGTTCTAAAATTGTGAAAACACACAGAGCTGACGGCCGAGGGGGAAGAGTCAATTCCTAAAGTGCTGACTTTTGCACATTACACTGACAAGTCTTTCATTATTTACACCTGTGATAAATTGCACAAAAAAAATCAGTAAACAAAGGGCTGTTGTTAATGTTCTATCAACATCCATTTAATATATGAAATGAAAGTAGTGCTTTTAATAGTTCTTTTCTAGTTCTAGGCAACTCCCACTCATTAGGTTACATCATTGGTCAGGGAAGGGATGTTTGGAGGCTCTGTACAGTACAACAGGTAACTTCTCTTTTGACTTTCCTCAGCATACTATTGACTCGCATTAATAGAGTGGCCTTTGAGCAGTGATTAGCTGGGCTTGAAGTCTTTGGGTCACATCAGCAATTCATCAATGCACTGTATAGACCCTGGATTGAGACATATTATCCGTTCAGCCATTTCTGAGCTCTGCCCTAATCAAAGGGAAGCAGGTAATGCCTCATAATCAGTCTGGCTACTGCTTCTCTCCCTGGACCGAGTCTAATAAGGGGAAACGGGATTAGGAAGGGCTCACCTTTCCGATGATAAAAGTGGGACTCTGTTCTTGGTCAACGGGCACTGTATTTTTTGCACTAACATTTACTTTGTTCCAAAATCTACTGAGCTTCTTCAGAGAAGGCAATTCCAGAAAGCCCAGTGGAAAAAAACCCCGAGATGGCAGACAGGATAAGAGATGTGTTGATTAGAAGAAATAAATAACCTAATGTGTAGAGTTTGCAATAATAAAAAAAAAAATTCAGTTGATATTTTGGTTGCCTAAGATTATGAAAACAAGATAAACTAGATAAAGTTATTATTGTGCCGCATTTCACTTCACAATGCTCTCGTTTTGTAAATCTCAATATTGATCAAAATGATTATTATAATTTTTTGCCATAATATCATATTTATAATATAGATGTTTATACCTATTTTAAATTAGTTTAGAAGTTTTCATTTTTATATTTTCCTTTTTAATTTTTAAAATTGGTAATTTGGTTGGTTTTATTCTTCATATTTATTAGTTTTTTTTATTTTAAATATGTATAGGTTTTATTAAATTTTCTTTCAGTATTAGTTTTAGTTATTTTAGCACATAACATTAAACTTAAAGAAAAATTAAAAATGTTGCATTGCCAAGCAAAATAAGTTTATTTAATTTAAAGTAACACATTTATGTAATGTTTTAGTTAGCTTCTGTGTAATAACCCTGCATCAAGCAATATATATATATATATATATATATATATATATATATATATATATATATATACACACTTATATTGCCAAAAGTTTTGGGACGCCTGCCTTTACGTGCACATTAACTTTAATGACATCCCATTCTTAATCTGTAGGGTTTAATATGGAGTTGGCCCACCCTTTGTAGCTATAACAGCTTCAGCTCTTCTGGGAAGGCTTTCTACAAGGTTTAGGAGTGTGTTTATGGGAATTTTTGACCATTCTTCTAGAAGCGTATTGGTGAGGTCAGGCACTGATGTTGGCGAGAAGGCCTGGCTCGCAGTCTCTGCTCTAATTCATCCCAAAGGTGTTCTATCAGGTGGAGGTCAGCACTCGGTGCAGGCCAGTCAAGTTCCTCCACACCAAACTCGCTCATCCATGTCTTTATGGACCTTGCTTTGTGCACGGGTGTGCAGTCATGTTGGAACAGGAAGGGGCCATCCCCAAACTGTTCCCACAAAGTTGGGAGCATGAAATTGTCCAAAATGTCTTGGTATGCTGAAGCATTAAGAGTTCCTTTCACTGAAACTAAGGGGCCAAGCCCAACCCCTGAAAAACAACCCCATTCCATAATCTCCCCTCCACCAAACTTTATACTTGGCACAATGCAGTCAGCCAGGTACCGTTCTCCTGACACCCTGGCCTACCACTTTGTGGCTGAGTTGCTGTTGTTCCCAATTGCTTCCAGTTTATGATACCACTAACAGTTGACCGTGGAATATTTAGTAGTGAGGAAATTTCACGAATGGACTTAATGCATAGGTGGCAACCTATCACGGTACCACGCTTGAATTCACTGAGCCCCTGAGAGCGACCCATTCTTTCACAGATGTTTGTAGAAGCAGTCTGCATGCCTGGGTGCTTGATTTTATACACCTGTGGCCATGGAAGTGATTGGAACATTTGAATTCAATGATTTGGATTGGTGTCTCAATACTTTTGGCAATATAGTGTATGTGTATGTGTGTGTGTGTGTGTGTATATATATATATATATATATATATATATATATATATATATATATATATATATATATAATATACATACACTCAAACCAAAATGTATACATTTTTATGCTTATTAATCACAGTGTTAGGCTAGCAACATGCTAACATCAAACAGAAATCACTTGAGAGTTGATCAGTTTGTATGGTTTATGGAGTTCCTCTCTATGCAGAGCATTCCAAATCACTCACTTGTGAGTTTTAATGTTTAGAATACTGTCTATATAATAGGCAATGAGGCAGCTCCCTAGACTTTGGTTTAGTTTCAGACAGGGTCCCGCTTTAACGACTCCAAGTGCTTCTGCCCCAGGTCTCAGTTATGGGTAGTGCTGTTTCTGAAAGACAGGAGTGAGTGGCGAAGTGAGGGAGGAAGAGGACAGGAAAGAAAAATGGGGGGTTTAGAGATGCCTGCTCCACCAAGGGCTTCACTAAGGGGCTTAAACAAGATGAACATTAAGGGCACAGTTATGTTGTCTCCCTGGGTCCCTGAGAGAAGCAGCCTTTGATGTTGAGACAGGATAAAAATAGTGCTGTGCTTTTCCCTCTAGTAGGGAAAGATTGCACCATAATGTAGGGCCGTACACATGACTGGCAACAGCAGTGTCAATTAGTCAACTGTTTACGGGCCTCTCTCTGTGAAATGCCGCTCTCTGAAGAGAAAAGTGTATTTTTTTTTATAAGGAGGGTTATTTGTAGCTCTGTGCCCATTTGTGCTCCCATCTGTTGATGCTGGATTGCACCTCAAAGACCAAATGTGGGCAAGCAAGATAGTTTAATAAGTACCCAAGGTATCTTAGGCAAACACACCGGTGACAATCTGGATTGCCAGTCTCTCAAAGGGGTTTCTACTAAATTTAGTAAATGTAAAACTTTCAAAAGTAAACAATGCTATAGAATAAGAGAAAATATATATGATTGACCCACAAGGGGATCGGATAGGTGCTTTTGTTTGCTAGATAATCTGGGGAATCCACAAAGGATACAATCATGCTTGTCACATGGCTCATTTTCAAATTTTGAGACTCCCTGAATGGTCTCTTAGCACTAGTTTTGAATCCATAACTGACAATAAATATGTAATTTTGTATAATACCAACATTTAAAAGAAAGAAATTTGTTTTTTTATTATTTTATTTTAAATATTACATTTTTATAAATTTACATTTTTGAAATTGAGAACATAGCAACATATACACTGTAAAGTTTTTTGGGAGACGCAACAATATGTAGTGTTGGAGTGACTCCTGTAATTGTTATTTTTGACAAAAGCATGGATAGAGCATTTTAACATCAGACAATTGTTAGTAAGCCACCATTGACTGAAGCACCATGTTTAGTTTCAGCTCTTTAGGCTGTTGCTTTTATATAATATGCTTTCTCTGGTTTATGGGAACACAGGGTGTAACTTGTGAGGAAGGCTATTGTGGAGAGAAAAAGCTATACATTTTGTTTTTAGCTTTAAGAATAATAACATCTTAGGTAACACTTTATTTTAGTCTCCTTGTTACATATGTTACAGTGTACTTACTGCAGTAATAACAGTAAATTATGCATAATTACAAGCAACTGCCCTAAACCAAACCCTATTCCTAACCCTACTCTAGTACATGTTGTTAATTGATATTACTCAGTACGTAAATGTACACTGTAACAAGAACACCTTTAAAATAAAGTCGAACCACATTTTATATTGCCAGAAAATAATATTTATAGTTTTCCTAAACTTAATACAGAATTAATTCTAAAATCAAGAGACTTTTATTGGAAAACTGATGTTTATTGGCCTCAAATTCTCACAACATCCTAATTGTTGAGACCTGAAATAAGGTTTAGGGGTGTGACGAGACGAGACACGAGATCGGGTTCACGAGAACGAGATGAAACAAGATTTTTGCACAGTATTTTTAAGAAATCCTCAATGACAAAATTCATGACTGGAAAAATAATCTGCAGGTGCATTTTGAAATGTTTTAATTAATCATCTTGTAATGAATGTCTTTTCAGTTCTACTTTCTGAGTATGGATTATCATATGTATTTAAAGACAACAATATACAAGCATTTCACATGAGTATCTTCAGACCTTAATGTACATGAATTATAAGCTTCCAGAACTTCTGATTGGGGCTGTGTGTGACCTCCTAATTAAAGTCCATTCCACAAATTGAACTGATAAATAAAAACAGTATAAATAACAAAAATGAATAACAGTTTTTTCGTAGTCTTATTAAGTGCAAACAATAAGTGCAACCATAATCAAAGTACTCTCTAAATATTCAAAGCGCAAACAGAGACCAGAGCTAAGAGGTTGTTATAACTACGATAGGTTTGATATTGGGAGACAGACTATTGTATGTAGCCTAATTTGCTTTCATATTCACGATTGAACATACTCTGTGTATAGGGAGTGGCGGTGCTGAGTGCGCATTTTACAAGATAAGACATTTATTAGATGCTTAGACTTTGTTGCGCAACGAATCCTCCGCCATGGTCTTGTCAGTCATCTTGCCTTACTCTCATCGAATGATCAGTGAACTGTGAGTCCTGCTGCACTGTGTGCGACTCTGCAGCTTGTGTTGGATGAGCAGAGCAGACGTTTATGGTAATTTACAATCAAAGTGACCGTTATCCAACTAAATTAAATGGTTTTTATTTCTATAGAAAAAGCAAAACGACAGTGGCGGCAGTGCTGTGGTGGACACCATAATGTAATGTAAACATAGTGGTGGCATATTCTATGCTGATTTCACTCTCACGCTCTGTCATGGCGATATTGCGAGACAGCTTTTCACCTCGATGAGAAGTCTTGTCACATTTTAATATCACGAGATGTCATGGCAATGAATTCAATTGACCCTTCGCAAAGACCCGTCCCCCTTAGTTACTGTTGCTTTGTCCGACAAACCATGGCGTTGTCATGCCACACAGAGTAAAAAATACATCGCGGAGCAAAGAGGACACTGGCAACACGTCGGCAGTCCCAGATTTCAAATTGTGTAGTTTTTTTTTTTTTTTTCATTCGAACAATAAAAACCGTTTTGTGGCTCTTTAATGTGTCGTAACAGATTGCTGTAGCGCCTCAGCTCAAGCGGCTCATAAACCGATCATCTCTTCCTACTAGTTAATCTATAGCATCAAATAAACATGAATATACATGAGAAGGAATGTTGTTTAAAACGCAGAAAGACGTCAGTACACATCATTTTTCGAGTTTAAGTCCACCGAGGTCAATCTTCTAACTCCTGACTGCTTTGTCGGACAAAATCAAAATGGCGGATTGGGCGTTCTGATTGGTTAGATTGCTTGTCAATCAAACGGCGAAGGGTCAATTAAGTCACACCCCTAATACTTATGATTCTGTGGAATTGGTTTCCTTTTGTTTGATAGCACTGTACATCAGACAAGCTGTCTGTGTCCAGACGAGAGTGACGTCACTGCATCCACAAGTAATTGTGCAGTGTAGTTCTTAAAATCTATCATCACAGATCACACAAACATGCTGATTTAAAGTTAAGTAGACGGTACATAAAACAGATACTGCAAATGTAGAGTATGCTTAATATAGAGTGTGATATCCCAGATAGTAGAGTTATAGTTTTATATTCATGTGAAGATAGAAAGTTAAGCAGGTGTTTTGCATGCAGAGACACCCTTTCATTGAGAAATGAAGTGCCACTGAAGTGTATCAGTAACTACACAAGTACAGTTCTGCTCTGCATAATAGAAAAACATAACAATAGATGAAAACGATCCAGTTAAGGTGTAGTTCATTTGTGCAGAAATCCAGTTGTTCTAATGTATGACTTTACTCCTCAGCGTTTACCTATTCTGTGTAATTATACAAGGCCTTAGCTCTCTCCCTCTCTCACTAATTCACAAAGGCCGTGGTAAATTGATGTACGGCACAATCATCTGCTAGGAGCTGATGTGATTTAAATGAAACTAATTAGGGAAATGTCAAACATAATTAATAAAACAGGTTTAAGTTGCGAAAACACTGTCAACGGAATGAATGAAGATGCCGCTGCTCTTCTCCCGCTGCTGCCTCGTTCTCGCGTTTCAGCGCCGTTCAATTAGGTCATGGATCCGCTCTTCTCTCTCTTTGGCTCCCTCTCTTTTTCCACCTCTCCGTTGAGTTCCACGGAAAAAGAAGGGAAGGGGAGCGAGGTGGAGGGGTGGGGGGGGGAGCCACCGGTCTGAGGACGGGAAATAAATTTGCCTGTCCATCCGCCGCCTGGAAGAAATTAATTGCAGACTCCTCATCCTGTCTGGGTACAACAGGGGCATTAACATAAGCAATTTGCGTCCGACTTCTTCTGCCGGCTGCTTAATAGAGCATCAGACCTGGCCGATAAGGCTCGGGGTCCCTGATGCATTAGCATTTTCATAATATCAAAATATTATAGTGGCGTGATTCGCCCAAGCCCCATTCATTATTGATAAGAACAAAAGGTTTTATAAATTACAAAGGGAGAGCATGACCTATAATTACGGCAAGCAAATTAGGGTTGTGTGGTAAAGTCAGTTACATTTGGAAGCAAAATAATGATGCGGGAGCCCTTTTCTCTTTTCCGGCGGGATTAGAGGAATAATAGATTTACTCACATCCACAGCTGGGACTGAAGAATATGTTTGTGTTTTCATCAAGGATAGTGACTGGAAACGGTGGGACAAGCGTTTTTGGCTATCATAGCAATTGAATGTGTACAGAACAGATTATTACATCATATACTGTACATTAGTAGCTTTCAACAATTTATAACTATTTTAAGATATTTCCTATAGTATTTCTGCTGTAATTATCACATAGCAGCTTTTTTTTATTAACAGAAATTGGGAAACACAATTCTATTTGTGATTCTAAAAGTAGTGTTCTTTAAAGGGTTAGTTCACCCCAAAATGAAAAATTGTCATGAGTTACTCACCCTCATGTCATACCAAACCTGTAAGACTTTCGTTCATCTTCGGAACACAAATAAAGATATTTTAAATGAAATCTGAGAGATTTCTGTCTCTCCATTGACGGCCACACAGCTACCACTTTGTCACTTCAAAAAGTTCATAAAGAGATCGTAAAACTAATTAATATGAATTGTGGTTTAGTCCAAATTTTAGGAATAGACTGGATCCCTTTATTTAATGAACATTGATTAGTTAACATTAACAAAAGATCAACCGTACATGCTTAACGCACGAGAATAATAATCGAGAAAAATAATTGTTGGTTCTTGCGGCAGCTCAAACGTGCTGCATAACACATGAGAATGAACCTCTTCGGTTCTTGCGGAGGTCAAACGTGCTACGTAACACGAGAATGAACCTCATTGGTTCTTGTGGAAGCTCAAATGTACTGCGCAACACATGAGAATGGACCTCAGTGGTTCTCGCACATCAATCAACCATGCTTAAACTTCCGTTTTCCATATCTTATGTGTCCGTTGATGAATGTTTGTATTATTTTAGTATAATTTATCTAAATATTAAGTCTGCGGCCCCCTTGAAGATATGCTGAGGCCCCCTAGTGGGCCAGGGCCCCTTGGTTGAGAAGCGTTGATATACATCAAGTAGTGTTGTACTACATTGCAAAGCTGCTTGATTATGGCTAAAATCATAATTAAAAATATTTTATTCAATATTGTAATCTAATCACACTATTAGGAGTGTCTGATATGACCAAGATCTTTTTCCATGATCGTAATATGTATCAAGTATACTTGGCTGGAAATAAATTTGCTGTGATATCAAAATTTTAGAAACCAGTGAAATTATTGATACAATTTTCAATACCACAGCAGAAACTAATATTAAGGCTAACCAATGTAAACAACAACAACAAAAAAAAACAAACAAAAAAAACTTGCATTGAACTAAAATTGATTATCGCACAGTCCAGCTAAAATGTTTGGATGCGGTTGCCAGAACTTTACCGTAAAAAACAAGGTCGCCACTTTTTAGTTTTTATGGATTGAGCTTAAATTTACAGCAAAATAAATTAAGTTAAATAGGTAAATACTACTATATATAGAAGGTGCACACAGTTTCATGCACACAAATACAAAACACCCTTATGGTAACACACATGAAGCTAAAGTCATGAAGAAAAAAACCTATTTCATGAAATGTCATTATGTGAAATGTCCCATTAGATTTATTAGATTTTCACCGTACTATAGTTAGAGATCCTACTGCTAACAGGTTGCATAGCATTGGGTCCGTAGCATTGTGCAGTTTTTTTTACCATTAAAATTACTATCATTATTTACAGTGTAGTGAGACAGATGTATGAAAAAGCCTTTCTAAATATTAATGTTCATGTAAACAAAGATTTTTATTGACATCGGTCAACTTCTTAGATATTTGTACAATATGCAGGAAGTGACCTCTAGTTGCTAGCGTTAAGCATTCGTCCTAGTGAACTAAAATACCCTTTAAAACAATCGTCAGGTGCAGGGTCTCGCACAAACTGTTGCATGATGGGAGTAACCTTTTGTGCTCTGACCTAATCTTTTTGAAGGTCTTTGTCTTGGTGAGGAAAAAAGTGAGGAAGAAAGATATCATCCCTTCAGCCCCTCAGTGATTCATCATGAAGGAAAGCTTTAAGCTTGAATTAAATATGACTTTGTGACACAGTGAAGTTTAAGGGAGGCAGGCATCCACTGAGAGAAATGGGTTTTTCTTATTGTCTGCTGACCTGGGCTCATGACTGATGAGGGCTCGGTTATCCCACTGAATTTTGTGTTCTATTCCCAGAAAGTAGCGAAGATCACACTCCACTTTGCCCGTGGATGAAGGATAGGTTGTGTGTACAGCTCAAATGCACTGTATAAAACACAGTTTGTCATTAAACTCATTTTGACTTGGAAACTGACCAAATTGTAACACAAAGCAGTTTAATTGCTTTCTGAGGCTCATATGTGTTTAAAACCACAATAGCTTCTAAAATGATCATGTCAGCACCATAATGTGTTTATGAGCTAATGCATTTTAAATAAATAATTAATTGAACGAATAAATAGAAATAAAAACTGCAATGCTAACAATATGGAAATATGAGGAGTAGCCTACATGCTACTAATTAGTATGAATCTCCACTATGCTGAAAGGAATGAGCTGTACAGTCCCTCGAGTTTTCTTATTGATTACACAGGATGCAAATGTAATTTCTTCCTTTAATGACTCTGTCCAAAAGCAAAATTTTTCTGTTTAGGACAAAACCAAGTGCACAAAGCAAGTCCTTAGGGATGAATGCAAATACAAGCATAACATTACTGTAATAAAGCATAGAGTTCTTGCTAATAGTACATCTTAATGATTGAAATCTACCTCATCAGATAAGCCAGTTCACACATTACCTAATCAGAGCACTAAACGAAGACGTTGTTAATGTAGTGCTGTATGAAAAGTTCTTTCTGTTTTCCCCTAGTTACTTTAGTAATTAATCTAAATATATGGAATTATATTACCTTCTAATAAACAAAGTTTTGCTGTGTTTGGACTAATAGTTTGGAAAACTTCTAATGAACTAATATCAGAAGTGTTTTGTCAAAGTCCTTTAGTTAGTTAGTCCTCTGTTTATACCTGGTATTAAGATGCATTTTTTGTCGATCCGGACAAGTGGATGGTGCTGAATACAGGTGTAAAGAGGTAGTCGAAAACGCATTAAACTGGATTGCTTTCATAGGGTAAACTCATGTAGTTGAATGTGTTCGAACAGCCACAATAGACCTACTGTCTTATTGACCTAATTGCGTAAACATTATGGAAGAAGCGCTAGTCAGATGGGATTCAAACTTTTAAAATTTGGGACGAAAAATGTACCAAGCACAATGTTCTCTCACCATTCCTGATTTCTAACGCTCACTCACAGCATTCGGCGTGAGTGATAACTTTTTCTGCCTTTTTTTTTGGCATTCATATGTAAATTGTGAGATTTATTTAGTTTATTAGATCAAAAGATCAGAAAAAGTCCATATATTTACCTGCACATAGACCCTCTCCTTGAAAAAATCAGGACAGAAGTGGTTGAAAATGGACAGAGACAGATTAAAACACCAGGTGTAAACGGGAATGCGTCTCTCGTGTACTTGTGATGCGAACGACCAAAACGCATCTTAATACCAGGTGCAAACAGGGCCTTAAGTGAAGCACATATATGGTTTTAGGATTTTAGGATTTAGGAACAATATTGCTTGCAAAACTATAGATTATGGTCTTATATGGTGAAATATTTCATCATCTTAAAAAACACTGAATAGGCTCTACTTAGGTTTGCTCTGCATGTGTGAAATGTATATTTGTTGAAACTTTTTTTTTTTTTCTACACTAAAAACAATTTTCACTCAGAAATTGCTAGTACATTTCATAAATAATTGCAAAGAACTGGCAAATAACATACTGAATTAACATACAAAATGAAATTTTGAAGTAGAAAGACTAGCTTTTATGTTGCATCCACTAATGCACACTTATATTATTTTAATCTTTAAAAAAAGGTTATCATTTACTAATACTGTTAAACTTAAGATCATTTCAACATAAATATCTATTTTTCATACTGTACATTTAATGTTGTGATGCCTACATTTACTTGAAACATTTAAAACTATTGATATTAGTTTTTATTGTATTTTTTATATAATTATTTAGACAAAATAGTATAGAAGTTTAATATCAGTCATTTATTCGTTAACATGAAAATAATATCCGTCAGTTAAAAAGTAGTACTGTTTGATTCTAGATAGGAAAGCTGTGTGTGTAACAGTCTAACAGCGTCTCTGTTGCTTGTGTTTTTAATTGCTGGACTCAGAATGTCAGAGTCTTGATCCCTCAGCGCAACAGCCTCTTTATCATTCATTAACCTCTATCTGTAGTGTTTTCTCCTCTCTCTCGTCCCATCATATCCCCATACAGTTGAGGCCATGAAAAACGTCCCCTAACCAACCCAAGCTTTGACACACTAATGTATTGCAAGTTTGGTGCCCAACTAAAGGTGACATCATATTTTTTTCCTCTCTTTCTCTCTTGCCAACCTTCCATCTAATTGCCCTGTGCCAATAAGAATTAATTAGTCTGCTTATTTTTCTTGGGTTTTGGAGAGCTTCCCCATCTGGCGGGAAGGCGGTCCTCTGTGAGTCTGATTAATGGTGCTGAAAGACAGTTGCTGGAGTGCCTCCGCTCGAGCTGACGGCTTGTGTTCTGGTCCGGGTCAGAACCCACAGCAAGCTGCGCGGTGCCACCCCATTATACCGCCGCAAATTTCCCAGACTCAACCTAGAGCGAGTCTAAAGACCTCTTCCAAAAACAGTAACGTTGACAACAAAGGAAGTGATGACCGGGACAATTACACACCTGCTAATTCTTTCAAGGGCTATCAATCACCTGATTGGATGGTCAAGGATTTCACCTCAATCTGACATTGATATAAACAAAGTCAAAAGCAAACAAAATCGCTGAATGATAAGTTGACAGTGTGCGATAGGACAGCCGTCAATGTGTGTAAAAAAAAACGGAGATTAAAAATGCACATTAGACGTCAACTGGGCCTCAAGATCACTTAACATTACACAGCCAACCTCAATCACAAAGTGAAGATCTGCGTGGTGACAACTGACACAAAGACAGGCTCAGTTTTTCTCTCCAGGTAGATGACAAATCAAATAAATATACAGTGGGCTCCAAAAGTCTGAGACATATTTGCATTTTTCTAATTTAACCGATTTTTTTAAAAGATTTTTTTCATTACAAGTTATAATAGCAGCAAAACAATGAGTAAAATGTTTAATTGAAAAGTTTACGTGAATTTTTGGTACATTGCCCTTTTGCTTTAATGAGAGCAGCACTCATGCTGGCATGGATTAATAGAGCAGAATTTAAGATTTGTATTTATTTTGTATACACTACCTTTTAAAATGTTGGGGTCTGTAAGATATATATTTATTTTAAGAAACCAATACTTTTATTCAGCAAGAACCTATAAAATGATTAGTTCACTTAAAATGTCCTGATAATTTACTCACCCACCATGTCATTTCAGGATGTTAATTTCTTTTTTTCTTCAGTTGAAAAGAAATTTAGGTTTTTGAGGAAAACATTCCAGGATTTTTCTCCATATAGTGGACTTCACCGGGGTTCAATGGGTTGAAGGTCCAAATTGCAGTTTCAAAGGGCTCTACACGATCCCAGCTGAGGAATAAGGGTCTTGTCTAGTGAAACGATCTGTAATTTTCTTAAAAAAAAAAAAAAAAAGTATATACCTTTTAACCACAAATGCTCGTCTTGCACTAGCTCTGCGATGCGCCACGCATTACGTAATCACGTTGGAAAGGTCACGCCTGACGTAGGCGAAAGTACCGATCCAGTGTCTACGTCTAAGTGAATGTGCAGAGACTAAGTCGGACGCCCTTTACAAAAAAAGGTAAAACAACAATGTTGGATGATTTTGAAGTTGCAGGAGAAAATTAGTTTTTCACCCTACCGCTGTACTTCCGTCTATGTCACGCATGACCTTTCCTTATTGTAAAGTGTTACCAAAAAGAAAAAAAAAATCGTACTATCCCCAAACTTTTGTTTATACATTTTAAATATATATATGTATTTTCCCCCCTCAAATATATTTGCTTATGTGAACAGTTCTCACATTGCACACGACAAAATGTGCCACAGGCGGATGACCGACCTCTCACCTGTTTGCACGTTGAGACGCGTTCACCATGAGGTAATGCAATGCCCTCCGGTCAGCGGCTGATCCTGGGCCTGTGGAGCTCTTTCTCCAGCTCTGATAACTTTAAGCTTCCAGCCAAGGAGAAGAAGAGGGCTGATAGATCTCCCAGGCCACTGGAGCTTGGACTCATTTGTCAGCCACATGTCAAAGGGAAGATGACATTTACAGCCCTGTGAAGTGACTGCCTCCAGCTCGCCGGGCAGCCCTGAAGTAATAAATGTTTACCTTAAAGGAAGAGTGCTGCCAAACCGACCTCTCTCCGACGACAGAAAGAGGGCCTTTCTGCTCTTGGGGTCCTTATTTCTACCACCCCTCACTCACGCTGTCAAAAAAAAAAAACAGATTAATGACACAATTTGCCCGACAAATCATATTAGTGGAAGCAGACACAACGGTGAAAAACTTTTGCGGTACCTTTTCAAGGAGCGATATCAGTTCAAATAAAATGTATTCCTGTCTGACATTTATAAAGGTGGGTGGTGAGAGGGAGAGGAATATAATGATCCTCAGAGACGGGGAGATGACCAGCTTTGAACAACGGTGAAAAAAAAAAAGAAAAAAAAAAAAGAGTCTTTTCATAGTGGCCTCCATGAAAAAAAAATTCTTTGGCTGTTTACAGTGAGCTGATATACACAGAGTGCACTCAAAAACTCTTATTGGACACATGCAGAATACTGTAGACCATATCCAATCAGCAAATCTTTTATAGCAGGAAACAAGCACCTCACATCATCAGAAAAGGAGCTTAATCATTGTTGCCTCTTATTTCAGTCTGCAACTGAATGAATAGAAGATACAATGTTTTTTTTTTTTTTTCTCCTTAGCAACCACAGACATTTGTCTCCTGTTTAAGTGCCTCTGTTCGTATGATGGCTATTTATATGATTGTATTTTTTTCATATTCATCCTCATAAAAAGCCTGCATGATTCACCACAAGGAATGAAGTCCTTGAAGAATCCCTCCTGACAAATCTTTGAATGCTCAAATAACCTTAATATTTAAAGGGATAAAAAGAAGTGTCTGTTGAGATGCTTTAAAAAAGACTTTGAGTATGAGAATGGGGGGTCCTCAGAGGCCACTTTTCATGGACAGTACGGCAATCCGATTAGATTGGAATAGAGCCATACAGGACAGGCTGTGGAGGTGATTCAGTAGCTCCAGGGGGAGTATGTGTAGTCTCTTCTAATCATTGGTCTCGCACTCCACAGAAGACATGGAGATGTCGAACTAAAAGACTCTGTGTGGAAGGTGTGTAGATCTGTCACGGACATAACACCCTATAATCCAGCCCTCACGGTGAAAGAAGCACATGTGAGTTGAAGCAGAAATGGAAAAATGAGAATCATCCCTTCCTTCTGGGTTTGATTGACATTTTTATTTCTAATAATTGTACATTTTATTTTTAAAAAATCTTTCCCCCCGAGTTGTACTTCAAAATGCAAAATAGGGGATTTTTCAGTAATACAGAAATTATAGAAAGAAGTAAAGCCACGTCTTTGAATTAACTCTGGGGTCTCAGCATGTATTGACATTTTATCATGCAATAAAAATAGTGATTTTTTTTTTTTAATCAAAAAAGTACTAGTAGTTGTTTGCATTTTTTGGGTTCTCAATCTTTAATTCATATCTACAAACATTTTTTAATTTATTTCTAAAGTGAGATGACTGTCTTAAGAAAAGTTTTGATGGCAGTTTCTTTTATTTTTCCTCTGTATGATCACTAATAAAGTAGTGTGCGGGGGTAACCGCTGTATTTCTGCTTTTTTATAAGTGACACTTACTGTCAGAGAGTTGATTTCCTTTTTCGTTTAGCCTGTCTGCCGTTTTTGTTCAGAGCGATTATATATAACATACATAATTTATTAGGTTAAAATGTAAGGTTTATCATTTTATAAAACTTTTTTTTTTTATTATTTGAACTGTAAAATTTGAATGAAATGAAACTATAGTTTTTATAGTCATTTTCACATTTTAAGATACTATCACAGACATTGTTGTTGTTTTAAAACAACTTTGCTACCTAAACAATGTATAGTTATATTTTAATATCAGATTTTTCTGGAACGTTTTCAACTACTGATTCCAAGAAATGTTTAGAAGAAAATCCCTCATTAAAAAACATAATAAATAAATACATGTAGTAATAATAATAATAATAATATAACGTTGCTTTAGTTTGGATTACATTCCATTTTCCTTTTGTACTTTCCTCTGTGTGGTGATAATGTGTGACAATGTGCTTCCCTTCACAAAACCCAGCAAGCAAATCTCATTAAAAGCTTATGGAGCATGCCATCCAAAAATCAATGCTTCAACAGTATGTGTGGGCAAAATGACAGAGAAGCTAAACTGTGAGGTTACAATGACCCCTGCGTGGACTACGGAGGGGGGCGTTGCTTTGACATGGGCCTACAGTAGAAAGACAATTGAGGTAGCTGGAGCGCAAGAATAAAGAAGTGCACGGAAAGATAGAGAAAGAGCTTGTGAAGGTCACAAAAAGGTAGAGGGAGACACAGAACACACAGATTGAAGAGAAACGGAGAGAGAGAGAGAACTGGGCCGCCCAGTGGCGGCATGTCAGAGGTGGGAGCAGTACTGTTATCTGCTGATCCCAGAACTTCCCGGAGGAGTGGTGGAGTCCACCCGTCTCACGTAGTGCAGTGTGCATAGGGACAACTCTGCCGGCTGACAGGAAAGCTCGATTAGCGTGCCACAAAGAGGCCGCCGCACAGGAACACTTCCCTTGGCCAGAGGAGGTGCGTCCGCAGCGCACACACTTCAGGCCTCCTTCCTGCGGGGGTGACAAATCACACACGGCAGTTCACCAAAAAGACAACGCCAGGGACGCATAAAAAGAGGTGTGAGAGGTCACACACGCAAACATGTACGCAACAGGTTAAAAAGTAGCTTTTGAATATAACAAGGAAAACTGTATTCGATACAACCATTAATTAACCATTAACACTAGTCTGGCAAACAGTAAGTCCCAAAAACACCCAATTCATTGACATCAAATGCCTGTGGGGGTAAAGCTGCAGTCACTTTTACCATTACTCGACAAAATTTCGCAGAATCTAATTAAAATCCTTGTGAACAGGAATTGTGTGAGTTTTGTCGTCTTACATTACTACGCTACTGTTAATGGAGCTTTTTCCCTGAAATTTCCCTGAAAATGTTCTAGTGTTACCACACCTTTTAATAAACCTTTGTGCCCCCCTTCCTTGGAGTCTGCACACACAAGATTGTTAACCTGAATCAACTCGTTCGGCTTTACCAAACTTCTTTATAATTTATCCATAGTGTCACATACTTCACCTCTAGGAGAGTCTGTTGGCAATGCTCCAGAGAGTGAATTGAATATGTTTGGGCTAGCCTCGGTCCTGCGCGTGCTGCCCAGGATTGCACAATGGATCCCGGCCGGGGAAGTGGGCCTGGGCCAGATGGGGAGAGAAAGATAGCAGAGGCGGGATGGGAGTTGGAGACCCGGTAAGCGGGGATCTGGCAGCCCGTTAGGGGACTCTGTCCTGGAAGCCTATTGTTCGGGAAAGGAAAAACACAACAACAACAACAATATAAAAAGCAGTGACACTTCCCGAATCTTTTTATATGATCACGCGAAGAACAATCGGCCAGGCGGAGCGCTTTGTTGCGGGTATATTGGAGGAAGCCTCCCCTCTGAGGCACTAAATGATCTTTTCACACCTCTTTCGAAAAATTGTGCAGGAAGAGGGGTGAAAACAATGCGATTTGCTGACTAAGAGCAAGTGTGTTCTGCTCATTTGTGAGATTACAATGGCCTTTGGCCCAGTACAGATACAAACAATATTAAAGTGACAAATGGGGAATCCCAGATTAATGGAATGCAGTCTCCAAATATTATGCATCAAACATTCTACGTCATTTAAACATACGGCCTTAAAAGGTATAGTTTTCGGTTTGTTTGGATGTTAGCTATCACATCAGAAGACACTTGATCGTCCACATCCTCTGTTACAAATTTGTGGCGAGGAGATATTTAAGACCTCGAGACCACACAAGTTGCATAAAATACTATAGTTTCTCAGATAGGTCTTGAAATAAGATCATCCTCTTTAGATGACAGAGATTAGGATGTGCGTGCATGTGTGTGTGATAGAGAGAGAGGGTCTTTGTCTCTCTGTCTCTCCCTCGCTCGTTCTCTTTCTTCTAACTGAGAATGCTTATACTGCTCGGTTGTAGATTTCAGTAACCCCGAGGTCGAGCGCTTGGTATACCTCCAAATCATGCTGTTAGCTGGAGTGTAAAATCCTCTCAGGGGAGGGATGCATGAGGAGATAAGTGTCCTGTGGTGTGATGCAGTAATATTTGGCCTCAGAGCTTTAGATGAGACGTGGACATTTCCACCGTGCACCTCTCACGACGCTCGGTTCCTCTCTCTGGTCCAGATGTGAAACCATGGGTTGATTAAAGAGACTATCTGAACTAGACACCAGGGGAAAACACAATATTTATGAAGGATCTCTTCACTATCTTTGGCCTGATGAGATTGCTTGTGCTAATGCATCGCCAGATGAAATGGGGTCAAACAGGCTCAAAGTGTGGCACTGTGGCAAAAAGGAAGGCATCTATGAGAAAGATAAGAAGGGTTAGTGAGGTGAAATTCAGCAAAACGAATCTGCAAAATTTTAGACAATGTTATTAAACTAATTCAGTAAAACAGAACAAAAATTACAATTTGGCTAATTACGTAATCAGTACATATTTTTCAACATTTTCAATATTGATACTATTAAGGAGTCAGCATATAATATAATAATAATAATAATAGTAAACTTCATTTGTATAGCACTTTTAAAGTTACATAGCACAAAGTGCTTTACGTAGATAAAAAAACCCAAAAAAACATGAAGAGCTTTACAAAATATTAGGAAGACGTAATAAAACAGACACAAAATACTACACTTAAAAAAAATGCTGGGTTAAAAACAACCCAAATTGGGTTGAAAATGGACAAACCCAATGTTTGGGTTGTTTTAACCCAGCACTTGGGTTAAATGTTTGCCCAACCTGCTGGGTAGTTTTATTTAACTATTTAAAAAAAAAAAAAGACTGTATTGCTTGCTTAAAATGAACCTAAAGTATGTTAAATTAACATTAATTAATATGTTTAATAAATTAGCATTTATTAATAAATGTTCACCTTTTGATTATTATTGTTGCTTCTAGTAATTCTTTTGGGTTAATTTTAAGCCAGCCATAATAGTACATTTTAAACAATAGTAGAGTTAAATAAAACTGGCGAGCAGGTTGGGCAAACATTTAATCCGACCGTTGTGTTAAAATAATGCAATCGCTGGGTTTTCCATTTTCAACCCAGCTTGAGTTGTTTTTAACCCAGCAGTTTTTTTTTAGAGTTTTTAAGTGAGACTATAAAAAACAGACAAGGATTCTGTGGATCTAATATCCATTGGCAAGCTATTCCATAGCATTGGAGCCTTCACTGCAAAAGCTCTGTCACTTTTTGTTCTATGTCTGGATCTTGGAACAGCCAACAATCCATAACAAGAAGATCTGAGACATCTAACTGTTTAATAAGGTCTTATACTACGGGGCTGTTGAATGCTTGAACCTGATTGGTTGATGGACTTCATAAGGTGTGCAATTATTTTCAGGGAAGCATACAGCTAAAATAGTGTGCAAGAAATAGGTCCATCACATAAGAGCGTTTTAAGGACAAACGCCTGACAAATGTCTTCAAATACAACACCTGAACAATGTCTTGAGATGTGGTAACCATTGTATAAGTGAAATAACTGACTCCGGTCCGTTGAATTATTAGAAAATAATGCACACCGCTTCGCGACGTGGCCACATTAGAACCTCAGGTGTGCATTATTTTCTAATAATTCAACGGCTCGTCGTCAATTATTCCTTACTTAAAAGTTCTGCTTGCCATAATCAACCGTAAAATCAATCCTAAAATGAGTTGGTAACTAATGTAATGAATTAGAATGATTATTAGAATGTTTTCTGAAGTATCTTGTGACATTCAAGACTGGAGTAATGGCTGAAAATTCAGCTTTGCCAGCAGAAGAATAAATTACACTTTAAAATATATTAAAATAGAAAACAGCTTTTTTATATTGCAACAATATTTCACAAAATTACAGTATTTTTGATAAAAAAAAAAAAAAAGTCAGCGTTGGTTAACATAGGAGACTTCTTTCAAAAACATAAAAATGTGTAGTATAATGCTTTAATAATACATAAGTAGCACAGCAACTGGTTGTAGCACTTCCATTTCAATTTAATTATTTAGCAAGAAAAAGATGTTCTGTTGCTGCCTGGGCATGACCCTGAGTGTCCCTTCTATCGTAACTCATTTAACTAAACGAAATCAGTCAGACAAGAGCTGCCAAGTATTTTTAGCCTGTTTGCATGTTCTCTTAAATCTTGTGTTGAAGTGTGCGGACCCTTATCCTCCTGTGCCCTTGTTGATGGCATCTCTATGAAAGGTATAATAAACAAATATGCATCTGAGACTTGTAATATCTGACATGCTTTTGTTTGTGCAAATGCATTTAGTTTTTTCCCCTGGAGTGCACTGAAAAATGCTTTGACACATTCTGGCAGGTCACTGTGATCTCTCTTTTTACCAGGCGAAACATGACGTAATGGCTTGGCAGCACACTCTAATCCCTCTATTGGAGATCAGTTGGATTTCTCCCAGTCGGAAAGCACTATGTATGAAAGCTAGCAAGAGCCAAGCACAAAGCATGCGGCCCAGCAGGTGAGGTGAGAAAGGTAGCATACACAGTGGCAGGTGTCGTATGACAGTTCGTAATACACTCCGAGAACAGTCTTCCGGAGCTCGCTGTCTCTCGTTCTCTCGCTCTCATCTCTCTCTCAGGTTCATGGGGTGATCTGTGTTTTTACATGGGGAAAGAAAGAGAGGGCTTTTTTGTTGTCTGGGTGAACTTTGGGATTTTGGCTCAGGCAGAGTTCAGCTGGGTGTTAGGTCAAGCCGCTTTCACTGCGCCTTGGTTTTGAAAGGCAGGTTCATATAACGCCAACTCATGGCTGGGTTGCGGAAATGCTAGATTAATGAAGTCGATTGTGGAGGACCCTTTGGCCTTGCAAAGCTGGTGGCCCTCTGAAATCTCAATGAGCCTACTGACACCCAAAACAAGACCCTTTTTTTGTGTGTGGGCATCAGGGGGGAGCAGAGTCATGCGGAGATTGATTCAGAACATTTTTATGTTACGCGCAGCTAAGGGAAAAAAAAACGAAGCGAGCCGATGAATAGAGATACTTTTTCATGCGATGAAGTCACTGAACTGAATCTAACCCTCAAAACCCCGGCTGTCTGAAGGACATTATCTGCTTCCTTTGATTCAAGAGGTTTTCAGTCTTGCCTGTTAGCAGCACTTTGTAACAAACAGCATTATTTACTCAGCTCCTGCCAGTGCTATTTGAAATGGGATGAATAACCTGCGTGTACTCTCCCATCCAGTATGCATCCCTCCCAGGAACTCCAGCTAATCCTGTGGAAGGGATTTAGTGCTGTTTTCTCACTGCCTGCCATTACACTACTATTATCACACTAAAAACAAAGGCTCGAGAAAAAGTGGTCATGAAAAACAGTGTGGCTACACTGAATGTGAGCAGCAAATGGCGAAGCTATTAGTTTAACGTCATTTCTCAGTAGTAAGCCGTTAGATTCTTTTTAGTTGTGAAGCTTTTACATTTATTACATTTCTCTGTAGTAAAGTTTAGTGCAGCTATTTTCCTTAAATCAGCTTTATTTCTTCTGATATTTCAGCAATCCAGTTGCTTGTCCATTTTCCGTAGTCTGTTTAGACTACCCTATTTGCAAATGAATTGCTCTCTTGAGTCAGTTCTTTTCTATGAATTTGTCAAACACTTCAGGAAAATGATCTGAATCAGTCTGAATAGTTTGGTTCTCTCATTTATGCACTTGAAGTAACATATACATACCATGAATATATAAGTACCATTCAGTATAGATAGTATGATAGTATTACAGTACAACCTGACCTGGTGATAGGTTATAGTACTTAAAAACTAGCTGTATATAAATACTAGGGGTGGGACGGATCAGATTTCTCACGGTTCGGTTTGTATCACGGTTTTAGGGTCATGGTTTCGGTACAGTTCGGTATGTGCTATGTTCAGTAAAAAATAGGACAATTGTCAAATAAAGATAATAATTTAATGTTTTAATTTTTTTTTTTTTTTTTTTAGGTACTAATTAATAAATATTAGATCAAAAAATGTTTTGATTATTTATATAGCTTACTTGTAGCAAGATTTTGGTCTTGTAGTTTGTACTGTAATTAGCTTTAGCTTTCTCTGGTTTTAGGGTGCATCTCAATCAGCTCTCTAGCTCCCTAGGTCGTGAATCAGTATATCGTGTACACGAATTCGGGCACTGGTAAGGACTGTAAGACCCCTGGCTCACTACATATTGGGACACTGATGGTAATATGACAGCGTCCTCCTTGTAAAATGTCACTACTGTTATTTTTGAACAACAGCAGAACTGATATTTTCTGACATTTATTTTTTTATGTTATTTAAAGTATATTATGAGAAATACTGGGTTCGTTCACCCAGAAATGAAATTTCTGTCATTAATTACCCTCATGTCGTTCCAAACCTGTTAGACCTTCATTCATCTTCGGAACACAAATTAAAGTTTCAGTGCAGCTTTAAAGGGCTTTAAACGATACCAGACGAGGAATAAGGGTCTTATCTAGAGAATTTATTTAATAATAAATGACGATCTGTCATTTTCTAAAAAAATACAAATGTATATGCTTTATAAACACAAATGATTGCCTTGCACGTGTTTCCGATTTCCGTATTCTTCAAAAAGCTTACGCTGTATGTCCTACACCTTCCTTATTCAGCTTACGGAAGAACGCGGCACAAGTTCTACAGTTTTTTTTATTTGGATTTGTCTGTGCATGTTTTTTTGACTCTTTATAGATTGTTCCCATTGACATACGATGGACAGACTGCAACGATTGGAATTAAAAATCATCATTTGTGTTCTACTGAAGAAACAAAGTCACCTACATCTTGGATACCCTGGGGGTAAGCAGATCAACATCACATTTTCATTTTTGGGTGAACTATCCCTTTAATTGTTACATATACCTGCAACTTCAGCTGTAAATTAATTATAAATGTTAACTAGATTATGTTCAGTAGCTATCTAGCAATGTATGTTTATGCGGGAATATAATTAAGTAAGGTTTTTTTTTTTTTTTTTTTTTTAAACATCTATTGTGTCATTTTTGTGTGGTGAGTTGGCTTGCGTGATTTATGTTTTGCGCTTCAGAACTTTCATTAAGGGAACATAGTGAGCATCGATGCTCCCTGGTTTTCTCTGTGCATTGTGGGACTTTTTAGGGGACTGACTTTTCAGTGCACTGGAAGGTTTTTGCGATTGAGACAGCATTCCCTGATCAGTGCCCTGACTACTAAACTAAGGAGCTGATTGAGACGCATCTTTAGTTTATCTTAGCTAATTTGGTAGCTATACTTACCACTTACCTCCAGTATAAGTTTTATAAAGTGAACTAGATGATTTAATGAAAATTTCAATGATTAAATGGCTTTATTAAATGGCTTTAAAGTTATTAACAGTGTGTGTGTGTGTGTGTTTTTTTTTTTTTTTTTTTTTTTTTTAAGCAGCTACCTGCTTACCTGTAATTGACATACAAGCCACATGGACATGAATGATTATGAGGGTTATTTTGGATACAGATTTACTCTTGATTAAGGTTAATGTGTGTGCAAGTGGAGCAGACCCTGTTAAATAAAGCCCAGTTCATGTGTCTGGATTGGATTGATCATGTCTAGGCCGAACTGGATGCATGTTAGTGCAGTGGCCATATGCTTTCCTGGCTGCTTGCATAGTACTGTAAATGTGGATTTGTCAGCCTAAGAGGAAGGTTATTATTTGTTTTAATTTAATTTCATCATTTATGACATGAAAATGCACCCCAGTGCATCCATTAAAGACCCACACAGGTACACACATGCTTGTGTGCCACACTCACACAAAGAAGAGAGGGCATGATAACAGCTGTCTTTTATTCTGTGCCGAACAGGATCTAACACCACAGGAGTGAATCTGGGTCAGAATACTTGGGAGACATGAATATCAAATGGAGTTCTGAAACTGGTGAATTAATATGTCTTTCACTGGTGACATTTTCTGCTGGCATATGGCATCAAGCTCATGGGAGAGCAGGGCCTTTTTGATGAATATTTTTGAGTCCAAAACTAAAGGATGGTTCTGGGCATATGTCGCCGTCTGTTTTTGCCGTGTGAAATGATAATGCAGCAGTCACGCTTCATCTGGATGGAGCGACGCTGAGGAAACGGTCCAGCCAGTTATTAACCCTTGTTGTGCAAAGAGATGGAGCCATAGAGACTTTTGAAAGTATCTCTGTGTGTCTCTGTCGCTCTCTATTTATATTTTGTTTATTTTTTATATATAAAGATCTCACTTGGATATTTGTAGTCTCACATTGCCAGACCTTTGCTGAACAACATGAGGTCTGTTCCACAAGAACCACCCACTTAGACAGGAAGAGACCATCTGGCTGACATATAAAGGGACCAACCAGAGTTTGTTTTGCTTTTATGTGTCCTGTTTATCTGAAATACACTACCGTTCAAAAGTTTAGCATCAATAAGAAGTTATGAATGCAGCAAGGATGGTCAAACTTGACCTTAAAGTAACAAAATGCTGTTCTTTTGAACTCATAGAATCCTGTAATAAAATGCATCATGGCTTCTACAAAAATATTTAGCAGCACAACCATTTTCAACTGTCATTAAAGTAGGACATGTTTTTTTGGGCAACAAATCAGCATATTAGATTGATTTCTGAAGGTTCATGTGACACTGAAGACTGGAGTAATGATGCTGAAAGATCAGCTTTGCATCACAGAAATAAATTACATTTTAAAATATAGTAAAACAGAAAACAGTTACTTTAAATTGTAATAATATTTTACAATATTACTGTTTTTACTCTATTTTTGATCAAATAAAAGTAGCCTAGTTGAAATTTGAACTGATTTGGCTACTCCTCACAGGAAGCTGAATTATTTGACATTTGTCTCTCTGTAAAGCCTATACAACATTCTTAAATATCTTTGTAAATAACATTTAAAAGGTTTTGTAGTCAGCTCATCATTTAAATTTACTTTTTAGTTAAAAAATTACACTTGAAGTATTGCAGTTAAAAACATTCTTAACATTTCAGTTCATTTTCATTCATTAAATTTGCTGTTCGCTGCCTCAGTTCAATTCAGTTCAAATTCAAACTGAATTGCAATTTCTTAGTTCTTAGAACAGATATTTTGATTAAAAATGTGATTGAAATTACAATGAAATTAGATTTCCTGCTAATTTATTGTCGGTGAGTGTTTACTGAGTGATTTTGTGAATCCAGAAAAGGATTTATTGTGTATTTTTCCCCCCTGACTGACTGATAAAAATGATGCATGCCCTCACTGATGAAAGTTGCATAAGGCCAACCAATAATTTTAGTGTTTGTCAGATCGAGAAAGTGTTTTCCAGTTTTGTGAGCAATATGCGACTGTAGACTCACCCTAGCGGAATTGTTTGAGGCTGAAACTAATAGTCAAGTTGATGACCACAAATCCCATGGTGCTTTGCGGTCAGTTGCACTGCAAGGCTGATACCTGACATTTCGAACGTCATCTCAAAAGTAATGTAATTTGTTTATCAGACTTGGATCGAAGAGGTCAGGGCAAACTCTCAAGCGTCTTTAGCTGAGGTGGACTGATATTGTGATAGACAGTACAACAATGTGGTATTCAGCAATCTCTGCATGAGAATTAAAGTTAAAAAAGGCTAAAGTCAAAAATTAATTATCCATCTGAAACCAATGTAGTGGAAAATGTAATTTATAGAACAATTATGGAAATAATGTGCTTAAATGAAGTATATAACACACACATACACATAGTGATTAAGTCAATATATTAGCACTCATCTAGCTAATGTTTTTCAGCTATTGAATGTAGTAGCACTTCTGTGGCTTGTACCATTTTCAATTAAATCAGAATTTCATAAAGCATTGTTTTTACACTCGTAACAGGTGGCGGTCTCTGAAATTTCAAGTTGTTAATGGTTTTTAGTTGTTTCAATGACTCAACCTTGACTTTCTATGAGATATATATACAGCATTTTTTTGAAGTCTTGACAAGTGCTTGTGTCTTTGTGCACAAGTGTTTACGCCTGCCGAAGCTGGCGGAGTAAAGCTCCAGCCGAATACACACATACACACTAACACACACACACACCTATTCTCTTTCTTGTACCCCCCACCCCCCGCTCTCAGAAGCCCTACAGCACACAGAAGTGCTTTATACCAGACTCAAGTCACCCTTCTCCCTGTTCTCGATCCATTGGGAACACTTCTCTCTTAGCACTCTCATTGGCATGCTAAAGAACTCTGATATTTTTGTCTGACATATTAAAGAAGGAATTAAGCAGAGCCATTGAAGGGCTTATGTCCTAAGCATTTTACTTTTTCATGGCTTTTATTTGAATGCCAGCCAAGTAGATGAGTAGAAAAGATGGGGAGGGAAGCGAACAGAGAGGGAGCTTATTGACAGCACTGTGGCCAGTCTCTCTGAGGGACAGGCCGAAACAATACGCTGACTGTTCACTGAGACCCTGCGATACTGTAGTGCACCGAGAAATAAGTGTCCTTTCTGTGCTTGTTTTTTCTCTCTCTCTCCCAAGAAAGCTGTTACAATGAAACCAAGTCTAAAGCAGCAATTTGTAAGTCAAGAGCCTGGCAAAGTGGATTGTAATGGGAGGAGGAGGGAGGCTGAAGGAGATTGGCTCCTGGAACTGCCACCACTTGTTCCAGGGGCTTTGTTCAACAGAAGGGGAAACTAGTGCCCTACTGTCCTTCACAAGACCGCTAGTGTTCTCCCTGTTACCTCCCTGGGTATTTCTCACTTAATCAGACAATATGTTAAAGTTCACTCAAACCTGAAAATTCTGTCATCATTTACTTACTTTCATGTTTGCATGGCAACCTGTATGATTTTCTATCTTCTGTGGAGTACTAAAACAAGTATTTTAAACTGGTTTTGTCCATGTGATGAAAGTCAATGCGGTCCAAAACAACATTGTACCCCACTGACTTTCATTGTATGGACAAAACAAATCAAGTCACCTTTATTTATATAGTGCTTTTTACAATGCAGATTTACAGTGATAACTGGTGAATAATTTTGTTCAGCTTAAATAAATTCTGTATTGATTCATTCGGTTGTAAAAATCACAAATTAGTTCATTTATTTATATATCAGCACTGGAGAAAATAGTGATGTCATCGTCCAGCTCAGTTCTGTTCGCATACAATGGTGTCAATGCAGGCAGATCAAAAACATTGTTGAATATCAAGTGTCCCCAACTAAACAAGCCAAAGGCGACAGCGGCAAGGAACCCAAACTCCATCAGGTGACATCAGATGACAAACAGGTGATAAGAATGGAGAATAAAACCTTGGGAGAAACCAGGCTCAGTCGGGGGGCCAGTCCTCCTCTGGCCAACAGCGAACAGTGCATGATTATAATGCAGGCAGCGTTACAGATCATAAGTCCGATTGGGATTCCGACAGTCAAAATATTTGGTCCAGTTCCATCTAGTTGAAGATCTTAGTCATCACGCCGTTGTTGGGAATCTGTGCCACTGGCTGTCGTGTCGGTGAGGCCTTCACAGGGGATGATATAATTGACTTGATCTCTGCTGACACTTCAGGGCTGCGTTGTCGTCGTGTCTAGGCACAGGTCCTCCATCTGGTCTGGATACGGCCCGGATCCGGCTGACTACGGTAAACCTTGGACAGAGAGACTAATATTAGCGTAGATGCCATTCTTCTTCTGATGTAATGAGTACATCTAGTGTTATAGGAAGTGTTCCCGGTTCCGGCTGACCTACTTTATGCAGCCTAACAATCCTTTAACGGATTTGAAAATATAAATTGATAATGTGTTATGTGTAAGCCAGGGTAAAGAGATACGTTTTTAGTCTAGATTTAAACTGACAGAGTGTGTCTGCTTCCCGAACAATGCTAGGAAGATTGTTCCAGAGTTTAAGTGCTAAACAGGAAAAGGATCTACTGCCTGCAGTTAATTTTGATATTCTAGGTATTATCAACTGGCCTGAATTCTGAGATCGCAATAGATGTGAAGGACTATGTGTTAAGAGCTCACTCAGATACTGGGGAGCTGAACCATTTAGTGCTTTGTAAGTAAGTAGCAAGATTTTAAAATCTATACGATGTTTAATAGGGAGCCAATGCAGTGTTGACAGAACCGGGCTAATCTGGTCATACTTCCTGGTTCTAGTAATAACTCTAGCTGCTGCGTTTTGGACCAGCTGTAGTTTGTTTGTTTTGTTTTTTTTTTGTCAGCTATGCATTCCGTTAATTTTGTGAATTGGTAAGTTTCGTCAGGCACAAAGAAATATAGAGCTGAGTATCATCAGCGTAACAGTGAAAGCTAACGCCATGCTTCCTAACGATATCTCCCAAGGGTAGCATGTACAGAATGAAAAGCAACGGTCCTAGTACTGAGCTTTGCGGTACTCCATATTGAACTTGTGATCGATATGACATCTCTTCGTTTACTACTACAAACTGATAATGGTCAGATAAGTAAGATTTGAACCATGCCAATGCAATCCCACTAATGCCAACATAATTTTCAAGTCTATTCAAAAGAATATTGTGGTTGATAGTGTCAAGCAGCACTGAGATCTAGTAACACTAATAGAGAGGTACAACCACGATGATAAGAGCAAATCATTTTCTAACTCTAATGAGGGCAGACTCAGTACTATGGTACGGTCTAAATCCTCAAATATACCTTTTCTTTTTTAAAAGGAACATAGTTGTGATGAAACTGCCTTTTCTAGTATTTTTGACAGAAAAGGTAGATTCGAGATCGAGCTGTAATTGACTAATTCTCTAGGATCAAGTTGTGTTTTTTTAATAAGAGGTTTAATAATAGCCAGCTTAAAAGTTTTCGGTACGTATCCTAGTGATAAAGATGAATTAATGATATTAAGAAGAGGATTTATGACCTCTGGAAGAATCTCTTTCAATAGCTTAGTCGGCATAGGGTCTAACATACATGTTGTTGATTTTGATGATTTAATAAGTTTAGAGAATTCTTCCTCTCCTATAGCAACGAATTAATGGAATTTTTCCTCAGGAACACTACAATACAATCTGATGTGATACTGTAGTAGATGGTTGCATGGTTATAATTTTCTCTCTAATGTCAATCTTGCAAGTAAAGAAGTTCATAAAGTCATTACTGCTGTGTTGTTTGGAACCATCAGAAGTTGAAGCTCTATTTCTTGTTAATTTAGCCACTGTATCAAATAAATACCTAGGGTTTGTTTTCTTCTAAGAGATTTGAAAAATAAGTAGATCTAGCATTTTTTTTAAAAGCTTTTCTGTACTCAATCATTCTCTCTTTCCACGAAATGCGAAAAACCTCTAGTTTTGTTTTCTTCCAGCTGCACTCCATTTTTCTGGTAGCTCTCTTGAGAGCCCGAGTGTGCTCATTGTACCACGGCGTTGGATTAGTTTCCTTAATCTTCTTTAAGCGCAGAGGAGCAACTGCGTCTAATGTGCTGGAAAAGAGAGAGTCAATAGTTTATGTTGCAACATCGAGGTCTTCTAAGCTGTCTGGTATGCTAAGGCGATGAAACTGATGAGGAAGATTATTTATAAAGCAATCTTTAGTGGTAGAAGTGATGGTTCTACCATATTTATGCCTGGGTGGTGGTTTTGCAGCCTTGGCTAAATGTAATATACATAAGACTAAATAATGATCTGAGATGTCATCGCTCTGCTGCAGAATTTCAACGGCATCAATATTGATTCCATGTGACAATATTAGATCTAAAGTATGATTATGACAATGAGTGGGTCCTGACATGTGTTGTCTAACTCCAATAGAGTTTAGAATGTCTATAAATGCCAATCCCAATGCGTCTTTATCATTATCTACATGGATATTAAAATCACCAACAACAAAGACTTTATCTGCAGTCAGTACTAACTCCGATAGAAAATCAGCAAATTCTTTGATAAAGTCTGTATGGTGCCTTGGTGGCCTGTATACAGTAGCCAGCACAAATGTCAACTTACATAACGTTACATAAAGCACCATCACTTCGAAGTAATTATATTTGAAGGACTTTTGAGTAATACTGAAGATATTACTATAAATTACATATTTTTTATGCTGTCTTACATTTGAATGACTAAATTAATGATATGCCTGACTATTTTAGTGACTATATTGTGATTATAAACTAAGTATTACACTACTGATGCTCAACACACCAGCAAATGACATCTCACTGGAAGTTTTCCAGCTGGCTTATATTATTGCGGAAGTTCTAAAGAAAGCTCTGTACATATAGCCCATTGGGAAGATCTTAGACGTTTCTCAATACCAAGTTCGTAAATTCAGACTTGTGTCCTTGGTAGTTAGGACTTGGCAAGTTCAACTCAGGAGAACGAACTCCTGTGCACAGGAGGACACAAGTCTAGTGATTCTGCAAATGGCACAGAAGCGTACTTGATAACGTCACTGGGCTCGTTCTGGCTTCTCCGGTTATCTCTGTATATATTTAAGGCAACAATAAAACGAAATGTGCTATAAAACACCACTCTGCCTGTTGTTTTATTAAAAAAACAAAAAAACAAAAAACAAAAAAACCCTCAAAAAAACCCATATTAATAGCCTCACAAATGTGGTTCAGGCAACGCGTTCATTGATTATCTTCAGTGTCTGCATATATAGTATTTATAACAAAACGAAATATTAAACATATTAATATATTTGCATACTCTGATTGTTTACTGTAATAAAATGAATTAACATAAAACACAACAGTCTCTTTTTGTTAAATGTCAGTTTTAATGATCAATAATAGCCATTATAAAAGGTATAAGAATATACAATAAGAAATAAAGCAAACAATTCAGTCAAGCGTACAAAATCAGCGCTTTAGTAGACTACAACAGTAAAGTTAAATAGCCTAAATATATAAAGTTATGAAACATCACTTTGCCCTCAGCCAAAATGATTTGCCACAGAACAAATTATAGATTCGTGAGACCAAAGATCGCCTGTTAGATATACAAAAGACGAATTATGTCATGTTTAACCACTATAGAGACATCAGAGCCAGTGGCAAACGTCAGAAGGACTAGCTGAGGTAAGGCTGTACTCTGCTGGGTACATGAGTGCTGAGCGCCCGGTGATCGTCTGGATCTCACTTCAACGTCAGATCAAATTTTTTTTTTAGAAAGGCGCTATCTTTATCAATAAACCACAAATTTTAGCTTTAAACCAGTACATTCTCACCTGAAAAACTCTTAAAACTACTTATCATGACACAATAACAGTAATTGTTTAAATTACACAGGTTTTATCCTTTACTATTGAAGCTTGCTGGTTAGTACGAGATGCATTCTGGGATACCTGGCTGTCTCAAGTCCGCACAAGTCACCCTTTCGATGCATCCTCGATAAAAGGGCCGGATCAAGAACACATCCAGGGATTTGAACTGTACTTGGCTAGATGTGAACTTTAAATTGGAACAGTACTTGGGCAGCGACTGATGACGTTTCACAAGTCCACAAGAACATAAGTACACAAAAGAACGCATATTGAGAAACATCTGAGATTTCACTGAAGGGTGTGTCCGTGACGGTAGTGCTGGGCGGTTTGACCAGAATCTCTGTCACGGTTTTTTTTTTAAGATTCTGCCGGTTTCATGGTATGTCACGGTCTTTTGCACTGGACCTTTATTTTGGCATATTTTACTGTCAGGAGTACAGGGAATATATTATATAAACATTGTAAGGACAATTAAAAATGAATTGTAATCAAATCAGTTCATAAAGCTAACAATTTAGTTTAAAATGTAATCAAATAATTTAATAATTTAATTAAATTAATAATATTAATAAGTAGGTTACATTTTTACTGTGCAATTTCTGTCATTTCAATGGAGACCTTTGAGTTTGTGTTTTAATAAACGGTGTTTATTATTATTATTATTATTATTATTATTATTATCTCTATAAATTAAAGTATACTTGATTGAACAATAGTATATTTCTATTATTTCAAGTTATACCAAACTTTTCTTTTGACAGGGTCGTGAAGACCTTTGACTTCCTGTGTATATGATACGACAAATGTCGATAGTTTTATCAAATTAAACGGTGAAATGTTCATAAAGTGACTCTAAGAGCAGCTCTGCAGATGAAGATATAGTGAGTGAGACAGCAGACACTGAAATCATCGCGAGCGCCACGCGTGTTTCAGTGTGTGTGGTAGTAGACGAAAATGCGGTGCTCATTCATACAGACTTCAAATTTCAAAAGCATTTTTTTAGCTTTAATATTCGCAGACACTAGTCTGTATCGATATCTGATTCATTGTACAGCCCGACTTTTGATTTATTCATCAAAAAATTGCCAAATTCTGTGACGTTCCGCTTTATATACAGTAAGTTCTATTTGTGACTGGATTCCGTGATTTCATCCGTGTTTTCTGCATCGCGGAAATCATATGACTCTACATGGTATTTGCAGTATTAAAGAGAGATCATTTTGTGAGTTATTTATTGTTGTGTTATAATGTTGTTTCCATTAGTGTAAGAAGGGTATGCAGTTAATAGAAGTCCGCTCTCTATACACTCTACATAGCGCTTCATGGCCATTGAATAGAGTCAGCAGCTGTTTCAGCAACGCACCGGTATATATTTTCATTTGTATATGCCATAAAGTACCAAACATGCTAGAAACATGTTAAATCATGCAACACTTGGCTAAGTGCTAAATTATGCGATTAATGCCACGAAAAAGGAAGTTGTTGTAACTCAGGCATACAATGTCCGATCTGCTCCAAACTTCACATGTTTGGTAATAGTCCTGGCCTGAAGACATCTACATGGCAATATTCAGTTACAATCAAAGTGACAGCTGTTGGCAGCAGGAAGTGTGGCACTTTGAAATGACCACAATTCTGTATTTTTTAAAAATGTATTTGCCAAATCTGTATTTACACATTTACATGCATATCACCTACTGTTCACTGTTTTCCTAAGGCCAACGGGTGGCAGTGAGCTCCGGTGCGAGGGTCCTTTAAACGCTGCTTGCAGCTTTAATTTATTTTATTTTTTATTTTATATTATTATTTTTATTTATTTTATTTTGTTATTTTATTTTGTTTGTATTTTATATTATTGTTTTTATTTATTTTATTTTATGTTTTATTTTTTAATTTTTTTATTTATTTTATTTACGGTAGATCCTTAGTAATTACAAAATGTGTTGTTTTTATGGAGTGGCCTGATTGAGTATTAAACCCCTGGCCTGAAATTTGTCTCAGGATACCATAGTTACACCATTTATTTGGCTGCCAAAAGCATCTTTTTCTATTGATGGCCATTCAAAATAAATTTAATTTAACTGTAAAACATTTAAAGTGGTTTCAATTCATTATTATTTAGTAACCAGTTTCACACAGGGCTCTGCAGTGCGACCATTTCAGTCGCATGTGCGACTGTGAAAAAATATTTAGATGCACCGGTGTGAGTAACCCGGTCGATTCTCATGAACAGATCTATACTACCATCGGAATAAAAAGCACAACTCCCAAAATGCATCTACACTGAACAACAGTTATGTTTCATACTGCAATCGGCTGCTTTTCATGCTTTCATTTAAAGACTTTGCTTCAGTCAGCAGAGCAAGTGCAAAAGGCATGCGCTCGGACTACACTCCAAAGATTGTATAAAATTGAAACGGATATGACGCAGTTACCAGACTGTCTCATGCTGCAGATGTTTCAGCCAAATTAACTGGAAATACTACATTTGGATTATCATAAGCAAGGTCGGAAATTAATGGGGGCTTGGGGCAAAAATGGCTCCAAAAATTAATTTAGAAAAAACAACACCGTTATGAATGCCCATGCGCATACGTTCACTTTTGAAGTCGTGGCAATTGCTTGAATGGTGGGTGGGTTCGTTATTATTTTTAATGAAAAACATGACAATGACAAACTCGCTTAAGTATGCGCGTTTACATTTTTGCTTTGCAATCAAATGTTTATCCATCGTCTTGTCATTCAGTAAAAAGGGAGGCGAAATGGGCGAAGTGAGGTGAAATCTGACTCCTGCTGCTGTTTTGTCCTGCGACTCTCATTCGGCTCCCTGAATTGAGTGGACGCATTCCGTTTTAACTGTAGTGTCTATTCTCTTACTGAACTAAATGATTATTATTACTATATAAAAAAAATAAAATAAAAAAAAACGACGTTGGGGGCGGTGCCGCGATCACGGTGGGCAAGTGATATAACCGGTGTTGCTGCTGAACACCAGTAACACCGTCTATTGCAGCTGTTTCTCAGAGTATTGGCATGATTGCAAATGTGGTACTTACTGATCTTATTGAAGTTGACTAAACAAGTTGACTTAACATTTTAGCCAGAATACTGCTCTATTTCGTGAAAATAGTTTCAAACAAAGCCACAGCAGAACTGTTGCGCATCTCCAAGCAACTGTGATTTTGAATGAATTTACGTTTTGAACAACTGAATGAATGACTCTCACATTAAGATTTACTGCCACCTACTGGCAGTTTTATTTTCATATTTACACTTTACATAGACTGTTTTTACTTAAAGAAACTTTAAAATTTGGATATTTTCTTTTTTTTTTTTTTTTACATATTTCTAAATTCAATTATATTTACCAATGAGCAGCATGAAGCAGTCTATGTAAATGTGTCTAAATAATACCACTTCAGATGGAGCTTCTGTGCCACGTCTGCAGTGCAAAGATTGATTTTTGAATGATTTCTTTTGATTGCTAACAGTCTCATTGGGTGTTATTGTTGTAACTGTATTTATTGTTTAACATTTAAAAACAAATTTTCTATTTTAATTGAAGAAATATGATGCATACATTTAATAAGTTTAGAAAAAAAAATTCTTATAATTGTAAAAATGCCCCTGGAAATTAATTTAAAGGGGAAAATATTGCGCTGTAATGGGAAAGTTAATGTCTGTTATTGATCAGAAAGTGCTTCTAAATTTTTGTTAGCTTAGAGCCCTGCCACAGATTTTTTTTTATGTTCACTCAGTTTCCCTCTTAAAAGTGTTACTTGAATACATTTTTTATTTATCTAGGTGATTTTATATTGAGGTCAACAAAATTATTACCTGGTACCAATCACACAAAAAACACAAATGAATACACATTACCCTTTATTTGATCCTCTGCATTTATACCATTTCCAAACTAAACATGGAATAATTTTTGCAAGCAGTTATTTTGCATTATATTATAGTCCTTTTTTCTTTTTCTTTTTTTTTTTTTACCAGTGCTTTTATTTTATGATTATTATTATTATTATTTTTTTTCCTTTGGCTTTGAGTGGATGAACAATTTCTAACCATCGTAACATGAGGATCTGTTCCTATTACAAGCAGGCCGTACTGGTATGTAAGCAGTGCAGACTCCCAGTAGCAGGGTGATAAATCCAGTGGACTGTTCAGCAGCCAGGGAACATTACAACATTCAAGAGATGGCTTGCCCTGCTCTTTAGGCGGCCGTTTATGACGGAGTCCCCAACCACAATTATGGGAGCCTAGGGCTGCTACCGGAAACAAACCCACTGACACGTTGACAAAAATCCCTGCCCCGTGTTTATATGCCGTTTTGCAAAGAAATCGGAAAAGGTAATCATGTATGGAGGCTGGGGTTAAGAAGCAATGTAACAGTCTATTAACTTTAATATAGATATGTGGAATAAGCATATGCTGAGGCCCATTAGCATAAATCTTGGTTACACACGAGCGGGCCGCCACAGCGCGGCACGGGCACACTTTCTCTCAGTGGAGAGGTCTAATGACAAACACTCGGATGAAGTGAGCCAGCTCGCCGACTCCTCACTTGAGCTCTCAATTAGAGGCCCCACTGTTTAGCTCGCCCTACCATGCATACCGCTCGCTCCCTCTCAGAGCCACTTCTGAGCAGTAAGGAATAAATAGCGGAGTAAAAAACATTGTGATAATGTTGTTATTTATAAATAATAATGCTACGGTCGGCAAGTTATTAGCGGGGTTCAGTACACTACAAGCAAACTTAATAAAATATGATTACAAGGGAAAGATTATGCTGTAAGACTTTACAATAAGGTTAAATTCATTAACATTACTTATTGAATTTGATTTTTAGAACAGTGCTTTTACAGAATTAATAGGTTAAGGTTAACTTCCACATATGCTTATCGATTTTTGTTGTATAAAGAACTATTATTATTGTTATGAAACTTTTTGTAAAGTGTTGCAGAATACTCCGAGTATAAACTCATTTTCCTCTTTGCCTTCTTTATCATAATCTGTTGTTTTGCTTGATTTTTCATAAATCACAGAAATTTTCGGGAAGGTCTGACAGCACACATGGAATTGTATGAGGAAAAACAGACAATAGCAAACAAGTAATTGAGACAAAAAGGTTTGTCAGAGGAAAGAAGGCTTGGGTGTAGGAAAAAGGAACACTTTCCATTTTGTTTGATTCATCATCAAAGCGGACTGAAAGGATGCTGAAACAAGAGAGATATTCCTGACTCAACTTTCTGTAGTCCCTCACTACAAAACTCAGTTCTTAGTGTTTGATGTTTTACTGAGAGAGGCTTTCAAAAGAACAGATGTGCTTAGAACTTCCAGGAAAAAAAGGAAATAGAGAGAGAGAGGGAGGACACAGGAAAGAAGATTAATCGTGTTGTGTGCATGTATTTTTTTTTTCATTGTTTACATTCAAAAACAATAGTTTGTTTTCTTCTTCGTCTTATTGTTGTCATAGTTTGCTATTGTCATCATTGCTTCAACTTTTATTGTTCGGTTAGGGTTATGGTTAGGTTGTAGTGTTGTTATTCAAAACATGTATGTTTGTTTTATTAAAACTGACGTGTGTAATATTTTTACACATGCTTTTTAAAAAAATGCTTTTTCATATCCCAGCTTGCTTGACTGGATGCACCGATAAATGAGTAATTAAAGACATTTTTAGATGTATTTAAAATCACAAATACAATAATTTGTAACCAAAGCATTGCAGAGCCTCAGAATCAGCTTGGAATCATGCCATCAAATGTGTTGATGTGTTATTTAAGAAAGGTTTGGCCAGTCAAAGAGCTTTTAATAACTTTTTGCCGGAATGGTCTGAAGATGATCTGAGAGTGGTCTAGGAGGAGTTTGGAAAAAGTAGGTTTTCAAAGAAATTCAAAATTCCAGACAATAAGTTTGACCGAATATGGCATGATTGGTATTCACAGTATGAATCAAAGAATCTATCAAGACCAGTTTCATTAAAATAGGCAAAGTTAATCAAAAGGTATTATCCTTAAAAAAAAAAAAAAAAAAAAAAAAAAAAAAATATATATATATATATATATATATATATAAATATAAATTTTGTGGTGGTGCTGTTCAAAAACGTTTAAGTACCTCCGGGGCATGGTCCTGATGACACATACCTAGTTTTGTAATGATACACTAATGCATGTATAAAAGAAGTTATGAGCAAAATTAGCCATTTTTCATTATCTCCTGACCAGTAGGTGGTGCTGTGCTGAAACTGTGCATGAAGCCTCAGGTCATGCTTGTGATGATGTGTACCATAATATATCTTAATACGCCAAAGCATTGCGGAGATATAGCCTCGCATCCAATTTAGCGTGCTCTTCTTCAAAAAAGTTTGCACGTTATTCATAAAAGTTTTTAAAAACGTTTTGCCAGCATGGTTTGAAGATGAAGATGAGTTTTGTTAAAAATCTGACTTCATCAATTTTCATGATGGAAAATGACATTACGGTTCAAAAGTTATTAACATGAACGTAAGCACAACTTTTGACAGTTGGTGGCGCTAATGGGATTGAATTAGATACTCCAAAATTGCTCTGGTTAATGTTAAGACTGCCCTCTATCTGTGTGCCAAATTTCATAATTTTCCCGCAAATGGGTTTATGGGCGGCCATAGACTTCAACAGCAGAAGAAGAAGAACTAACGGATACAATAGGTACTTTCTAGTTGTGTTGTCAAGAAGCGCTTGACTTTCTTTGCCCTTGACATAGGCTCACTTAATAACACCACTGCTTCCTCTCATTGTTGTCTGCTGTCACCCTCACATCCTGTCAGATGTCACACAGGGTCTGAACATAAAAAGCCCAGCCTTTGTATCTCTCATTCTGCTCTCTCTTTTCACTTAAAGACTAACCAGCAGACATTTGCATGCTGCCACATTACAGCATCCTATCTGTCTGTTCCCGCAGCAGTCTGCATGTCTGTGAAATTGCTACGCGGCGTATCTGTCGCATAAGCCTCGCGCGCGGATCACATCGCCATAGAAATAACAGCATTGTAAAAGTCATAAATCACATGATGGAAAAGCCAAAACTCAATTGAGTCGGAAACCATTGTGGCGTCTTCGGGGGCTAATTGGATTGGTGTTTAGCAAGACCCCGGGAGGAGGCTGGCCTAGCGTTCATGCATAAAATTGTCTTTGTTTCTCTCCGTCGGCCGCACTTTTACTTCTCCCTCATTGCATCTCAGCCTCCTCCGCCAATACCACACTGCACTGGGAGGCATATTAGCACACCTTTGTGCCAACGCGGGAGGAGAGGGCGGGGGGACGGCAAAGAAAAAACAGAAATGATCTGGTATTAAATTTCAATAACACATTTCCCCCATCCCTCCAGAGTACAAGCAATCAAGGGTTAAATTGGATCTGTAACGTATGCTTGGTGACCCACAAATCGCTTCCCCATCAAACAGACTCATTACGAGCCGGCAAGCAGATGAGTGTTTGTGCGCCCCTGCCTCTGAGCGGCAGGGATTGTGTGTATTACTACTAACACGGCCGAGGTATTTAAATTTTGATTTTTTCGTAATGGGTTTTGACATGTTTCATTTCCTCCGGGGGAAGCGCCAGAGACCGCCGAAAGTAAATGTTGCTAAAAAGTCATCAAGGCAGAATATTAAAATGCCATCAAATAAGAATTTCGCTAATGTGATGGGGCCGGGGCCGCTGCAGGTACGTCACGGCGGGGTCAGAGAGGTCCTGGTTCTGGGAGAAACACTATTTGTTCCCCTTGGCTGCCTTTTTTCTGGCCTCTTAAATAAATTATTAAAGGACTTATATCTCTCGCCCTCGGCCCGCCTCTTGGGCCTCTCAAAGTTCAGCCACACCATTTGAAATGAAAAACAGGCAAAAAAGGCTGAGTGATCTGATGGACACAATGCCGTACAACTGCAGCCTATTTCCTTTCATGAACCAGGGGAGTATTGCATTTGAAAACGGTCTAGGTGCATGTTGCGTGCTTGTTTTGTTCTACCAAGGGGTAATTTACCTTAACATAACAGCAAGTAAGTGGATCTCTCTTTAAGCACGCTGTATTTACTCCCAACTCCCACACAACTCTGTTTGGAATGAATACCGTAGCATAAGGCATCTTATACATGATCATTTTGAGCTGATAATTACACATTTTGGGAGTCTGGCAGGATTGGACACTCACGTCTGGGTGTTGTGACAGCATGATTATTGGAAACACTTTCTGCCTCAGCGACTAAATTAAAACATTTGTCTGCTATGGATCCCCTAGTGCAGAAAAATAAAAAAGGCAGCACAATATACGTTGGGCACGTTTTGAATATAATCCGTTTCTTAAATACTCCCGTTTCTCTTTCTCGCCATGTTCCCTCTATTGTTTTCTGTATTCCTCGGGTATTCCTTTTGAGCCCATTACCAGCCTGACAACCCACCAGCTGTCACTAATTGCCCACTAATGGGCTGCGGTGGTGTGATGGTTTCTCTGCGAGGGGCGTTCCAATTCTGTACTGGAGGTCCTTCTGGCTTGCCAAATCAAAGGGGACATACTTAAAAGGCACGTCATGCTCTTCCCCTAAAAATCCAAATAAATCGTCAAACAGAAAGACACATCTCCATACTTGTGTATTCATTTGTTTTGGTGTATTTCTTTTACATTTTTTTTTAAAGCTACTTCAGGTAGGCACCGATAGCCTCTTGGGCAGCACACTGACATGTAGCGCCGTTATGCTTTGGGCGACCCGGACCTTTTCCGATCCCGTTCCCCTATCTCTCTGCCACCTCGCGTCCTGTCTACTCTATACTATCCTATCACAATAAAGGCAAAAATAGCCCCCCCAAAAAAAACCAACAAAACGAAACAAAAACACTTCAGGTTTTTATACTTTAAAATTTCACTTTTAATTCAGTGTGTTGCTTTCCATTTCTTTGTATTTAACTGTGAAATGGAATGAAAGTTGTTTCTGCAGCAATTTTTTTTTCAGTGTACCTTTCCTCTCAACGCTTATGCTGATATGTGGAATCACGCGTGGTATTTGTAATCTTTGCGGTTGAGATTTTAGCAGGAGACAAGCGGGGCACGTGTCTGCCCTCTGCGTCAGCCAGCCTGCTAATAGATGTGAGAAGGTCATCTGGCATTAGCGGCAGAAGTACGTTAGCATTTGCGCTGAGCGTCTCTCGCCAGACTCTGTGCATGTTTGAAGGCGCTTGGACAAGCAGGCCCTTTCACAGTGATGAATGGCTTTTTTCAAGCGTTCTGCTCCCTAGTTATGAGAAGGGTGACCTGGTCATTGGACGACTTTATGAAGCTATAAAAAATGTATGTCAGTCTCCAGTCTCTAATGCCATCCCCAAACAGAGGAGGAGGGAGCGGAGAGGGGGAGCCGGAATGGTAAAAAGGCCATTTACCGGCGCTCTAAATAGCTCTCTGACTGCCCTTCTCCACTTATCTGACAATGTCCTTGTCGTCAAGACAATTTCTTATTCTGTTTTTTCTCCCCCCCCCCTCTCTGTTTTTACTCTTTTATAGGACATATTTGAATCGATGGCAGACAGGCCCTCTAAACCCACTCCAACTTCTGTCTTTCTCTCAGCCCACTTGGGATCTGCAGCCTAATACACCACAGACTAAATCCGCTGATATTCTTGCAGTATTTGAAGCATGGGTGGAATACTTACCGGCTGTATAATGAGCAGGTGAGAATGTATTTACAGGAATCACTGGAGATTGCACATAGTGAATGCATTAACTGTTTTTACCTGCATAGCGATTTTATGATATACAAGGGTGTAACAATACACTCATGTCATGATTCAGTTCTACACACGATACTGATCTCATAATACGATACTCTCACGATACTTTAAACAAAACCAAAATAAAGAGTTAAAATTGTAAGATATTTAAAAATGATTACTTCTAATACATATGATAAACAGTTAACAAGAAGTATTGCTCATTAAAATGCAAAATTTGCTATTACATTAGGTGTGGACCTGAGTAGGTTTGGACTTCGTCCTTCTCCCCCATGCACAAGGCAATGGTGGCACCAGAATAGAAACATTCAAGATTCTGCTTAGCTAAAACATACAGAATTATGTTAGATACTCTGCCCCTGACATTAAAAAAAAAAAAAAAAAAAAAAAAAATATATATATATATATTTATTTTTTTTTATTTTTTTTTAAATTTATTAATAATAATTTACATGGAAGCTCAAATAAGGGTTTACCTTTTTTGTTGTGGCATTACCATATTCATTTAATAATATTAATTATTGTTGTACCTCTGTTTATATTGTTCCGAAGGACCAGTTGAATTAGTAAGGCATCTGCGTTGACTAAACACTCGTATTATGAATATAGACGAAATGTATCTTACTGAAACCGTAAGAGCAATGCAGGGCCACATCTGAAAGCCAAGATCAGGGATTTACTCACCAACAGTTTTCACCTCATTTCCATGTAGCATAGCAAAATCCCATTAATCACAAATGTCTTCTTTTTAATAAATATGCAAATTTATATTAGCCGATTGGTGTTACTCCTAATGTGTCATTAATAAAACATGAGCCTCTCTGCTCTCAGTCTGCCAATGTTTTGGAGAACAAACATTCAGGGATAGGGAGAAGATCCTGGAATGCTAATAGTCTGACTGGATGCTGGAAAATCTATATATCCAGGAGGAGTCCTTTTTAATTTTTGGAGATGTTAAACACTATAACTATTACAAACCTCCTGATGATTTTCGCTTTAATTCAGTCTCGGTTCCCAGCACAGCATGCAACTTTAAATTGAAAAGTATGATCATTTATTTATGAAAGTAATTGGGTCATGATGTCTGACAAGTGCCATCCTTGCCTTTTTGAGACCTCTTAGGCCAAGAAGTGGATTACAGTCATGTTTTATTCACCGGGCTTGAGTTACATTATTGTAGTGGCTTATTATAGCTTTTTAACCTGCCTTGTGACCTGCACAGTCCCTGTACTAGACCACAGGCCTTGGGCTTGGTGGTCTTGTTAGCACAGTTAATGGTGGATTATTGCAGTTTTTGAACAGTCAGGAAGGATGTTGGTCTTTGATAGACTCTAACCTCAAGGGCTTTTTAGCCGATTCAGAGGATTTAATTAATCATAAATGACTATTATGGATTGTACTTTATATAAATGTCACTCTGTAACTGTGATGACTTTGCATGTGTAACCATAGAGCCTGTATTACATGATGGCAATATTTTGAAGTATATGAAACTAGAAGGTTTTTGTTTTGCATTTAAGAAATAATTATCACAGATTGTCCTTCCAGTAGTTATTGCATATTCCCTTTTGACATTGATTATGTCATAAGTTATGATTGCGTAATTTTAAAAGTCGACAAAAAGGAAGGGCCAGTGAGATATCAAAAATTGCTGATGTTATTGTTTAGATTCAAGGAAAATCTGTGTGATGTATGACTTGACATGATTGCTTGTTACATACAAGCTTTTTCTTAGTCTTAATGGTAGGGTAGGCAGTTTTAGAGAGGCTAGCAATAGCAAACATAAGAAAGCATGAGATCCCACCCTCCCTTCAGAGCACTTTCCAAAGCCACGCCCCCTCTAAAACACTTGAATGCGCACAGCTAGAGTCTGCAAATCATTACGAAAGACGGTGTTAAAGGATTAGTTCACTTTCAAATAAAATTTTTTCTGATGATTTACTCACCCCTATGTCATCCAAGATGCTCATGTCTTTCTTTCTTCAGTCAAAAAGAAATTAAGGTTTTTGATGAAAACATTCTAGGATTATTCCAGGATGGACATCAATGGCCTCCAAACGGTTGAAGGTCAAAATTATAGTTTCAGTGCAGCTTCAAAGGGCTTTAAACGATACCAGGCGAGGAATAAGGGATCGAAACGATCGGTAATTTTCGAAAAATGTAAATGTATATGCTTTATATAAACAAATGATCGCCTTCCAAGTGCTTCCGCCAAAACTGTACTTTCGTATTCTTCAAAAAGCTTACGCTGTATGTCCTACGCCTTCCTATTCTACTAACGGAAAAAAATTAACTGCCGCTGCATTCATTCCGTAAGTAGAATAGGGAAGGCGTTGAAACTATAATTTTGACTTCAACCGTTTGGAGGCCATTGAAGTCCATTATAAGGAGAATAATCCTGGAATGTTTTCATCAAAAACCTTAATTTCTTTTCGACTGAAGAAAGAAAGACATGAACATCTTGGATGAGATGGGGGTGAGTAAATTATCAGGAAAATTTTATTTGAAAGTGAACTAATCCTTTAAATGACCTCATGTCTCAAAGCACATACCATTACAATAATTAATGAATGTAAACAATTTACAGAGCTCCTACTTGTACCACCTGACTGCTGCAGATTAATTTCAGCATTGATAGTGTTGACATAGAAACATAGAAAGTCTGAGGATGTGAACCACTTCAAGTATGAACGCCATGGGTTGCCGTCTCGTAATTACGGTTATGACATGCCGTGAACGTAGGAAAAGTTTGTTGTTTTGGTAGATGAGGAAATGTAAAAGGTTGCTGCTGTCCGTTTACAGTGCCCGGTGACTGTCTGTCTAGAAACTGCATAGCCTCATGGAACGCGCTGATGACGTGTGATGTCTGCGCGAGCAGGGTGTGCGGTGATATGGAAATACATAGGTTGACAGGCATGTAGGACGTCCTATCATTGCATTCGGACCGAACATTTTTTGGTCCTGAGTCTTGCACAGAACATATATATGTACATATTTTTAATATTTAGACCACTTCTATTATTGATTGCTATCAGGATGTAAAGAGTTTCAGCCAGTATAACAAAAAGTGTTTAACCATCTAAAAATCTCTCTCTCTCTCTCTCTATCTATATATATATATATATATATATATATATATATATATATATATATATATATATATATGTATGTATGTATATATATATATATATATATATGTGTGTGTGTGTGTGTGTATATGTGTATATATATATATACACACTTATACTCTACCTTTAATATCTTAACTTATATTAACACTCAGGGGTCGGCTTGCTTTTTTCTTATTAGTATGAAAGAGACTCAAAATACTCTGTCAGTTTTGCACATACAATTAAGAGTTATACACCATTTAATCTGTGAAATATCTTCTTTTTTTGTGTGTGTACACTCAGAGTAAAAACAAAATGATGTGCTTTTTGCAAAATAAAGAAAACTAACATGATGCGTAACCTTTCGTCTCCCTCTGAACGAAGTCCAATCTGATAGTTCTCAGAAAATTAACTGTAACTTAGTGAATACTAATCACAAAAAAATGAGACTTATGTCTAAAGAAATGTTGAAATGTCAGATTTTAAATTGTGTAAGTCAAATTGAAAACAAAATTCTCTGTTTATGTAATCTGAATGAAAAGAGAGACATGTCAGATGTCCGTGAGTCAGCTCATTATCCGCTAATGCTGCCACGCCCACATAGCGAGCGCTTTATTCAGACACAAATTCTGAGGCAATACATGTATACATCGTCGCAATCGTGTATTTATCTTCAAAAGTGTTTATCTGCATGTTATAGCCATGGTTAGTGATCTCTGGAAGCCTCTGTTAGTTCCTGGAATGTCACATGGTATGTCACATGTCACATGTTCTTCATTACGTGTCATTTGTGGACTAAATGTGCACAGAGCGCCCTCCGGCTGCAAATCTGAATGGAAAACACATTACATCAGAGTATCCAGTGCTCATAGTGATGACAATAAATATTGAATAAATATTACTCCTCTTTATAGAAAACTGACATAAACATATGATAATCCATCAATATTTCTCCAAAAGTTGCATGTTTTTAAGCTAAAAGCCCCGATGGATGTTGTTTTGTCAAAGGTAACGACTCCGTTTGTCATATTCATAACTCCTGACACATAGGCTATTAACAAATTACGGTCACTATAACAGTAAAATAGAGGTCAAAATGTGAAGCTTGAGTCTTAGATCTTTTTAATGATGTATAGTTTGTCAACTGCACATTAACAAAGTATATTAAAATAGAAAACCATTATTTGGTTAGAGACTTGAAACTTCTTTTAAAAACATTATAATAGTAGGCTAATGCGTCCAATCTTTTGACTGGTACTGTAATTTAAACTATAATAGGCCGATACAAAATTTTCTTCACATGTCCAATAATACGTGCATGCATGAGATCACAAAAATCATGTTTTTTTTTGTTTTTTTTCAAGAGTGGACATTATATTTAAGTTAATACAGCTGATATGATCCTGTTATCAGAGGGTTTGTTTTAAATAGTCTACCTGACTGAAAGGGCTCATTATGCAGGTCTTTGTCTTCTCAGGTATGAATCACAGCATTATTCATGAACATTCACGCCTCCACGCATACTGTGTTTCTTGACAAAAAGTGTTTTACAAAATTTAAATCAATATATTTTTTTATATGAACGAGTAGGCAGGATGATTTTTACATCATTTTAAAGCAAAAACTAGTCTATAACCTTCCATACCCAGAAGTCTTGTGAACACATATATAATATTAGTTTTATGGCCTTATTTCAGTGACTTAAGTTTTTTTTTTTTTTTAACCACGCATAAACATTATTCCTTCAAAAATACAAACATGTACATGCATGTTGCTCACATATTATGGTAGCCTAGTTCGTGCTGAATACAGTGTAATGACACTTTTTCCATTAATATGTTTATGAACAACTGAAAAAAGCACAAATGTCAGGGCATGTAAAAACTTCTCCAGGGCCCCAAAAATCCTCAAACCCTAGAGGGTTAACACAACATATCCTTTATCTAATTAATACGGGGTGTTTCTTCAACTTTGTGCTCTTTTGTATTTTTATCAATCTTTTTATCTTAAAATATGAAAATGCATCATAAAAATATTAGTGAAATAATCCTAAACAATTTAATTATTTGTGTACTGCCTGTTTTGTATTAAAAATCCAATTTCCACCACAGAATGCTATTAAACATCATTTGAGATGTTTTAAATGTTCATGACTTTTTAGAAACAAAGAAAGAAAAAAAAAAAGACAAATCTCCTTTTGTAGGTACAGTACACTGTTGGACATTGATACTATTTGACAAAATGAACACTATCGAGAGTGTTAAAAAGTGTGTTAAGATCATATACTGTATTTGTTAAATGTCAGCTTTGCCAAAAATGCCCATAGAAACACCCTGCTATGATCTGTACATGTTCATTATAATGTCTTTTACATGGCTTATCAAAAACAACATGAGACTATTTTTCTTCAATAGTTGCACACTTGTTGCCGTCAGACTATTTTAGACTTGGAGCTCTCCGTATTGTGCATTTCCCCAAACGGATAAACGAAAGAGATTATTTCAGTATCAGCGGAGTTAAAAGCAAGTGAGATGCTGGGGCCAAATTGCCCGCCTCTGTCTCTTCATGTGCAATCAATCATGGAGCTCTCCTCGGCCACGCTGTTTTAAAAACAGCTGTAATCTGTGGTCATTGTCGCCAGAGTAGATTGTTTGGCAAACTATTACCATAACTGTCAGGCCAAATCAGAAAAATAATCTCATCACTCCGGACAGATGCAGTTCCCCTGCATTATTGATACGGTCATCTCAGAGAGAGAGAGAATTATAAAACATAGTTCTATTTACAAAGGGAGATTGGCTGGGTCCTTGAGAGTGAGTGAGAGGGACAGGTACTTCCAGGAAGTGAGATATAGGCAGTCCAGAAGGGAGCAGGAAGGGAAGGAAAAACAAATTTCTTGGCTTCTTGGGGTCACCTCACCCCATGGGCTTGCTTCCTCTGTGAAAATGAATCACCCGGATACACCGACTGAATACTCAAAGTGCTTTCCCTGCCTCTGAGGCCTTGACACTTAATATTAGATTTTACCCCCTTTTTTATTGCAAAATGGGGTGGCTGGGGTTGATCTCAATAGCAAGGTAATCTCTGCATTTACTCTTGAAAGCAAAACCGTGTTAGCATTCTAATATTTTTTCCTGCAACTTTGTGTTCGTGGAAGTGTCCATTTTTTCACAGGAGAGTGTAAAGTGATTTGAAGAAAAACACTGAATGCAGTTTGCAAACCCATTGCACAGTTAAAGTCCCCCTGTAGTTAATAATTTTATCCCTTAAAAATCACTCATCTTTGATCACCAAAATGACATGTTTAAAAAAAAAAAATTATCTAAAATTATTCATGCCTTAATATAACTTGAATGTAACTCTACACCCTTGCTTCATTTAGAATATGTGGATACATGAATATGCAAATTAGTCAAACCAGCTCAGAATTCCTCTCGATCAACTTTACTGTAGTAAATGTTGCACAAAACATATTGTACTGTACTGTACTGTACTGTATGTTTGAACCAGAAACTGATTCAGAAGAAGTGGAAGAGTGAATTATACAGGCTTGTCTAAGTCGATGTATCAGAATGGTAATGCTTTTTATGTGTTGCTCTCTACAATGTCGGACACAATTGAAATGATTAGACTTTTGCTTGACTACGTTATCAAACTGCTAATAACGTGTTGCTAATGTAACAAACAATGTCAAACAGCTGCCTTCTAAAAATCAGTATCCTTAGAAACGCTTTCACCCGCTATAGTTCCAAATTTCCTAGATTTTTCATATCAACAAGAAATTATTCTGGGATAACCTGGCTTCTCTTGAGACCCCCCTGCTTCAGGGAATAGTAATGATATGCTAAAGTCCGCCCGCATGTTGACTGGATTGGTTGCATGCAGTGTTTCCAAGTTGCCAAGGAATTGGGCTACTTTAACACTGTTGCCGCAGGTTGTTTTTCATGTGTGCGGGTTGAAGCGACCTCAAATAACATGATAGTTAGCCCCTGGAATGAGAAATCTATCAAGGAGAACCCCACCAAAAAACACGGAATTGTACCCCCAGAACATGGTTTTTACCGGGGGACCCCCCTGAAACGCAATTGGACTAATTTTGATTATTACTTGGGCAGGTTCTGTTGTGAAAACCTGGCAACCCTAGTTGCAAGGTAGTTTGTGATGTAAGAAACACCAGCAATTTTAAACCGTGTTTTTGAGTGTTTTTGCCCTTTTCACTGTTGATTAATGAATATGCACATGGTTTGTCTTAAAACATATTAAAAACACCACATAGACATATAAACAACCTTAATAACTTGGTTTTTACCACAGGGGGTCTTTAAATATTAAAACTACATTGTATTTTTTTCTTAAATCATTTTATGCTCACATCCAGGTGTCTTTCGTGTACGTTCTTTAAATCTCTCCTGTTGACCCGTGCAGCCATGCTGAACCTTGGAAAGCCCTAAATCGCAGGTCCGCCGTTTGACCGGTTGCCAAACTTTGTGTTGTAAAAACGTGTCTTTCGCTGGCACGGGACAAAATTTGGCAGGATAGCATACAGCGGCTTACAAGATCTAGCATATGGAAGGACAAATAGTCTCTCACCCAATGCATCAGGTCTGTGCCATCTTCCCTCACAAAAAAAGAACATGATGGATGTTGGAAGATGAAGGCTGGGAAGGATCCAAGCAAGACTTTCAGCCAATAGTTAGTAACAGCCGGGTTAGAGTTACAGCACCCTTGGCTTGGGAGGGCTTGCCAGGAATATCCGTTGTCGATTTGTCTTAGTGTTTTTATAAAGGTAACCCAATGTCCTTTGCTTGGATTCGTATGATGTTCTCAATGGCTGACATTAGCTTGTTATGTGGTCCGAAATTGATCAAAACTTTGATTTAGCTTTCACTGATTCAATGTTTTAGCCTGAGGCTTGCTTTGGAAATGACTATTTATATATTAAAGCCAATGTTAATGATTCAACAAACCAGTGATTTACACTAAAAATGACTAGAGAACCACTTGCTTCTAAAATTATTATTATTATTTTTTTTAGGTGGAAAATTACAGAATGGCTCAATAAAGATTTGTATTTGTTCCACTCTAAAATGTTACTCTGTTTTTATAAGAAATTTTATAAGTAATTTTTGTTACAACAAAATTTTGTTGTGACGAATATTTTTAGTAATGTTTCTGAGTAACTGCAAAATGACCCATAAATGATTCACTGAGTGGGTGAATCTGATTTAAACGATAACTTCATGTCTAGTTTGTGTGTTTGAATGACTAATGACTAAAAAAAAAAAAAGATATCTGAAGGAAACATTTTAATTACTGTCACAATTTTTTGTTTTTTGTACATTTGAGATCATTTTAGTTGCAATCTAAATGACGTAATGATGTCTGCTTTGTAATATTAATGTATGTGAAGCAGGATTGTTTTCTCGCTCATTGACTCTAGTACACATTTCCCTTTAAATTAAGTGTCTAATATTAAGATCTTACATTTTGAAATACCTTCAAGCATTTTACCATACACAAAAAGCAATTTACAGTATGTAGTCATTTATGAAACTAAGTGACATCTTTTCATTTTCCTCTGTGCTGATTATGTACCTGCGATTAATCCCATGAATTACATCCTTATTTTAACATGATTATCGCATTCACGTTAAAAAAAGAAAGAAAAAAAATTAGCAATCTGTATTTTCCCCCTGACAAAGAGCCATGCACAAAGAGTGAAAGTAAATGTGCTGTGTCACAATTGATCATCCTTGAGGGGAAAAAGAATGTCTGAATCAATTGAGGCTAAGATTGAGAAACATTTGCTCAGGACACTGGGCAGAACTGGCAGTGGGACTTCAGGACCTGAGTGTGATAAATTTGTCCTTATTATCCCTATTGATGTTTAAATTTCTTCAGGGCTGTAAGTACACAGGCACAAGGCAGTGACAGAGGTATGGCGACCTCCTTCGATCCATAATTTACACCTGTTAGTGGACTCCCCTATCGTTTGTGAGTACACTCAGGCTTAAAGGTTAACAAAAGAGACGCTGGACCGGCTCTGCTGCCGAGGCAACGGATCAATGTCAAGTAAATAACCTTTTCTACCTTATTTCCCGAGCAGTATTGATCCGTTTTCCCCCTCCCCGTTTTTCCTCTCCATTCAGCATTTTGTCATGTCTCCAGCCAACACGGGACACGCAACAGCAGTTTCCCATTGGAAGTGCAAAGTGTCATCTCATGACAGTCCTATTTTGAATGATTTCTCTGTTATGGCACGTAAAGATGATCATTTCTTGGAGAAGACAGTTCATGAATTATTCATTTTAAGAGATGAATCAACTGTTGAATTCCTATGTGGAAAAATAAAATGTACAATAATTAACACTACACTATACAACATATGGACACTTTAGTGTTCATGGTACAATAAAACATTCACTAAGTAAGTAATAGTTATGAACAACATGCACATAATTTGTAATTATATTGTAGAGATGTTTGTAATTAAACATTGACCATTGTTAGTTTTATTATATTATAAAATTGTTAGTTCCTGTCCTTAATTCTTTTTGGTAAATAGCTGTGTTTTATTCACGATAAAACACAACTAGGACCACTTCACCCAACGTTTCTGTGTATCACTACACAACACACTTAGCAACCACTTAGCAGCGTAAACTGTTTGTTCTCAATTGATATTGTTCATTGAAGCTTACTGTATTATGTAGAAGAGTATCGTGAGAAAGAGATCGAGTGAGCGAGTTTATTACCTGCATTTAAATTTAGCATTTTCCTTCAGGTCAGTCCTATGTTCATAATAAAAAATCTTTTTAAATGTCCGATGTATTATCTTGTCCTTTTAACAGTTAAGGGGTTTTCCTTGACTGACAGCGCTGGTTAAAGCATTTGTCAGTTGCGTCTTGTTTTGTGTTCACAAAAATTCAGTCTTTTCAATATACGCTGTGTTCCAAATTATTATGCAAGTGACACATCAGTAGGATTTCAGTACAATAAACATTCAGATTTTAGTTTTTTTAAGAAAGTGTTTGTTTATTTATCTGTGTCTTTTTAGATAACTGGTATCAATCTCAGACAAAATAATTTGTCAGGTCTACTTAGGTAAATGGAAACCCTACTTAGAGGTTGTTCACATTATTAAGCAAGTCACAGTTCTCATGCAATATGGGGAGGAAGAAAGATCTTTCTGAAGATGAAAAGCATGAAATGGTGCAATGGTGTGCAAAAGGCATGAAAACAACCAATATTGTGTGAAAAGTGAATGCAGATTATCGAACTATCATAAGATTTGTGGGTGATTTAGAGCACAGCAGAACTCGGTCAGATAAAGGCTTATTAAGGAAGGTTTCTGTCAAACAAGTTAATTGTATTAAAAGGTCAGCTGTGTAGTTTCACGGTCAGGGACTATTTTTTCTGGTGGAAGGAAGGCATTTACTGATTTTGCTTCATGAACATAGCATTGATACATATTTTTTTAATATTTATATTGTGTGGTAACCGTTTTATAAAAGCAATAAGGTACTTGCTTACTTATTATAAAAAAACGCATTACTTTTAAATGTACGCAAAAGTAGCGTAACACATTACTTTCCATAAAAAGTAACTGAGTAGCTTAATTTTATGAATTAACAATATTGTAAAGCATTACTTTTAAGTAAGTAACTTTCCCCAACACTATTATATTATCTTATACAAATTAAGTGGGCATATATAAAATACATTTTTGAATAAAAACAGAAATTCAATAGCAGCATTAAACAAAATAAGATTCTATAGGCTCGGTTGAATAATCTTAAGACGGACAACCCGGGAGGCTGCAGTTGGTCGCCAGTGTTTTGTTTGCCCCCATTTTCCCCTTTAAAAGCACAGAGCCATAGCAAGAAAAGATGAAAGTTATTTTCTTCAAGTGAGAGCCAAAACCGAATGAGGTCAACCACAACTTAGAATGGAGAGACCCTCTCCACCTTTTCCCATTGCTTTAGTTAAGCATGTACTGCTCAGAGAGATTTGTAATCGTACAGTCCACTTGAGTCACGGATCTCTTTCAAGACAAGAATTCTGAATGACCAAAACATAGTCTTTTCTGGGGAAAAAAGAGAGATTGATGGTTCTTTTTAAAATATTTGAAAAGGCAGAACCAGAAAACGTTCTTGAATGCAGATGAATGTAGCCCAGGGGAAAAGTTGTATTCCATATTGTGCCACTTGAAAAATAGTTTTTTTTTTTTTTTTTTAATGGATGATTAAATGTGTCAGATCTATTAGTTTTAAAACAGAGAAAAAATAAACTAATCTGATCTTTATTTTGACAATTTCCAAGAGCATCGGGATCTCGGTTATTAGGAGTGTTTGCTTTGCTTTCAGTAACATAACATTTAAAAAGAGATTTCCCAAAGCTGCATGTCAATTTCAAATTACCCTTAACAAACAAACTCCAGGATTATGCTGGGATTAACAACACCCTTCTGCTATTGATTGTGTGTAATGCTTTTCATTTCAGTTTGGATTTATTTAGTTTAGTGGCCAGGGTTCATCAATCAGGCCATAGTATTGGACTGAAGGGCTGTGAGGCCTTGGTTGTCTCAATCCGTTCCCTGGTTCAGTGGCAAGTGAACTACTCAGAGAACCAGATATTTCTATGGCTGCCCAACTGACAAAATCAGCCTGAGAATAAACTGCATGTTTCTACAACCAAGTTATTTACAACCAACTAGTTATTATTGTATAGTTAATCTATGTTTTTTGTATTAAAGGGATAGTTCACCCAAAAATGAAAATTTTCCCATGATTTACTTACCCTCAAGCCATAATTTGGCATAATATCCCATAAAAGGTATAATTTTTGGGTGAACTATCCATTTAATGGTACATTAGTATGACCATCCATCCATCCATCCATCCAGTACATTTCTATGACTTTTATTTAATAAACTAAAATTTGGTATTTTTCTCTATTTTGTTTTTTTTTAAATTATAGTATGTTATTTTTAATTAAAAATAAAATTATACAATAATATTATAAATTATAAAATTTATTTATAAATGATCATTCCTTTTGAGCAAATTGGCACTGTATTTTATAATGCCTACAGCTAAGATGCATAATAAACAAATTAGTCAACACCAAAAGGATATCAGTCATGGCGTGTTATACAGCTTTTGTTGGTAGATGCCAGCTGTTTTAGCATGTGACCTCTTGATCACAACGGTAATTGAGCCATCAGTGTCCCAGTGTTTAGTAGATCAAGACCCTTACTAGTGCCCGAATTATAGTGTTCACAACATACTGATTGACGTCAGGAGTGGAATGAGACACACCCTCTAGATTGTTTTGTCTAGGCTGCTGTCCAGTGGACTACTATTGATTTCCCCTGGCCTGTGCAGATCCCACTCCAACATGAGTGATTATCAAGCCTTTTCCTTGTGATGACACTGCACTTAGGTTCCATCAGCTCAGCTTCTCTTTGATGAATGTGCCCTGCGCTGCGACTCCCTCCCCTTGTGACATACACACTGGGCTGCGAGTGCTTGTTAGTCTGCAAGCTCTTGCTCTATGTGGTTACAATTCCACATCAAAGTGGTTGCTACACACTCTGTTCTTGTGTCCACCCGCCCCTAACCATGGATATACATTCTGTGCAATTATTCATGAATGCTGATGTCGGCCATGCTGGTGTTTAGAAAGGAGCATGCAAATACCAAAGGGTCAGACTCTATTTCGTTGCTACGTAGACTTTGTAGAGTGGATGCGAAGCCCGTCTGTAAGAGGTGTAAATAAATGGAAGTGACATGGATGGAGAGGGAGGAAAGAATAGTTTTGGTTTCCAAATGCCATAAAATTTCTCATTTCCTACTCTCTGAGTGAGCAAATCACTCACATGCTCTCTGTACAGTTGTCACATAGGAAATAATATAGCTGCGGACAAGTCCTCTGTGGCTGCTTGTCCTCAGCTGAACTTGTATACACAGTTGTGTACATCTGTGCCCCAGACACAGTTAGATCCTGAACTTCTATTGATTTTTAGGGGCCACTATGGGTGAGAGAAATAGCACTGAAACACAAGGTGAATGGGAGTCCATGTTCATGCCCTTGTGCTACAAGAACACCTAGTTTTGCGTGTCTGTTGGAACAAGAGCTCTCCAAGGAGAACAGCAAACCTACAAAACAAATTAAATCAGAGGGCAAACCAGGAGCAGCAGGAGAAAAAAAAGGTATTTAGGAAAAAAAAACTGGTTGGTTAAAAATAAAATATGGTAAATGCTTTACATGACATCTAAAGCCACTTTTTTGCACTTACCTGCCACATTGTCTCTGAATTATCATAATTTGAGGGCTTTTTCCTAAAAAAATGTTATTGATATGATACATGGAATTACTTGCAGTTAAATTAAATTAATTATTAATCAATTAAATTATCAATTAAATTAAACAGCCCCACGTAACCCCTTAACTGTCACCATCAATAATATATCAGTCTAAACCTAAAATAATATTGACAAACTATATATCATTTGAAAGCTTACTGATTGTAGTTTTCATATTTCTGACTTGATTCAAGACAAATGACAGAGGAACAGTAATTTATTAATTTGCAACAACAATATTTTCAGACTCATGAGCTATGTTCGGACATTTATTTTGAAATAGCAATGAAAATGAAAAATCTTGTTCTTTTTGTATGTCTTTTATGTGTTTGTTAAAGCAAATACTGCCATTCTGCCCTTACTACTTCTGAATAGGATGTCAGTTTCATAAACTGTATGAACATTATGGAGAAAAAAAAGAAGAAGAAAAAAACAGACAAAAAAAAAAAAAAAGGGATAAGGTCACTCAAATCATAGGCTATATGAAAATAGTAGAGTCCTTATGTGGTCATCAATGGAGCCTGGATGATATCTAGTGGAAAAGTTTGCTTCTGCGCCCAAACAAAATCTTACTGAGAGCTCAATTTTTGAGATATCAACCAAAAATTTTGAAGAAAAAAAAAAAAAAAAAATTGATCCGATTTTAGATTTTCTTTCAGTTTTAGAGTAAAATGGTTCTGTAAAATATATATTTTATATAAATTATAAGAAATCAAATTTTTGCATTTTATACTTTCCTAAACTAAAACTTTAAATAACCTTTTTTTTTTATTTTTTATTTCACTTTCATATTTTTTCTTTTACTTCTAAAATAATCTGCCAAGTGTTCCCTTTATAAGGAGACCAAACTTAAGTCTGTGCTCAAAAGTATTCAAGATATAAAACAATTTAAGTTGGGGTCTGTTCCCCAATAATGGGAGTGACAGTTGTGTTATTTTGTGGCATTGCTTCCAATTGAGTTTCTGAATTTTCTGAATCTAAAATCCATCCATCCATCCATCCATCCATCTCTTTGAACTGTAATTCTGCAAATTATTCTTCCTATCATTTCAGTCCAACTTCCTATGGGGTGTGGAATTTAAATTCACACTCATGAATTGAAAGGGAGCCAATTATTCAATACTAAATTTTACCTAACTTTCGTTTTAGTATTACTATTGTTATTAATTTTACTTAATTGCATGTAATATATACACCACGATTCAAAGTTTTACAGAAAAGACTCAAAATGCAGAATAAGAGCAGGAAATATCTGTGAAGCAAATACATTATGTGAACATTGTGGCAGGGTTGTAACATTTCTCCATTATAATCTGTGTGTCAACTATCTCAAAACTCTCTTGCATGTGTGTGCCTCTCTTGTGTGCTTTACATCTGTAATAAGAAGTATGGGTTTGGGTTGCAGATGGCATTAAAGTGCAACATGTTCACACACAAACTGCACTGTCTGCCATTCACAGCATCATTAGAAATGAGTCCCGGATAGATGTATCTCCGTGACCTGTAAGGCATAAGTCTGAAAGTGTTTTTTTTTTTTTTTTTTTTTTTCTCCTTCTGTAATGTACATGACAGATGTAAAGCTCTGGATGGCTTTCTCATATTACAAAATAGGATTTTCTTTTAGCTGAGGCTTATCAAAGAGTCATTAGAAAGAATAAATACACAGTTCAGTGTGCATTTGAGTGCACTCCTTATAGGACTTTAAAATGAATATTCCACAAAGCCATATTTCATAGTGAACTTTTGACACGTGAGAACAAAAAAGGCATTGAGCTGAGGCTATACAGTGTGAAACAAAAGAGGAGGCACTGAAGGACAAGCGATGGGGCCCTTCGGCTGCTATTCTGGAGTCTGGGAGCATGTGCCGCAGGTCCAATGACAAAGAGCACCTGCTGGTGTCACAGAGCTCTGGGGGAAGCTGGAATATGGTTGGGTGGTGGGGGGCTGGGGGCGGAGTTGTTGTCTGAGGGAGAAGTTTATGAGAGACATGGATGCAGGGGTTATTTTCAGTAATGTGAATTGATCGCAGCGACTCCGGGTGTTTTGAAGAAGACCACCAGCAGGTCTGTTTTTGTGAGCCAAGACCTTTACTTGTCATTCACTTTTTAAGCAGGTGAAAAATGGCAAATGGTGCCCCAGTTCCTCTAAAGGTGTAGGGCCTGCTGACACAGACTAATGGGTCCTAGTTCATGAGGTTAGTGCACACCACATGTGTGTTAGTGGAAATGTTGGTTCTGTCCAATTACATATGAAATATATATCTGTCTTCCAAATGTAAACTGCTTAGAGGGATATTTCATCCCAAAATCACAATTCTGTCATTATTTATGTACCCATGGCATTTTAAACCTTTTTCAGTACAACACAAAGTTTTTTGTGACCAAAATTATTCATTGATGATCTGGTAACTGTTACGACCGGATCATGTCAGTGAGTTGAACTGAAGAACTGGATTAAACGGACAAATTGTTTTGTTAACTGGATCAAACAATTCAGTGAAAATATTTGAATTATAAGAATGATTCATGAAACACTGCTCAAAAAATATATTGTTTATAAATCGCTATTCCTTTCATTAACTCTATGAACAGACCAAGAAGAATTGGTGCAAGATTTTATGTGTTCCTCTCACAAAACTTTGACTTATGGACCAATTTTATGGTCTTTTTTGGCTATTTTGGAGCTTAGCCTCAGCTAAGCTTTTATATATATATATATGTATGTATATATATAACTACTTGCAGAGAATATAATATTAATTAAATAAAAGGTCACTTAGGTGCACTTGAATAGAGTACACTTTCATGACACATGTACACTTTTAATTTTTTTAAATGAAAATTTTAACTAAAAAATGTTTACTTAAATCATGTTGTAATACTACACATTGCAATCACACTTATTTTGATGTTGAATTATAGTACAATTGAAGTACTTGAGGTACATTTTAACTGTAGCATGTTATTTGATCTTGTATTTACAGTTAATGTTTTACATTTACTAAATTGCAAATTCATCATTTCAAATATGTAATTACAAATGAATTTAAATACATGACATAAGCTTCAATAGAAATGACAATGAAGTATATGCTAGTTTACCATAAATGCTTGTTTGTAACCATAATTCTCAAAGACAATATAAGTAATTATGAAATTACATATACCCCTGGTTTCACAGACAAGGCTTAAGCCTAGTCTCAGACTAAAATGCATGTTTGAGCTGTATTAACTGAAAGCAACTTGCACTGACATATCTTAAAATATGTCGGTGCCATTGTTTTGTCAAGATGCACACCAGTAATGTTTTTTTCAGAGGCATGTTTATAAAAGCTACTTATGTCCTAATTGAACTAAGGCCTAATCCTGGCTTAATCTAAGCCCTGCCTGTGAAACCAGGGCATAAAGATGTACTTAAGTCCTTCTTAAGTGGGTCAAAAAAAGATCTATAAAGTTAAACTATAATACATTTTCATTTAATTGTAAATATCATGCAGTTAAGTGTCAGAAAACCTTTTAAGTATACTTTAAAATATATAATTTCCATAATAAGCACTCTTTTAAAAGTATGTCAAAGTTCTTTTTTCACAAGGGTATCCCTTTTAGTTATGCCTTCTGTGGTGTAGTGCATCGGATCTGCACTGTGCTGAGGAGGGCAGAACTTCTAATTATGAGTTTAGATTACTGCAATAAAAGATTGTTGTGGAGAAAGGCTTAAGTTTAACCAAGCCCCCATTGTATAAATATTCCTACACTCCAGGCTGAGGTTTGTACTGTGGTTTTGGCAGTGTATCAGATGTGTTCATGCTTAAATCAATCTGCGGTTTAAAAAGAAAGAAAGAAAAAAAGACACACATGAAAAGTGACAGCTCAATCTCTGAATACTGTCTGGAGGCGTTGTAAGGGAAGACAGTGTCACTTTCTGCTTCTCTGTTAAATGGTAACCTTAGTTAGCATAGCTTGTGGCTAATGTTAACATATCATTTGAGCTTGTCACCTAGAGGTTAGAGTTACATCCCTGTTTAGATCTCAGCAATTAATAGTATATTAGTGGCACTGAGTCAACCACATACTCTATAGGTGTGTCACTGATACATTTAGTGTAGCTTTGCATGCCATGTCCCTCATTTTTTTGTTGTTTTGTTTTGTTGTTATACACTTATACAGTATGAAAGGCATTTTACATGGTGGATAATAGCCAACAAGCCTTGCTTACAATCCTTTCACATCTCTCGTGTACAAAAGTTTTCTACACACAAGATTGTCGAATGTGTCAGTGCAAATGCGGTGATGCCTAAAGGATTAGTTCACTTTAAAATACAAATTACCCTAAGATTTACTTATTTAACCCGTGTCACGTCAGTTAAATTTTTTTCATAAGTTGAATACGGAAGGGTAGGATGTAGCACTTTCTTCGTAAGTTCAATATGGAATGTGGTCTGGCGGAAGCTAGATATTTTACTTTATAACTTGTTCAGTATGGATATTTTTCTTACACAAACGCATCACTTCATTTCATAAGGCCTTTATTACTGGAAATCACGGAAATGGCAAACAACAATGATCCAATCAATTCCTGATGGATAAAATCAAGTACTGCTCTACATTTTGTCTTGTTCAAGAAGCTGTTTCTCTTGGATACAACAATAGGAAAGAAGACTATCACAATTCCGTTTCAAACTGACGTTAATTAAAATGTATTTTATGTTGCATTATTTTATTTAAAATTTTTATTGATTGGCAATTGTATTCACTCGCTCATCAGATATGTCTGTGATTGACTACAATAAGCAACACTTCAAAAACATGTTTTAAATAGACATCAATGATGCTCTTCACCGAGCGCTTACACAGATACACACAGGAGCATTTAAAAGCAGGCGTCTATCAGCAGACACTCCCGCTTTCAAAACAAAAATTCAAACACTTCCGTGTGCTTTCAAACGCTCCTGTGCGTTGATCATTGTAGCCAATCACAGACATATCTGATGAGCGCGTGAACACAAAGGCCAATTGTAGGGTGTTTACGAATCCGCTCAACAGTGCTCAAAGCGTCGCATTTTTAAAATTTCAGTACTGACTTGGTATCACGTTTGGTACTTTTGACAACACTAGTTTTATTGGTGGGTAGACATTGGTCTCTGTGTAAAATCACTCATTGTTCACTATTCCTTTTGTAGTAAATGCAGTATACAGAGAAAAAAAAGAGTGATTCTGACAGTTTTTATGAAGGAAGCTAAATGTCACTAGATTGGTTGTGATTGCATATGCATTTCTGATTGGTCAGTAACATTGCAATGTGCCTACATTCTGACCACGGTTACTTGACTTAGAGTAATAGCGCAATGAATGGAAAATACTTTAGCTGGGAATTGATGGATTTTTCTTTTTTTTTTTTTTAAATATTTCTTAATTTTATTTTTGGGGGAGGTGGGAGGGTGCTGGCAGTGGTCGTCAGGGTGGTTCAAAACAGCAGTGGAAGCATTGGCTGCAAAATGAAGTCAGGCCTCCAGGTTTTTCTGAGAAAAAAAGTTCTCCATGGTCCAAGGTCAATGACCTGCTCTGTAGCACTCTCCAGTCCACCTCGGGGCACCTGCTAATGTCAGGCCTCTTTTAGATTCCCCAAATCGTGGCTCACCACTGGTTATTTTCAGCAGTGCTAAGTGATCCCAGTGACCCTGGAGGTCTGACATGCTGCTTTTTTTTTTTTTCTTTACCAGAAGTCAAATGCCATAGCATTGCCCCGGGATCAAAGCCTTCAAAGTCAAACTCTGCTTAGGCAGCCATTGAAATCAGACCCCTGAGTCCAGCCAAGGATGCGGATGGAGTCGGATCATGGCCTAGCTGTAACTCAGATGGTAGCCAAGTGGTGGGGGCAAATGCATTCTCTCCCCCCTGTGAAATAGCTCTTTTATTGGGGTCAAAGTATAGCTAACTGTCGTGGCTCAGAAGGCTCATTAAGTTGCACCTAATGGACAGAGTGTTGAATATTTCTGTAAAACTGTGAACACTATGTTTGCGTTTGTTTTCCATGGCCTCACGGCACATGTGGCTCTATTTAGGGAAATGTTTTTCGGGAAGTCTTGACAGTTTTTGTATTACTTTTCCACACTAACATGTGATGACATGCGGTCCTTGAACTTGTGTGTGCCAACTCATGGAAAATTAATAAATAAACAAAAATGTCTAAATAGAAACCAAATTATGGTAGCACACAAATGAGGATGGCAAACAAACATGTATCTTTTTGTAGCTAAATTAATTAACAAAATGTTATGAATAGTATGTCAGAACACAAATTATGGTAGCACACAAATGAGGGTGGCAAACAAACATGCTTCATTTTATATGTATGTTTTATACTACAATGAAAAACGTTTCCCCCCTTATTTTGAAGAAAGGATTCAAGAAAAAACAACTATATCTCACAATTATAACATTATGAGCCAGATTTACTAAACAGGGCCAATAAGCGTGAGAGTTAACCCTCTGGGGTCTGAGGATTTTTGGGGCCCTGGAGAAGTTTTTACATGCCCTGACATTTGTGCTTTTTTCAGTTGTTCATAAACATATTAATGAAAAAAGTGTCATTACACTGTAATCAGCACGAACTAGGCTACCATAATATGTGAGCAACATGCATGTACATGTTTGTATTTTTGAAGGAATAAAATTGAAAAAACAAAAAACTTAAGTCACTGAAATAAGGCCACAAAACTAATATTATATATGTGTTCACAAGACTTCTGGGTATTGAAGGTTGTAGACTAGAGTTTTTGCTTCAAAATGATTTAAATATTATCCTGCCTACTCGTTCATATAAAAAAATATATTGATTTAAATTTTGTAAGACACTTTTTGTCAAGAAACACAGTATGCGTGGAGGCGTGAATGTTCATGAATAATGCTGTGATTCATACCTGAGAAGACAAAGACCTGCATAATGAGCCCATAATGAGGTAGGCTATGTGAAAAAACCCTCTGAAAACAGGATCATATCAGCTGTATTAACGTAAATATAATGTCCACTCTTGACAAAAAAAAACATGATTTTTGTGATCTCATGCATGCACGTATTATTGCACATGTGAAGAAAATTTTGTATCGGCCTATTATAGTTTAAATTACAGTACCAGTCAAAAGATTGGACGCATTATCCTACTATTATAATGTTTTTAAAAGAAGTTTCAAGTCTTTAACCAAATAATGGTTTTCTATTTTAATATACTATGTTAATGTGCAGTTGACAAACTATACATCATTAAAAAGATCTAAGACTCAAGCTTCACATTTTGACCTCTATTTTACTCTTATAGTGGCTTTTAGCTTAAAAGCATGCAAATTTTGGAGAAATATTGATGGATTCTCATATGTTTATGTAAATTTTCTATGCAGTGGAGTAATATTTATTCAATATTTATTGTCATCACTATGAGCGCTGGATACTCTGATGTACTGTGTTTTCCATTCTTACTTGCAGCCGGAGGGCGCTCTGTGCACATTTAGTCCACAAATGACACGTAATGAAGAACAGGCATACCATGTGACATTCCAGGAACTAACAGAGGCTTCCAGACATCGCTAACCATTGCTATAACATGCAGATAAACACTTTTGAAGATAATAAATACACGATTATGACGATGTATACATGTATTGCCTCAGAATTTGCGTCTGAATAGAGCACTCGCTCCGTGGGCGTGGCCGCATTAGCGGATAATGAGCTGACTCACGGACGTCTGACATTTAAAACCTGACATTTCAACTTTTCTTTAGACATAAGTCTCATTTTTTTGTGATTAGTATTCACTAAGTTACAGTTCATTTTCTGAGAACTATCAGATTGGACTTCGTTCAGAGGGAGACGAAAGATCACGCATCATGTTAGTTTTCTGTATTTTGCAAAAAGCACAACATTTTGTTTTTAGTCTGAGTGTACTCAAATAAAAGAAGATATTTCACAGATTAAAATGGTGTATAACTCTTAATTGTATGTGCAAAATTGATGGATTATTTTGAGTCTCTTTCATACTGATAAGAAAAAAGCAAGGTGGTATCGCTGGCGCGACCACCCGACCCCTGAGTGTTAAACGCCATAAAAGCGCCGATAGGAGTGGAAAATTCTGTGCATGATCTACTGACGACGCAAAATTAATGAACACAGACGCAGCCAGATCATTTTCATAATGACCAACGCAATTTACCAAATTAGTGTCTGCTTTAAGACATGCTTTTTGTAGCCGTTAAATAATGCCGCAAATACCAGTAAATTGACTAGCGCAAACCTTAGTTAATCACCTTGCATGATTCATTTAAATACTCTCCTCCCATAAATATTGCGTCTGAAAGGGAAAGTCCTTCAAATTCATATGCAATAAGGTCAAAAATAACCCTGTCCACTGTCAACCCTGTCCGCAGTTTTTTTGACTGCTTGAAATCCTGACAGTTTTTAAAAAATATATATATATATAATTTTTTTTTTTTTCAAAAGTGGGTTTGCGCTGGCGCAAGCTGTTAGTATATCTGGCCCAGTTTCTCATAATTGCAACATTATATCCCTTAGTATTACAATTCAACTTCATTTTTTTGTAATTGCAACTTCTTTGGTACATGTGACTTTTTCCTCACAATTGCGACTTTATCTCACAATTGTACCATTTTTTTCTCATAATAACTATTATCACTATTATAACATTATATCTCCTAATATCACAACTTCTACTTTTTTCCATATTTGCAACTTTTTTTTACAATGTGACTTTCTTTCAATATGACAATATGATCTCAGAATTGTGACTTTATATCTGACAGTTTTAACATAATTTCTCATAATTGCATCATCTCTCCTAATATAAAATTGAAATGTTTTTATTTTTTATTTTCGACTTTTCTCACAAATGCGACATATCTCATAAAGTGATTTCATAGCACACAATATGATTTTTCTTACTATTGCATTTTTTTTTTTCTCGAAATTGTACATTATTTCTTATTTTAAATTTATCTCACAACTACTTTTTTGTCTCTAAAGTGGAAATTAGCTTCCATATTAATATTTAATGATGGAATGGTATTCTAAAACTTTGGCCATGTTCTCTGCCGTGCACTCGGCCATGCACTCTGACCTCAGTATAAATTGTGTGCTTACAAACAGGCCATTAAACCTGCTTGCATTGTTCATAGACTTGAGCGGAACAAAGTTACCCGTCTATTGGAGCCAATTTTTTGATGTATAAAATCCTGGGTCGAGAAACATTAACTACACACAATCTCTCTGTTCATCCCTCCCTGGATGTCAGTCTGTGTGTTCTTTCCCTTTCCTGTCCCCTACCCACACCTTCCAATACGCAGGAAATGGCGTCTGGCCTCTTGACAGATAATGTGACACACACGTGTGCGGACGGAAACTGGGGCTGTGAGCCACAAAGGGCCACAGTGGGTCCTGGCCCCTGATAACATCAGGGAAGGAGAAGAGAAGAGAGGTGTCTACGGGAAGTTACCAGGTTTGGGAAGGCCTGGAGAATCCCGGTTATCTCCCAGAGGAGTCAGGAGTTGGAGTGTGGCCCTCCCCGGCAGCAGGCCAGGCTATGGAGTGTTGGGACCTTTGTTTGTCATCACTATTTCCTCTCCATCCTGTGTCATGACCTTACAGAGTTCATTTCAAACTTGAGAAGTCATTGACTGCTTCTTAAACCTTCAGAATATGGAAGAAGTTGATCATTAGATGAATAGACTTGACTGCTTGTTATCAAGGAATTTGTGAAGGAAAAAGGTGTGTTTGTGCAAAAGTGCTTTAGCTGTGGAATGCAAAGCGAGAACCACATATTGTCATTTTGACTGAGACATAACAAATATTTCCTCTACATCTTCACTTTCCAACAATGCTTTGGTGGGGTTGGCGCTGTAGAATGATTCTGGTCTAATTTTAACTCATTTGAATTTAATTGATTGCGGAACCAATTTATTTAAAAGTTACGCTTTTGAATGTTGCAAATTATCAAATTATTTTCTAGTGTACATAGTTAATAGAATATTATATCATGCAACTCATATGAAGTCTGTGATTGATATTGTATCTGTAACACTTTACAAGATTTGTTTAGGTGTCATGAACAATAATGATCAACACTTTTACACCTTTATTGATTTATATGAATGAATATTATTGAATAAATACAATACTTAATAACAATAATAATTTAAAATGATTCTATATTTAAAATTGAATTTCATTTATTAATCCAGGTTCATTTTTTATTATACATTTTTAACATTTCAAGTTATACTAAGGTTGTATTATAAACAAACATACATTAACATTGAGCAATTGTATATTTATACATTAAAATAAATCTAGATTAATAAATGCTGTAATGCTGTAAAAACGTATTAGTTCATACCTAATACATTTACTAATGTCAGTGTATTGAACTTCATTGTGAACCTTAAATGGATAGTTCACCCAAAAATGAAAATTCTGTCATTATTTACTCACCCTCAAGTTTTCCCAAGTTTCTTTCTTCTATTGAAAAAAAATAGATGATATTTTGAAGAATGTGGGTAACCAAACAGTTGATGTCCCCATTGACTAACCCTAAAAAGGTTTAGAACAACTTGAGGGTGAGTAAATGATGACAGATTTTTATTTTTTATTTTTGGGTGAACTATCCCTTTAACTGTTTTTTAATTGTATCTTATACAAGCATATGCATTAAGTCTTTTAAACTGCTTTCTCAGTCCTGTGAGCACATCAAACCCAGATCTCTGCTTTGAGGTTTGCAGTACAACATCTGCATCGGTTACATCTGCAAAATTGATGACTTCAGGATGCTCGGGTCCACTGCAGAAACCAAACTTCAGGAAACTTAGCCAAATCGTTCGGTGCTTTGCTCTCAGTGCGGAAATGTGTTTTCATCTTGTTATTGTTACAGATAAAAACTTTGTACATCCCTTCCACCGCTGCTAGCCTTTCATTTTAAAGAAACCGCTCCCCTGTGCCCTTTAAAGAGCAACACACCGCCACTCGAATTTAGAGAAAGTTGTTTGCTGGAAGACACCCAGGTTCTCACTCTTTACTGGATCAGACTAATGTCCTCAAGAGCTTATTTCTGAGAGTGAAAGAATTTGATTAAGGGCTGTTTGATGAATGATGCCTTACCTGTCATAATCTTTTGATATCTGTCTGTCAAGATTAATACAGTATTAAACTTGGCCTGTAAATCAATGTCTTTTCCCCTTTTTCCCTTATCGTCAGCTTATGGTTATCACTAGTAGGTAAGTAGGTAAATGGGTCTTTAGTGCGGGTAACTTGTGGCAGAGTTTGCATCGGGCCACCAGGTGAGGGAACTCAACTAGCATAGCAAAAGAGAAGTAAATCATGCCTGCGTTTTAGACGCAGACTATAAAGTAAATCTACTGACATTTCCCAACTGAGTCCGTTTACATTCCTGCTTCCTTAATTCTGTCACTCCCCTAGTTTTTCTAATGTGCCAGTAAATCTTTCAGGCAATGAAAAAAGCTAAGAGACTGATTCATGAGCCATGCAAGGTGTTGTGCCTCATCAATGTTTCTCTTAAAAATCTGGTTCCACTTGTAAATTTTAGCTAGTGCGATCATTAGCGGTCTGCGAGGCATGGCAGCCGCAAGGCTATCCTTTTCAGAGGAGTTAAAGAACTCTCAAGCCGCCAAGTCAGTAAATTCAACTGACGTTTCTTATGTTTCTGTAGTTGTTTTTGTCAATCTGCCTGTCTTCCACTCTTCCACTTTTAAGAAATCTTGCCCAAAGCAACACAAGCTTGAGATCTTTTTCAATAAAATCCAAAGCTATAAGAACCACCTTTCTCAGAGAAGCTTGATCTCATTAGGAGACAATCCCCATGTCCACACCGCTCAATGTTTGTCAGGAAGGGTTTGGGAGGGGGAATATGATTCCGTCCCCTCCGGTCGTACATAACCACAGTGGATGGGGCTGGAAATAAAGGTGGAGGTTAAAAAGTACAGCTGGTCTTTAAACTGCAGTACCTCTACCTTAAGGATGGCTTGATTTATGGAGGCATCTAATGGTATCTCTGTCCTGATCTGTGCTGCCTTTCACCCTTCTCTCATCCCCAGCTTTAAACTCATCAGGTTCTTTCAGGGCCCCTCGTTAATCCTGGTGCCTACAAAGGAAGGTACGGCTGCAGAGAATTAAGGATTTGGGTCCTCCACCCTCTGCTGTCCCCCGCTAAATGATGAATGATAAACTGATGAGCAGGCCTAATCCAGAGAAACCCACTCCCGCTGGCTGCCTTTACATCCCCCATACAGATGTACTCCTGGGTGGAAATTTGCCATGAAATTGGGAACTGGTTTGTGCAGAATTCCTTATATGACGCTTTAGTGAATGAATAGGTACAGTTGACCTTCAGTCCCGAGGCTTTGGAGTAACATTCCCTCGTTATGCTTTGCTGCAATGGTGGGTGGGCCATATTTCTATCACTTCCAATGAAAGAGATCATGTGTATTTTTATGAGACAGCTCAGTCTCTTCTGAATGTAACTTTAGTGTGAAAGAAAAACAAAACAAAGTATTTCTGAGAAAAGACAAAGATGAAAAAATTTAACATTTTTGATAATTTAACAAAATTAAAATAAACAAAAGAAAAAAAAATGTTTTTCAATTCAAATTGTTTTAATTGATAATTGATTTTAATTATTTAATTTTTAAATTTCAATGAAAGGGTTTACCCAAAAATTAAAATTCTGTAATTAATTACTCACCCTCATTTTGTTCCATACCCATAAGACCTTAGCTCCCCCATTGACAGCAATGTAATTACCACTTTCAAGGCCCAGAAAGGTAGTAAAGATGTTAAAATAGTCCATGTGACTACAGTGGTTCAACCTTAATTTTTTTTTTTTTTTAAGCAACGAGAATACTTTTTATGCAAAAAAATAATGACTTCATTCAACAATTTCTTCTCCTCTGTTTCAGTCTCTGATACTTTTTTTACGTTGTAAACACAGTGCTGCGCTTCCGGGTTCTATGTAATTGCATTGCTCTTTATGAGGGATCAGAAAGCTCTCGGATTTCATCAAAATATCTTAATTTGTGTTACGAAGATGAACGAAGGTCTGGTTTGGAACGAAATGAGGGTGAGTACCTAATGACAGAATTTTCTTTTTTGGGTGAATTAACCCTTTAAGAATCTTTTATTTATGTAACTTTTTCCTCACTATTTACTGTATGTTTAAAACTAACAGCTATTCTCAACCTACAGCTATGGTAAAGCCCCTTATTTTATTTGCAGGTAATAATATAGTAAAGTTATAAAGTGTTATGTAATATGGTAATTTTAAGCTTTAGGAGAAACTTGGGGCACAGAATGAGCCAATGAGAGTCTTCTTTATGGTATTACCTGAGGCTTACCGCACACACTATGGCAGGTTTATAATTCTAATTGCATGTAATTATCATCTTGTCTTTGTAAATTAGATGATAATAACATGGTTGGGCAGTAAAAGTGACAAACCTATCCCCACTGTGTGGAGGGTCTTTTGTTAGACGATATGCTAAGTAGCAGTGATGGAAGCCTTGATGACAGCTCTGCATATTGAGTGATGTAAAGCCATGGCAATTTGCTGTCATCCCTAGATAAGCAGACAGGTACAAAGTAAAAGGAGGAACGAAGCGTTGAACAGACTAATAGACTAGGTGGCTTCGCTCCTCCGAGGACCCCTCTGGCTTTGCCTTCAGGGAATGTTTTCTAATGGCATCTGAACTGGTGGTTTCCATCATCTAGCAGAAGAAGAAAGCACCCTATACGTCGACTTAAGACGACACAGTTGCTTTTGACGGCCGGCTCTCTCCCTTTGTCTGCGTGGGGGGATATAAGAGCCAGACTGTGAGAGAGTTTGAACATATGTGGGAGATCAAAGGAGTGACCGTCATTATTTTTTCCTGTCAACATCCTGTTTAGCTCGTACTGATAGAAAACAACCCCTCCCTGCTCACATCAAACATATGGAGAGACAAGGACATCAGATATCCTGCGTCAAAATGTGTCCTACGGCAGATTATGCTCACATACTAAAGCTTTCCATGATTGTATGTTGGAATACACCTCAGCAATGGGTTTTAGTCTGATGATAATGTGGTGCGGTGGCTTTTCTGCCTCTCGCAGACTGTAGGCAGCTGTGGCGGACAGACCAAGCGGTCGTGTTCCAGCCGTAAAGGGCTTACGCTTAATCCTCTGTTGTTGCTGTTCAGTGCCGCCTTTATTCTGTAAACCGTTTCAGAGCAAATGATGGCTACCACAGAGTAGAAGCGGCCTCCGTTCATCTCGAGTTCTTCTCACAAGCATGTTCTCCAGCTGCTGGCTGTGTGCATGACAGTCTGTTGTGATCTCTATGACAAGATCTGCTCCCCAGGGGGTCTGTAGAAGAACACACACACGGTGACACACATATGTGCATGCACACACATACACCAACCCCCATCTTTTTCTCTTTCCTCCACCTATCTTCCTTGTTCTCTCTCTCCATCTCCCTCTCGAATACAACAATCCTTCCCCCCCTCTCCCTCCTTCTCCCTCTTGATGTAACCTCTCTGGCTAGACACAAAGAAATCGAGAGAAGGGCCCTTTAAGTTGCAGATTGAGATCTCAAGTGCTGACACAAGAGGAGGACCGATGGGGCTCTGGAGTGATATCTTTGTATTATGCTCATGGTCTCATGGTGCTCATGGCTGCTAGATTACACTCTGATCTAATGCTGACAAAAAATAACCAGAACTAGCTGCACAAGGAAATGGTCTCAGTTGTGGCGTGATTGTTTGGTAGCTGTCAGTGGATAAGAAATGCTACATAGTTAGTCATCATAACCTATACCACATACTCCAACCCATATGTGCTTGTTGTAGTCATTTCAGTCAATCAGCGTGAATCTCTCCTGCTCTGACCACTTCTACTTTTCTAGGAAGACTTTCTGTAAAATTTTGGAACATACAGTAGATGTGGAAATTTGCTTCCAATCAGATCATCAGTAGCCAGGTTTCCATTATAGATTTCCATTACAGATATTTTCTAAATGTCGATGGAAAAAAAAAAAAATATTGCGAAAAGACCATGTTTCCATTAACCGATGTTTTGCGACTAAACCGTAATTTTTTCCTCTCGTGATAAGTCATTCCAAAAATCATGCCAACGGATGTTAGTAGATTTAGGTATATCGCAGCTACTGCACTAGCCATTATTTTTAAACAAAGGAGACGTAGGTGTGGAGGAGCGGCCATGTATGAGGTGTTTCTGGATGTTTCTCCCTCATATCTGCTTCGAGGTCTTGGTATTTTGTGGCATTTCTTTGTTGTTTCGAATCCAGTATTCCCACAATTCTTTTGTCTTTTATGAGTTTAATAAGGAACTCTGTCTCGTGTTCTGTCCAAACATACCGCGCCATATTTAAAGAATGATCGACTTTTACGAACTCCAGGTGACCTGTAAATGCGGAAAAACGTCTCAGGTTACACATGCAACCATGGTTCCCTGAGAAGGTGAACAAGACGCTGCATCCTCTAGAGGGTGCAATGGGGAATGACACTGTCATGCCGGACCCTTACAATTTTTTTTTGCCGCATTGACTTACCATTTGTATATCCACAAAAACAAACCAAAGCCCTCTAGGGGATGCAGGAAAGGGAACGGTTTCCATTGCAGTTTTTCAAAATATTCCTTTTTCAAATTGCCTGAAAAACCACCTCATGCGAACACAACTTTTTTTGCGATATATGGGAGTTTTGCGAAATTGACTTTATTCCATTGGGTGTATTTTCAATTTGCGCAAAGGGTAATGGAAACACAGCTAATGAGGCATTCCAGTTCATCCCAAAGGTTTTGTGCAGGCCAGCCAAGATCTTTTTTTTTTTTTTATGAATTGCTTTGTGCACAGGGGCTTTGTGATGCTGGTTTAGAAAATGACCCTGCATAAACTTTTGCAGCAAATTTGGAAGCACACAATTATCTAGAGTATCTAGAATGTCATTCTGTTGTGTTTCTTTCTTAATATATTATTAAATTTAATATATTCTTGTAATGACAAAGGTGAATTTTCAGCATCATTATTTTGGTCTTCAGTCACATGATCCTTCAGAAATCAATCTAATATGCGGATTTGCTGCTCAAGAAACATTTTTTATTATTATCAATGTTGAAAACAATTGATACTGTGGAAACTGATTTTTTTTTTCTTTGAATATAAAGTTTAAAAGAAGAAGTCTTTAGTACTGTCTATTTTTTGGGATGCTTAGACAAACAGGTCTAACACTTTAAGCACAAAAGTGTTTATGCTTTTCAGGCGACTCACAATGACTCATATTTGTATGAAAGACAGTATTTTAACATTGAAAAGTTACACACATCACCTTTAAATCAGCAGGTGCTGCACACAGGACCACACGAATTCTCAGAAGAATCGTTAAAAGAACTATTCAAAATGGACTGGCTCTGTTGGCTAGCCATGTCCTCCGTCAGGCACTATAACTAATTTGAAATGACTTCACAAATGCCTTTGTCAAAGCAGACAATCTTAAAGTAACTTGATGATGATCTCATGGGTGTAGGCACCCTTGTCCGTTCTGAAACGTAATTATCCATCGGAGACTACAAAAGTGATTTTTGTGGAACTCGCATGCATGGAATGATTGAAGCTGGCGTCAGGCATATAATGTCATACTCTGTCCATACTGTCACAACCCATTACTTCTAAATGGACTTCCATCTTCTTGAGTGAAACCTAACAAAAACAGTTGGGACAGCGAGCAAATGTGCCGTCCCCATATTTTTAGTAATGCACTGTACATTCAATTTTAAGGCTGCGGGTTAGTTTCCAGCCCAACCACAGAAGACTGCTGTTTGAGTCTGCGGCGAAAGCTGATTTGACAGAGATATCTGACAGCTGTGATAGCTGGCTATCAGATCAGCTCTGCAAAATCGAGTTGAGAGAGATAGAACATAATACGAGGATCGCTTTAGAACTCAGCCATGCAGGAATGGCACGAACAAACATTTAACAGTCATGTCCTCTTCCAGTCCCGTCACTCACGGATGTCTATACTGGTCAAGTATTTTGGTGACATTTGTGAGAAAAGTTAAAGGAGAAAGCAGTGCAGGAGTATTTGGAGTTCACGTTTCCTTTTCTGGCACGGTCAAAGTGGATAGCCTGAGGCGTGCTAACCAAAGGCTGGACGCAGGTATAATAATTACCTTACTGTGGAGCATATTATCCGCACACACCTCTTACGGACTGATGAGGGCCTCTAAAGTCTTATCACTGTTTTAATGTAAGCACTCAGCAGAGAGAGCAGCGCCGCAGGCACAGACATGAAAGAGGCTCAGCTCCAGTACTCCACTCCTCCGTGTTTACATTAAGCACCAGGCTAAGAGAGCAGACTGCAGAGCCTGTTTCACATTCAAACTTTTGCACTTTTCACTGTTTTTTTTATTTATTTTTTTTATCAGAGGTAGATGATTGTGGCAATGAATGCACTCTGTCAAACAATTCACTTTCAGCAGTGTAAAAATCACAGCTGGCCTAGTAGATATGCTCTGATCTACAATTTCTTAATTATTTCATTATTTACTTTCTCTGACAGAACTTTCTTTTTTTTGCTAAAATAATTCTAGACAGTGTATATGTGTGTGTGTGTGTGTGTGTGTGTGTGTGTATGTATATGTATGTATGCAGGCCCTAAAATTAACACTTGCCAAGCGCCAAATGCGAATAAAAATCGGCGTTGGCGAGTATATGCAACAGTGTCAATCGGCAGTTCCTCTTAAAGGTGTCCTTGATGATGATTTTTTAACTTTAGATGGAGTGTAATGTTGCTGTTTGAGCATAATCAACATCTGCAAAGTTACAACACTCAAAGTTCAATGCAAAGGGAGATATTTTCTTTTACAGAAATTTTCAATTTTAAGGACTTTTTAAGGACTACAACAAAGGGCTGGTAGGGACTTAAACGAGCTTCTTCCCGGGTTGGTGACTTCAAAAACCCCAAAATATACATAAACCCTGCCCCCGGGAACACGCAACAAAGGGGATGAGGCCATGTTGGGCTGCTTCAGAAATGTCCAGTTTTATTCTAAAACTTGTAACTTCATCCTGAGTCTCTCCATCAGTGTCCGACTCTGATTTGAACAATGTAAGGCTGAACACCATTACTGACAATCGTCATTTTGGCTGCGTGAGATTCTCCAGCTTTGCTGTTGTTGAGCAACCAAAGCGTGAGCTGTTAAAAGTTCTGCGCTCTTTTGGAAAGTGGGCCGGGAGCTGCAGCTCATTTGCATTTAAAGGGACACACACAAAAACGGCGTGTTTTTGCTCACACTCAAATAGGGGAAAATTTGATAAGCTATAATAAATGATCTGTGGGGTATTTTGAGCTGAAACTTCACAGACACAGACACACGGACACCAGAGACTTATATTATTTTATCACAGACAGCAGTTTGTTTAATCAAACAACAAAAGACAAAGAAAAAATCTCTCACTGCTCTTGACTGAATAACTCTTGTAACTTTATATTTATTTATACAGTGAAGACTATAATGCAGTGTTATTTTACATTTGATTACTTTATTCAATTTCTATACTTGAAAACTACTTTTAGACCTACCAGAAAAACCTGAAAAGCGCTGTTTATTTCATGTGTATCTATGTTCTACTGTATTTATTTGTGCTATTGCTTGTAATTTGATTATTTGTTCTTTTTTCTTCTTCTTCTTCTTCTTTCTTTTGTACTTGTCTTTAATAATGTTTTAAATTTATATTAGTTAGGCCAGTAGTTTTAGCTGTGGTATCGAAATTGGAATAGAGCATTGTGAATTTTCACTGTTATCTACTGCCTGCTTTTGCAAAAACAGTTTTATGTCCAGTAAAAAAATATTTATGGCCGGTAAGTTTTCTGAAGTCTTCGGCCATTGGCAGGTCTTGCATATATATATGTATATATATGTGTGTGTGTATATGTGTGTGTGTATATAATTACTTATAACTATAAAATTATTAAAGTTTCTTCTAATTAAAACAATAATACTAAATGTTAAATAAAAGGGGAAAAATATTTATTTATAGGGGAATGTAGTGTACAGAGTTTGTCAGGACAATCATCCACAACCTCAAATTAGAGGACTCTATATAAAATAGCTGATTATAGAATGTGTATGATGTAGTAGGCCTATCATAGTTATCACTCTTGTCAAAGCTCTGATTTCTAAAATATGCACAAAGGCAACGTGGCTGTTTGATTTGCAATCGCACTTTCCTTATTTCATATTGTACAGGGCTTAAAACATAAACGTGTCAAATGTAGAAAATATGTATGTTGTTGGCAATTGTTTAGTTGATATCACTTTTGTCAAAGCCCCAGAACACTTTATTTTAGTGTCCTTGTTACATAATGTTACATGTGCTTATTACTGTAATAAATAAAGTTTGCATAATTACAAGCAACTAACCCTAAACCAAATCCTAATCCAACATGGTGTTAATTAATATTACTTAGAACTTATTTGTGTAATAACACTGTAAGGAGACTTTAAAATAAAGTTTAACCCAAAAATTACTTTATTCATATTAATGTATAAAAACACAAGACAATTATGCATTTTAATATTGTAGGCTCTCACAAAAATCCACATGCCCACAACCTTTTTAAAGACATATTACTCTTGTAGAAGCCTGCACCTTATGTTCCAGGGTTTTGGACTGAACACATCTTTTCAGATGGTTATGTTCCATCTGTTAAAGACATATCTTACCATTAGGGATCAGGGTGATAATGCCACCTCTGTTACTGAGCTGCTAACCTTATTATATGTCTTTCAGATAGAAGACATCTGTGAGCCACTCCTCTCATTAGCTATTTGATGTATGGATGACATGGCCTGGGTTAGGACTATATAATGTCCTATTAGAGATAAAAAAATCATCTTTCTGATCGACGACTGTACTCAGAGTTATTAGCCAGAAAACAATGAACAAGTGTGAGCATATATCCTGATTGTAAACACAAACATGCAACTATACTATTATACTACTTCAGTTTATGCTATTTTTTTTTTTTTTTCACTCTGTAAGTTCCAAGGATGTAACCAATTATTCAAGGTATGAGGGTACCAGGAGTGAAAACCTTGTTTCGATCAAGCACTCTTTGCTTCTTTACTCTCTATTGTATTGCCACCTTTTAACTCCTCCCACAACTCCCTTGTTCTCTCTCTCTCTCTGTTTTTTTTTATAATTCTCCTCACATATTTTGCTGTCATCATACTGATGTTTTTGTCAGGTCTGGCCTTGGGGGTAGCAGAGCAGCAGGTTTGTCCTGTGTGTTTCGTTTTTTTTTTTTTTCTCCATCTTTCCCATCTTGCTGTTTTTCATTATTATTGGTATCCGCCTTTGTATTTCAGGCAGGCAGAGGGCTTGTGCAGAGAGGAGACCAGAGAGGCAGTAAAAGTCAGCAGTGGTAACCTTGTCCGCCCATGGTCACGGGTCATTTGGCAGGCGCGCTACGGAATTCATTTCACTAAGAAGGAGAGAATGCGAGGGAAGAGCGAATGAGAGGAAATAGGAGGGGATTGAGAGGGACATTGATGGAGCAAGAAGGAGATGATGAATTTGAATAGCAACAATTGTATGGTTACAACAGCCTGATGTCTCTTTTAACCTTTTTAATCAATATACATGGCATCATAATGTTACTTTTTTGTAGTTATTTCTGATGGATTATTTTAGTAAACATCATTGGTCACAGGCGCTTCTGCACTCTTCCAAAAATAACTTTCAGTATCTTAATAATTGTTTTTGCCAAAACCGTCCCCATGTGCACTTCAATGTTTGCTTTTTCATTCAATAAGTATTTGAAATATGCCATGATCTTTGATAAACAAAAAACATATTGGCATTTGGCGATAACAGATTGAGTTATCGTAACTATTATGACTGCGTTACCACAGTTTTTTCGATACAAGAAACAAAAGTATCTTATTTGTTTATAAACCATGTCCGGTTATGTCTAAAACTAGCCTTCCCAGCCTGCATGTGTGAGGTTGTTGTTGAAACTATGCTGAGCTTTGACACGTACACCAATAGAAAGGAATATTAGTAGACATTCCTTGAGAAATCAGAGAACACAATACAAGTTGGGATATTGTGTATTTTATTGGCATACGTGCACACATTCCTCTTCTCTCGCTTTCCGTGGCATAATTGAGACCAATAGGCCGAGACCCAGGTGTGTAATGAATATTACAGACAAGATAGTTACACAACATCTCAAGCTAGCATTGTGGCTTCCCTCCCTAAAGAAAGACAATGGCTTTTTGTATTTACTCCCATTTCCTTCCCTAATGAAGTCACAGATTAAAGTGAAGCGACACAAAGGATTGTCTGTTTGCAACGAGAAGCACATATCCAAACACAGTGAACGAGGGGCAAGCCTCTGCAATTAACCCTCCGTAGCTGGAGAGGGCCGGGCAGATTAGCTTGCTGTATGTTACATTATGACACTGGCGTCATCTGCAAAAGGTGCCGGTATCGCAGAGCGAAGAGCAAAGTGTGACTGTAGTTTTGTACTTGCAGTACATACACATAGCAGTCTGGCACCTTTGAGGGCTCTGCCACCTCAAAACAGAGCAAAACATTTACACATTGGCTTTATATTATAATTTTGCCATCCATTGAGATTTCTGATTGAGCTGCAATGGCAATGTGTTGGCTTAAAGGGTTAGGGAATTTCTGCTGAAATAAAAATAACTCTAAAATATATAAATTTAATTGTGTACATCTTTATTATTATTATTATTTTTTAGCATTTTAATTTATATTGCTAATGTAACAAAATATAAATATAGTGTAGTAGAAAAACATTTTTTCTATAGGAAATAAAGTCGTCTTATGGACCCCAGATTTTTTTTTGCATTTTTATAGTTTAATATAAATATATATATATTAAAAGTTTTTTTTATTTTTATTTATTCTCACAAATCATGTTTTTTTTTTTTTTAATTGTTTTTTTTTATTGTGCATTCCAAGTAATATCAATCAAACTGCAGTTGGGTTGTTTGATTAAGTAATAATAACTCCAAAAAATACAGGTAACTTACAGAATTAAAGTTCATTGAAAGTATGTTTTATATATATATATATATATATATATATATATATATATATATATATATATATATATATATTAAAAGTTTTTTTTATTTTTATTTATTTATTTTTTTTTAGCAAAAGCTGATAACTCCACATTTCATGTTTCAGAGTTTCAGAGTTTCAAACCAAGTAACTGCTTTGTAATTGCATTTAAAACACACTCAAACACACGTGTGCACACAAACGCACACACACACGCGCGCACTTATGCACTAACTTTTAGTCAGCTTTGACGAAACTCCCCTCAGCTAGTGCATCTTTTTGAAGTGACTAGCAGCCTTTTCACCTGACCTGAATACTGCATGCTGATTCGCTAAAACGGACTTATCGGTTTCCGTACACAAACAACAAGGGCATTTGTCAGTTTCTGCTGTAAAACATGATCATGCAGTGCCTTGACAGTGGACAATACCGGCTTTTCTGATAAAACATATTTAGGGTTCAGAAAGTGCAATATGTGGAGAATAACGCACAGCAGTCAGTTCATTTTTTTTTTTTTTTTAATTTTTTTTTGTGCCTTTTATCGGTTTTTGCAAATGAACTCTTCAGTTGTTGGTTTAACTTAAAAAAGTAATTTACCTGGTTGCCTTAATTTTGAGTTCATTGAAATAAAAAATTTGAGTTAATACAATGAAGGCGATTGGTTTAATCAACAGAAACTCAAAATATTATTTTATCTGAACGACATTAATTATTGAAGTTGATTTGACAAAAGAAAAAATGTAGTGATAACAAATCATAAAAATAATCGTTTACATTATATTTATATTTCAACAGAAATACCAGAAGTACATTTCAGCTTATATAGCAGGGTCTTTATCTTCGATATATATATATATATATATATATATATATATATATATATATATATATATATATATAATTTATTTAGTTATTTGTTTATTTATACGATATGTCCACTAAGGATACATATCTGCAAGCTATTTTGGGGCTGATCGCGGTTGTCCTTGCTGTGTTAATTATGTCTTATATTTGTGACCTGCAGTATTTCAGTGTTTTGAGATCTCTAGTCACCATACACACTACTGCTCATGTAGAGCAGGACGCTTAATTAAATTGCTGCAGTTGGCTTAATGTGTTATGATATGATACTGGCCTCCCTCCACCCTGAACCTCCACTTCTAAATAAGATGTAGTGTTAGATGTACTGTAAGTCATCGCATTCTGTTTTGCGCGGCTCTCTCCCATTAGCACCTAACACTTAAGGGATCTCTGGGTAAATGATCGACTCTTGCGACAGTTATAGGTCTCCGGCTGCAGATGACAGAGCTTTTTAAAGACGCAGTAAATTATTTTGAAAGTAAAAGCAAAGTCTTGCTTTTTTTCCTAGCAGAATGTGTAATGCTGGCATTTAATTTATTCGCCGTTCGCCTTTATGGTCGTATATTCATGACCTTTGGAGTTTTTCGGTGCACTTGTGCAATAGAAGCATTTAATGTGCAGTTACGTTAGAGCTTAAGTTTACCGAGCTCACGCCTGGTGTTTTGAAATGGTTGGAATACATTTAATTGGAGCAGTATGGGGTTTTATGGAGGAGCTGTCTTTAGTTGCGTGCTTTCCCAACCTCTTGACCCGAAGGCATACACCTGGTATGGGGTCAGGTTACAGCCTGGCTTCCAGGCTTGCAGGTCAAGACCTGGAGCTTCACACAAGTCTAATCCCTTGCATGGCAACATACTTGACTGAAGGGACTGGTCCAAGCACTTCCACTCATCCTTGAAAAATTACAGCGCACACACACACACACACGCACACACAAAACCTCTCTCCCTCTCCATTCCTCTGTTCCTTCCCCAAAGTGATGATTTAACTCTTTAAGGATGTTGAGGGTCTTTTGTGGGGCATTAGCCTGCTGAGAATTATGGGCTTAAATGAATTATGATGAGTGCATCTGTATGCACAGCCAGCCTGGTGCGCTTTCAGGATGGCAGGGTGTGTGTACATGCGTGTGCGAGTATGTGTGTTTGAAAGAGACAGAGAGGGAGAGCGCACATGTGCATTTAACCCTTTGGGGAACGAGCAGCTCGACATATTTAAGTCTCCTCCCTGCAGTCCCTGAATGGGGTTTAAAGCATAAGGCACACTAATGACTCATAATGGCAGTCTTATGTGATTCACCGCTTTTGCTGTTCATGTATGCGGTGTACGTAACTGATAGGTTTCATGATTTGATAAACGGAAAAACAAACTATGCAAATTTGCATTGACATTTTTAAATGTTTTTAAATTTTATTTAAAATAATAACAGTAAAAATAAAAACATGTGAAAACTATAATGAAAAATTATTAAATTATTTTTTTTTAAATATATTAAAAATATATTCACATTTCTTGGAGGCTCCTTTTGTTAGTGCTCAGAAAATTAATAAATACTAAAATAAATATGATGCACATGCATTATAGAGATTATATTCCTGTGAAAACAACAAATAATTTGCACTATTGTTACTAAAAATTTGCAAAAAATGAAACATGAACAATAACAAATCATTTTGGCACGTCCAGTGTGAAACTGTGGGATAATGGAAGAGCAGACACATATTCCTCCAAATGGGTGAGACACTCTAATTGGATTCATTGAGCAGAATTAGTGTCTCCCAGCTTTCACCCAGCCATCTTAGAGCCAGCTGGGTTCACAGACTCCCCTCTGTGAACTGTGCCCCCGTCCGACTGCTACTATTAATGCACACCAGGGGGAGCAGTTATACTGCAGTTCCAGTGTCCACGTTCACAGCACACCGACTCATTGTTTCCTGCTGTGAAAGCGGCGGCAAGCCATGAAGCACAGATTTTGTGTATAGTTTGAATAATAAATACTGCTACAGTATGTTGGATGTGCATCAAACTGCTCCTTGGTGACATGTATCAAGAGTTCTCAGAGGTACGCTACAGTTTGAGAGCGAAAGGCAATAGATGTTAGATGTTGAACGCATGCCTTCTGGTCTGAGATTTCCTGGTGTCTCCCTCATTGTTCCCCTTGTGGAGCATTTTCACTTGACACTTGCTCAACCACATAGTAAACGTTTTTATTTTTTTGTCAGTTATTCATTTGTTATTTTTTGTAGTTTTTTATTTAAAAAGTGCATTCATATGCACATTCATAATGTTAAATATTAATACAATAATTATAATTGTATTTAATTGTTAAACTTTTCATCTGGCTTTATGTTTAAATGGTAAGATTCATATACTGTCATTATTTTATTTTATTTTAATTTAATTTAATGGTAGAGTTTGGACCAAATAGTGAAGGGTTTAATCTAGTTGTTCAGCATTTTTGCTCACTATACTGTAAAAAAAAATCATGATTTTCATAATTCATCACAACATTTTTTTTTTGTCTTTTGTCAAGTCAACTTAAATAATTAATGTGGTTCAGATAATATAATATGTTGAGTTTCTGTTGTATTAACTCAATTTTTTAATTTCATTGAACTCAAAATTTTAAGGCAACCAGGTAACTTACTTTTTTAAGTTAAACCAACAATTCTTTTTTTACAGTGTACATAATTTCTGTATTTTGTATTATTTTACAGCTTTGTTTACCTAATAAATGTAATAATAATTAATAACAAATATTTTTAAATTCCAAGGAAATAATTATGACAAAGGAATAACACTATCATCTCCCCTTCTAAGAGAAAATAAATCAAGAGCAAACCACAATAACCAAAGTCTTCGTTAAAATCATCACTCGGGTAAAGTCCTTATTACTCGCTGTCAATCATGCTGGCTGTCATTTGATTGGCCGCTCAGTCTAGCAGTGAGTGGCAGCTGCAGAGAGATGACATAAGTGGCCGGTTTAGAATGTTCTCTCTCTTTTGTACATGCTCTATTGTGGTGTGATATTGGTGCCTGTCTGCTTTTAATGCAGCAGGATTACTCAGCGCTTTTACCCTGTCGCTCAGTTTGGCTTAGAGACGCCCTGCTGAACTATGCTCTCCAACCATCATCTCCACCATGATTACCTGTTTCAACAGCACTGCGCTCACGGGTAGGAGCTCATCTACTCGGGTCTGCCTGATGACAGCAGCGGGGCTTCTGTTAGCAAATTAGTCTGTGAGAAGAATGTTCTTAGGGAGGTGACAGAGCTACACGTTGCAAACGCATGTATTAGGCTGCTGACTTTTGAACGGGTTCTTAGAACAGGACAGTCAACAATGTTTTGAGCGCAAACTGAAATTGCACAAGAATTGATCCGTGCCGCAAGCGAGTCGCGTGCATCCTTTGTCCTGTAGCCCATTAGTGGTGTGAATTTTAATCAGAGGCTGACTTAGCACCACTATATTTCCTGGCACTTCTTCACTGGCTTCCTGTCTTGTCTCATCTCATGGGAAACACGAAAAACAAGGAAACATGGCAAGACTGCGTGTCTCCGTCTGCGTCTCACGCTGTCTTTCTTCATCTGTCTCACTCCCTCCCTCCCTCACTTATAACACATCACACCTTTCTGTTCGCAATCGTTTCTTGAATTCTGTGGCCAGGTATATAAATTAGGTGGGGGAAACGTACGCAACAAAATAATGGAGGCTTCATTACTAAATAAAATGTGAGATTTTTCGCCTTTGCCATTTGTCAGGATCAGGTGAATGGCTCTATTACTTCACTTCTTAAAACCTGTTATAGCGCCATATAACTGACATATGGCATTGCTTCCATTTTGATCCTGGACATTTATGGGGCCGTAGTGAGCGTGAGGAATCTCTCTGGTGCCCTTGGTTTAATAGAAAGGGTGTCATACTTCTCTGATATACAGTGACTACAAAAGAAAGAAATCCAAACTCTTGTGAAGTCTGCAGATATTTAGTATGTATTTATCTAAGGGTGTCCTATACAGCATTTCTGATGGCAATTGTGGCATAATAGCATACACAGGCATTGTTTTTTGTTTTGTTTTGTTTTATTTCATTATTTTATTTTTTATTTTTCCTTTATTCAAAGCGACTTAAAAAATATTTAAAAAACTTACAAAAAAGAACTTACAAATTATTGTTTTGTTTTGTTTTTGTTTTGTGTTTTTTTTCTGTTGTTTTGTTTGGTGTTTGGTTTAGTTTGGTTTGGTTGTTTGGTTTTGTTTTGTGTTTTTTGTTGTATTTTATTTTAGTGTTTTTTGTTTGTTTTGTTTTGTTTTTTTGGGTTTTGTTTGGTTTTTGGTTTGGTTTTTATTTGGTTGTTTGGTGTTTTGTTTCACAGACCACTTTATCCAAAGCGACCTACAAATGATTGGAAAAATATACAAATAAGGACTATATATAATATATATATATATATATAATATTAACTTTTGCTGACATGGTGACCCTTTTACTAATTTTATTTCAGTTTAATTGTATTGTATTTACTACACCAGGATCACATAACACAATTTTCAAGAGATAAAGTTTAAGATAGCCATGTTGTTAGTTGCAGACATTGTGACCAATATTTTTTTTTGTTTTTTTTGGCTGATGATCACTGGTCCTCGGCTTTCATGATCTCTTTTCCTCACCCCTCACTTCCTGTCCTCACTTTCCAAAACTAAAGGGAACGCTGCGGCCGTTCACCCCCTTCATCTTTCCTCTCTCCCATTCTTTTCTCCTCTCCTGCCAGGAAAAGCTCTCGCTAGTGTCACATTTGACTGATTGCTTGTTAAGGCTTCATGCTCTGCTGTCTCTATGTAGACTATGGCCTCTAAGGATCTGCTATTCAACATCCTCTCTAAGTCTCTCTGATAGATGACATGAAATACTGTAGGAGTATTAAGAGGTTTTAGGCTGGAATGCTGTCTCCCATCTCTCTGCATATATTACACACTGTGATTATTAACACATATTTTAAGGACAGCCTTGTAATTGACCTGACGGTTTCCAAAATATAAATCAATTTAATGCCCTGAACTTTGCTTTCCCCCTTTTTATGAATTCAGTTTGAGTAGGAGTCTGAGGACTTTTTTTCCCTTTTTCTCGGACTGTGTTTTTTTCCTGGTAACAGGGTAAAAATTGATTATAAATATAAATAGATGGAACATATTTTAGTATCAGCTCTCTCTGTAATGGTCTCATTCAGCAGGCAGATCATTACAAATATGTGTTTAAATTAGTAGTAAATGAATGCAGACTTAATTGCAGTCTAAATGATTTTAGAACACAAAACATTCTGAAGGAAAAACATTGCAAAATTACTACACGTTTTTAATGGTTGCAGATGGATAATGTTTGAGCAAGATATCAAACTCAGGGAAATGCATCAAATCTTTTGAAGTTTCTTTCTTTCTTTTTTTTTTTTTCTCAAATGTAATGTGTCCAAAATGTTAAACAAATAAAAGAGGTCTTTCATCAGAGGGTAAATGGCAAATTCTATTACAAACAAAGTTATGTTGAAAGTTGACAGATTTAGAAGTGTGCAATAAAAGGTTTCTTTTATTTTTCAAAGACACATTTGAACTTTTGACCAGTAAAATCCAACCAGAAAGTGTGATTTTTTTTTTTTTTTTTTTTTGATGTTTGCTAATGACAAACTGTTTTACTGATAAACAGATTGTTCAAGGAAAGTGCAGGATGAAGGTTTATTGTCAGAAAACATTTGTTCTTTAGTTTCATTTCAGGCTTAAAGCCTGGGGTTTTGCTTTTGGGATTTGTGTTTTACACATTTAAAATACACTCTTTTATCAAACATTATTCAAAGATGGGGAAAAGTGAATAATTAATAAAAGAAACATACAAAAAACATTAAAATAGTACAATCTGCATTTTATTGAAGAAGAAAAGAAACCCCAGAAAAATACAAAACATTTGCACAGTTGTTTCTCTTTACGTATTAAAAGTATTTTTTTTTTAAATATTTTAATTATCAAATGAGATGTTTTTTTATTTATATTAAGGAAGCTTTGTTCATAATTGGTCTCTCTCTATATACACACACACATACATATACACACACACACTGAAAAGATTATTTGACAAATTTTTCTTTTTCTTTTGTCAAATCAACTTAAATAAATAATGTGGTTCAGATAACAATATTTTGAGTTTCTGTTGATTAAACCAATTGCCTTCATTGCATTAACTCAAATTTTTAATTTCAGTGAACTCAAAATTTTAGACAACCAGGTAACTTACTTTTTTAAGTTAAACCATCAATTATTTTTTACAGTGTAGTTGCAATAAATCAAAACTTGCATATTAATCTAATAAATCTAATGAATCATATAAAATATGCATATTTTTCTAATAAAAAAATGAAATATAATTGTAGTAACGCTCTCTTTTTTTTTTTTTTTTTTTTTTTTTTTTTTTTCAATCACGCACGTCTTAGGCATGGTAAGGCCGTTTGGCTCTGTTCGTGCACTATTCCCACACCATAAAGCCCTGAGTAGAGGTATGTCTGTGATCATTTGACTGTGACTGCTGAAAAAAAAAGGCCCAGTTTATCTTGGACTTAGACCCATTCCTCATCATTGCCGGTGAGAGTTTGTCTTGGGCTTGAGGTTGGGGGTGGGAGCCATTTACACTTCTTATTTAGCCTTTTTCTGAAGTCTAAAATCCTAATGGTTAGTCTCCATTTTCTGCTCTGTGGCGGTACCCCCACCAGAGCCCCCTTCAGCAGCTCCACTGAGCCGTTTGTGTGTAAAAGGCCTTCCCTTTTCTTCGGCTCTTAACCACACAGGCTCGACTTCACAGGCCGGGCGACGGCCCGTGGACAGCACATGAAAAACTGCGGCGGCATATCCTGCGCCTGCTAAGTCCTCGACTAATTAGCAAAAATGGTCTCTATTCTATTCTTTTTCCCTCCCCCTTTTAAGCATTTAGTCTCGGGGGGTAGTGAGAGAATATAAGGGAGTGAGAGCAGAGAGGCAGAAGGAGAGAGAGAGAGCGAGGGAGGAGAGGCATCTGAGCTCTCAGCTGGGCTGTTTTGAAAACACACTTTTGAAATCCTCTCCCTTAATTCATGCCTTTTGTTTTTGCTCCTTTTGTATTTGCCAGTTTGACCATATAACATCATACATCTGGTCTATAGCTTGTTTGGGGCTTTCTCACCCAGAGACCTATTGCCTCCTCCTGAGCTCAAATTCAAGTGATCGTGTAACATAAAAGAGTCTAAAGTGTGGGCTGAGAGACCGAACAGGGCTAGACAGAGAATGTGTACAAAACTTAAAAGCATTCCTCCACTTGTTTCTCTCTCTTTTTCTCGTGTATTTTTCTCTCTTCCACAGTGCCATCTCTTTCTCCCTCCATTTCAAGGTTAAAGGGAGAGTTCACCTACGAATGAAAATTGAGTCTCTTGTTCTCATTTATTCAACCTCATGTTGTTCCAAACCTGTTTGACTTTCTTGAAATTTTGAATGATGTACTAGTAGATCATTTCAACGCAGTTACAATAAAGAGGAACTGAAGCTTTCAAGAATATAAATGTGACTAATCAAATATATTTTAAGTCTTCTATGATAACTCTGAACAGAAATGTAAATTGTTTTTCATTTCGGTTTTGTGAACCTGACCAACACCTTAAAAAAGAATTGTTAAAAAAGTAAGTTACCTGGTTGCCTTAAAATTTTGAGTTCATTGAAATTAAAAATTTGAGTTAATACAATGAAGGCGACTGGTTTAATCAACAGAAACTCAAAATATTATGTTATCTGAACCACTTTAATTATCTAAGTTGAATTGACAAAAGAAAAAATATTGTGATGATAAATCATGAAAATAATAGTTTACATTGAATAGATCCAACACAAAATAATCTTCTTATTTTATGGCTTCAGAAGACTTATACAACACAACGTTTATGAACATTTTATAGTGCTTTTGTGTCCTTTGTGAAACATTCACTTTAAAAGCGGACAGTTCATAATTCAGTATATCTTTTTTGTCCCATAGAAGAAAGTAAGTAAGTAATGCAGGTTTGAATCAACATGAGGGTGAGTAAATAATAGCTAAATTTTCATTTTTTATGTGAACTATGCCTTTAAAATCTCTCCAACTATGACTGGCCATGTTACGGCATTCATATTTATTTTATTACTTGATTTATTTGCTTTGCCTAAACTTTAATGAAGTCAAATAGTTTGAGCTTAGAAGTCTTAACTTATACAAACATACAACTCTAAATGAAACCTCAATTTGTCAGCATTATTTTCCCTGCGGGTGAAGAGGGTCAAGTCCAAAAAAGAAAAAGAAAAAAATGAAAATGCAAAATCAGGTCTTTCTTATCAATTGCAGGAAACTTCATGCACAGCAAGAAAGCAGCTCAAGGGCTCTCAGAGGAAAAAGCATTTGTTTGCTTAGCTTTGGCTGTTCACAAAGCAAGTGAAAGGATACTTTTTTTAAAGATCACCGTGTTTTGTTTTTTGTTTTTTTACTTTGAAATACAAGTCCCAGAAAAGTGGTACGGAAATGTAATTATGAATGATTACTTCCAAATGGGGTTAAGACCTCGTGTTACTACGTTGTAAAAAAAAAACAAAAACAAAAAACACGAAAGTCTAGTTGAGTGTTGTCTGCGTCATGTGTATGTCTCTCTGGGGAAATGTGGGAGACAGGGCAGGCCCCTACATGATGCTTTATATTTTGACTTTGCATATTTCAAGCTCTGTTTCCTGAATCATCAGTGCTGTGTGTGGGATTGAAGCGACTCAAGCTCTAATTTTATTTAGAGAATGAAGAGATGAAATGCTCACTTCCATTACAATGCAAAGAGAAATCAGGGTTCGTATGAGTTTGTTAGTGTGTGTTGGACATTTCTTATGAGTAAAAGTTATGTTCGGCCTCCATTTTGCAAGTGTAATTGCTGAAAAATAACTTTAAAGTTACATTAAGCTTGGTTATGCTGAACAATAATGATAATAATAATAATTATTATATTTTAGTGCTGTCAAACGAATATTCGCAATTAATCGCATCCAAAAAATGTGTTTACATAATATATGTGTGTGTACTGTGTATGTTATGTATATATAAACACACACACACACATGTATATATTTAAGAAAAATGTACATGTACAGTCAAACCAAAGTTTATTCAGACACCTTGAACATTTCATTCATTAACACAATTTATTCACTATAGTTTAAAAAAATGGTAATATGACAAGATCTCAGAGTTAAACTGTGTCAGAAAATATTAATTATTATGTCAGATAACACTTAAGCAAAACATGGTCAGGTCAAAGTGTCTGAATAATTTTTGGTTCCAAATTTTTATCAGTTTTACTGGTAGTCCACTGTATGAAGAATTTTTTGGTATAATATGTCACAGTTTACTTTATTTTGCTATCCTCACTTACATAAATGAACTATAGTGTCCTGCACCCACTAGTAAAAAATATATCAAAAAACGTCTGAATAATTTTTGGTTTGACGGTCTGGGAAAACCCGTTGGATGTCACGATGGAATGTTTTCAGTAAAGTAAAAAAATAGGTTGAATGTCATTTCATTATTTCATTAAATTATTATTCTATAACATCTTGTCTATCATCTCTGAAAATATCTTGGCAAAATTTGCCTGTTAAGTGCAGAAAAATAGTGATTTATAGTGGCAAGCTGAAAAGACTGTCTTTCTCTAATGTTACTGTTTAAAAACACACCCGGCGGAGGTGCAAAAAAATCAGCCATAGCTTTCCCTCTCTTAACACTACAGAGACAGTTCACCTATCAAAATAAACATACTACTTATGAATAGGATGTCTACTTCATAAAATGTATGAAAATATGGAAATATATGGTTTAGATCACCAAAATAAATGGAGGCACCCTTAAATGGTCAGTAATGGAGCTTGGATGTCATCTAGTGAAAAAGATCTTACTGAAACAAAATCTTACTGAAAGCTCATTTTTTAAATATATCAACCTAAAATTTGGAATGTTGACATTTTTGGCTTTGATTTTCTTGCAGTTTAAGAGTAAAACATGTTCTGTAATTATTTTTTTAATTTTTTTTTTTATTACACTTTCCTAATTTATTTCACTTCTACAATAATCTGACTAGTGTCTTCTTTAAAACAAGACCAACCTTAGGTCTATATTCCAAAGCATTCTTGAATTACAACCATTTATGTTTGGATGCATTTTCATGTCTATGCAAAAAAGGGGGGTGACAATTAATTAAACTGTTTAGTTTTTCTCAGAATTCCATTCCTGAAAATCAGAGCGATCAGCCTACTTCAGATAACCATAACCTTTAGTTACAGACAAGCTATGAAAGAAGTAAAAACAGATTTGGAAAAGGCTCGAATCCAGGATTTCATATGGTATTAAAACCTGTGATAGGCAAAATTTGCATAATCCATCACACACACGCGCGCACACACACACACACACACACACACACACACACACACACACATATATATATATATAATATTTTTTTGTTAAATATATACATGCATGTGTATTTTTATATACACAGTACACACATATATTACATAAACAAACTTTTATTTTGGTCGTGATTAATCATGATAAATCATTTGACAGCACTATTATATTTACTCATCTGCCACAATGTGATGCCTTTTTTGCCTTTACATTATATTTGAATTATAAGCAATTAATATGTAATTAATTTGATTACATTTTTATCCATTGCAAACACAAAAAAACTTGTAAGAAAGTGTCTGCATATCCATATGTGCATTTATGCCCTGACATTAAAGACTGCTATAAGGAGCTAATCGTACTGGGTGGGAACCAGCTCATTTTGAAGGGGATTTTACCAATCGCCCTATTGGCGGCTTTACTCCAATGAGAAAAGAGGAAAGAAAGAAACAGAAAAGAAATGGACTTAGGAGGTTTCTCTCACAGTTAGCTGTCACCCACCGCACATAAAGGCCCCCATGATGGGCTGAGTTAAGCACCCCAATATTCACTCATTTGAAGGGTTTAGGCCACAATGGCAGGGCCTAAAACACCCATCACAGGCCTTTGGGACAGAAACTTTTTTTAACACCCTTTCTTTTTTGTGTCCATCTCCCTCAGTGCATGAATAGCTTGCCAGCAGAGTAGAACAGCCCACCTTTTCTCATTAGTCTTAGTGGAGGGAATACCCTGTCTGCTCAATAGGAGAGCTGCTGGTTAAAATATCATTAGCCTACATCAGGATTCAAAAACGCATTGCCCGAGCTCAATTAGTGGACTGAGCAGGGGAAGGTGCCACAAAGCACCCACAGCCTATTATATCAGGCACAACTATATAAATCCTCTACGGTCATGGAGAAGTCTAAAAACATCATCTTTTTATGTGATGTTCTTTATTGCTTCCAAGCTATACAATGGAATAGACTAGAATTGAAGCGTAGATCTCAAAATAAGGTCTATTCGACTATTTGCTGAACCATTGGCATCTTTTACGGTGGTGGTGCCATATACTTTTTTTTCTTCTTTTTTTTTTGTGAAGCCAACTTTGTCCTCCATAACGTTATGAAAACATTATTTTATTTTATTTTCCAAGTGGTCTGTAAATTGATTTTAAATTGAAAAAGTGATTTTAAAATAATAAATACAATCAGTATAATTGACAAAAAGCATAAACATGTGGAATTTCTTGATTAATAACAATAATCATAACAATAATAAATGAACTGACAGTTTTAACATTAATTTGTGAAAGTGTTTCTGAAGTCTCACTTCAGTGTACATGTTTAAAAATCGATATAATAATAAACTGTAACAAAACTTGTTTCGCTGTACATATTTGCCATAAATAGTTTTACAATTCTAAATCTGTGCGTGCATAAATACCTTTACTTTACTTTTAAATGATGTCAGTACGTCCATATTGTGTATTTTGAATACATACAGGCCACGGACACACTGTAAGTTTCAGGAGTGACAACCACATTTAAATGCAGGAGTAAGTGCCCTAAATTATCGTTCCATGTGTGTAAGGAACGCGACTCACTCCAGAAACTGTGATGATTGACACCATGGTAACCATAGCAACATTCTGCCGTCTTGTGTTTGGTATCCGCTATTTTGACCAATGAAATATTACATCGACAAAAGACTCGTTACGTTCAGCAATTTTAACTCAAGCACAGTCGACAGAGGCGTCGTGTTGTGCTCATGCTTGGAAATGCTGCTTTACAGAGTGTGCTCTTGCAGTGTTGCCATGTCCACTTATTATAAGCATTTTTGGACTTGTTTAAGCTTGGCTCACAAAGAAGCGATCAAGTTTATGGACTTAATAAATTTCGGTCTTATTTGCAGGATAAATCATTTGGATTTATTTCGGTTTATTGTGGGCATGTTCTTGTTCAATGTTTTTCTAGCAAGATCTGGCAACACAAAGCCTTGACAAAGTCAAGGCTTGTACCGTTTTCCCTGTGATTTCTTGCAAAGCACATAAAGAAAAGCTAAACATTTCTGATGCATGTTAAAGGGTTATTTCACCCAAAAATGAAAATTCTCTCATGACTTTTGTTCATCTTCGGAACACAAATTAAAAATATTTTTGATGAAATCCGAGAGCAGAAATAATGGCTTTATTCAACAAGTTCTTCTCTTCTCTGTCAGTCTCGTACGCAGTTGACGCATTGAACGCAGTTTAGCACTTCCGTGTTTACGTCCGAATGCTGACTCATTATTGGCCGGCTCCTGCATCCGCATCACACGAATGCGTTGTGCTGCTCAATACTGAGCCTGCGTTCTGACATAGAACCTGGAATTGCTGTACGTAAACAACGTAAGAGAATGACACAGAAGAGAGGATATTGTTGAATAAAGTTGTTATATTTTTTATTTTTGTGCACAAAAAGTATTCTCTTTGCTTCATAAAATTAAGGTTTAACCACTGCAGTCATGTGGTCTATTTTAACAATGTCTTTAGTACCTTTCCTAACCTTAAAAGTGGTGGTTAAATTGCTGTCTATGGGGGATAAAAAAAAAAACCTCTCGGATTTCATCAAAATATCTTAATTTGTGTTCCGAAGATGAACGAATATTGCCATCTGATAAAGAATCACTGCTCTAAACCAGTACGTCATTATTTTGTCACTAACCCTGAACATTAAATGCAGCACACTTGAGATTGGAGCGCTTTCATTCTGCACAGTGGTGTTATCTGGAGATCAGCTCATGTGCAGGTCTGACTGATCTGTGAACATTTGAGAAGGGATTCAGATGCTTGGGCCTGAGGCCTATAAAACCCTGAGCCTACACATGAAGAGATCCCCATAAATCAATAGAGGAGAACAGCAGCCCCCCCTTCAGAGAGACACAGGCCCTGAAACACCGCCCAAAAACACACAGACACACACACACATGCAAGCAGATACGTATAGACAGACTGATACATATATCCATGGAATGCAAACTCCACGTCTCCCCTCCATACACAAATGTATACACGCTCTTAACCTCAAAAAGGATCCCCCCAGACAAGCAGGGAAGGGAGAAAAAATACTCTCCACCCCGACAGAGGGGTTATAAATTAGGAGGTGTCAGTATTACAATGTATATTAATAGTCACACCTCTTTTTAATGAGTTTGGCATTGAGAGCTGAGAGGAAATACAAGTCATCATGGTGCTGCTCATGCACACCCCGATGAAAGAAGCTATAATAAATCTTGTGAGAGCAGGGCTCACCATAAATATGTATCGCATAAGGCATCTGTTTTACATTCTGCATATAAATCAGCAAGAGTGCTGAATAGCAATGAATCAGGCGGCCGACGCTTGATTTGATAACAAATTGACTCTGAAGTTGGGAGGGAAGAATTTAAAGCTCCCCCCCTTCCTAATTGAGGAAGAACAGGTAGGAACCCCAGAGCCGAACATGGGATAGAAGGGAAGCCCCCGTGGAGGTGATGTCAGGGAGAGCTGTAACCCGGCTTTCTTTTATCAACTTATGAACTGCAGGCTGGCACACCTCACTGTTGCTCCAGAGCCAGATTCCAGGGCAGAGTAATGCCTCAGATATACAGCGCTCTCCTGAGGGGGCGTCAGGCTAAAAATGACACCGCCTTTATCTCAAACAAAACAAAACATGGTTTGTGGCACCCTTTTTTCGAGATATCACATTGATTTATACATACTTCATAATCGAAAACAGAGAAGACCATGACCTTTTTGTTATTTTAAACAATATAAAAATCACTTACAAATATCACTTTGTTACTTTAAACATAAAAAAGAAAAAGAAAAATGAAATATTGAAAACAGTTTTTACTGCTAAGTATTTTTGTGTAAACTGTGAAACACTACCATTCAAAAGTTTGGGTAAGAAGTAAGAATGAATGAATGAATTAATACTTTTTTATTCAGCAAGGATGCAATAAATTGATCAAAAGTGACAGTGAAGACATTTATGTTACAAGCGATTTTTATCGTTATATAATTTGGCACTCAGATAGAGGACAGTCTAAACTGTCACCTGTCATCAGTTTTGGAGTCTCTCTCTCAATCGCTCTAGCGCCACCAACTGTCCAAAGTTGCACTTATGTTTATGCTACCTATTCATCAAAGAATTCTGAAAAAAAAAAAAAAAAAAAAAAAACTATCTATCTATCTATCTATATAAACTGATTGCCTTTAACCATTTAAGTTTAAAAATGTATATTTATGAGTACTGTGAACTTATTACATTTGAGTCCACATAATATTAAATTAAACTATAATTCCACTTAAATATTTTGTTTAGCTAAAACTCAATTATATTTCATAAAACCATTAAAATCTGAATCTTAAAATTAACTAAAATCTAAATTAACTGCTAGTTAGCAATAGCACAAGCACACCATATACTAACTTTTTTTCTAAATAATAATTAAATAATTATTTCTTTTAAATAATAAATAATCTATTAAATAATAACTTTAATATTTGAGTAAAATGAACTTGTTGCATTTAGTATATTTGACTGTTTGACGGTTTCCACAAAATTATTTAGCAGCACAAGCGTTTTCAACATTAATAATAATAAGAACCATTATTGATAATTGAGCACCAATTATAATTGATCACCAAATCAACATATTAGAACAATTTCTGAAGGATCATGTGACACTGAAGACTGAAGTAATGGCTGCCAAAAAAAATATGTACATGTGTAGAATATATAGAAGCCTTTGTTTATTATTATATATGTGAACAGATTGAATTTTGATTGGATTGTGAACAGATTGGTGCCTATAGTGCAGGTTTGACATCAATTACATGAAATCTCATGACATCCAATATTTGATTTGAGCGCAAACAGGTTTGAAACGATATGAGAGTGAGTAAACAATGCCAATTTTTATTTTTGAATGAATTATTCCTTTAAATAGCTCATTCTGTAGACAGTGCTAGCAAAAATGTCTGCTAATGTGAACTTGATCTGCTACATTTGAGTCAAAAAAGAAATTCCTCAAGAATTTTTTTTGAAATTTTCAATCCCCACCCCTTCTATTTGGATGTATGTGTAGAGTAAGTGATAGAGGAACACAAATGTCTTGACCAACTGGCTGATCTTGCAAGCTGCTGCAAGCACCATCTCATTTTTGAATGCTGTCTTATCGTATTACTTTGAATTACTTCATACTCCATTTTTTGTTGATCTAAAACTTGACATAGTCATTATCTTACTGTACACACACTTTCATAGTCATTGCAGTGGGGTTATGTGGGTTGGAGCACAGATTATCCCAAATGTGAACCCATGAGATTTAGTTCAAAGATGTAGTATGACTTGCTCGCCAGATTCCCTGTCTTTCACTGAACAAAGTGGCATGTTGAAACAGAGGTCTCTCTTGGATAGACGTGTTAAATCCTTTTGACATGAGCACAATAGATGTAAAATCAGGATGATTAGAAGGTGTAACATACTACACAGAACTCAAAGACTGGAATTATCTCACTACTACTGTATATGTTTATATATGTGAGTTCAAATTGAATCAAAACTGTCTAATCTAGGTCTTTACTCATTCAAAAATTAGTTGAGAGATTGCTGCACTTTACATGCCACTCCAGCCAGACTCCTCCCTAATACAACTTACAAGACAATGAATGTATTGTGCAAGAGACAATTACAGTATAATCAAGTAGCTAAAGGTAACAAGTCAAAAACTAATCTTCAGTGGCAACACTGAAAATGCTACAAAAGATTTCTATTTCAAATAAATGCAGTTCTTTTGAACTTAATATTCACAAAGAATGGCGACAAAAATCTATTAAGCTTCCCACAAAAATATTAAGCAGTACAACATTGATAATGATACGAAATGTTTCTTAAGCACCAAATCATTTTAGAATGATTTCTGAAAGATCATGTGACACCGAAGACTGGAGTAATGATGCTGACAATTCAGCTCTACCATCAATAATAAATAAAAATTTTAATAAATGTATACATTTTAAAACATTTAAATGTAAAAAAAACAAAAAAACATTTTTACAAAAATGTAAAAATGAAGAAAGATTTCTGTAATGGGTAGGTTTATTGGATAGAATATACAGTTTATACAGTATTAACATCATTATGTCTATGTAATGTCCCCATAAAACATGAAAACCCAATGTGTGTGTGTGTGTGTGTGTGTGTGTGTGTGTGTGTGTGTGCATTTGCATGTACAAAGAGCTAATGTGGATATATATTTTTGTTTTATTTTATTTTATTTATTATTGTATTTCACCCAGCTATGTAACTCCAAAACTGTACAAATTAAACATATAGATCCACTAAATTACTTTTCTAAGATGTACTTTTGCATTGTGATGAATGGTGTAAAGCCTTAGAGATACCAAACATGTACATACATGGAAGATAATAGGACATCCTGAACTCTCTGCTGCAGGGTGGGCCTGAAGTACAGTGAAGCCATTGTTGTTTTCACAGAATGTGTGCGTTTTGCGTTAGTGTCTCTGTGTGTGTGTGTGTGTGTGTGTGTGCATGCGAGGAGATGAGAAAGAGGAAAATACACAGCAATGGAGCTGTAGGAAGATTATTGTGAAAAGTAGGGGGGAAATAATCATCAGAGGAAGCCCAAATGGGATCCCGCTCCTCAAACATACAAATGATCTTGTGTTAACAGCTGGGCTCCAACATCTGTCTGCAGAGTCACATGCCCGGAGAGCAGATGCTTCTGCTGCCTGAGCTGTTTGTTATTGTGCTTTGTGTTGCCCTTGGGCTGGGCAAAAGGAAGGTGGGCCTTTTTGTTACATGTTGTATGGCTCCAGGGCTCAGACTGTACATGTGAGACAGACACAGCAATCAAGTTACGATCAAACACTCTTTGAATTGCGGGCTTGCTTCAGCGTTCTGCAATGTTTTTGTCTTTGTGCTTTGCTGTTTCTTGCTAGTTTGTCACTATGGAGAGATTGAATTATTGGATTCCCCACATTCCTTTATTTATGTGGTTGCTTTTCAACAGCCAAAATAACTAATACATGGCTGAGTCTGTCCTTTTATTAATCGTTGTTGACACAGTCGAGCATCCAGAGAACAGAAAACGGAAGTCCTCTAATGAAAAAGATACATGTAGGTGGACGATATCAGCCGGCGACAGCGGTAAGACAATTCGGCAAGCGTCTGGGTGTGAATTTCACATCCTACCTTCTAACATGTCACGGTAGGGTGTAATGATATGAAGTGGGCAGCAAAATGCCTCCCCTGATAGATGTTGAGGCTAAAAGTTGACACGCATAAAGCTGCCCTATAATCAGATAATAAACATCTTTCTCATCAAGCCAAGCAAAACAAAATCATTAGGCAGGGGACTGCAATTTACTTTCCTTGACCCCCGTATCGATTACGCAACGGCTTCTACACAAATATCAAAGTAATTATTGATTGCTGAAGGAGAGGAAAAACATAACAGCTGGATCCGAAATAGCTGAGTGTGAGAGAGAGCAAGAAAGTGTGGAAAGAAATACGATGCTGGTGCTGTGGTCAGGCCATCACAATAGGAGCAGCACAGGGACGTGATTAGGTGTATTAATTACCCATGCTGGCCCTAAAGTGTGTTTGGACACAAGGGCTCAGCGGGGAAAGAACCAGGAGGAAGTTTAGCGGCAAAAACATCAGACGCTGTGGAAACCGTCGGGGGATTCTTCTCCCAGCTCTGTTCTCCTTCCTCTGGTTGTTTTCTTCAGACGTTCCACATGCTGAACAAGCCTCGGGGTTCTTGTCTGGATGCTGGAGAAAGCGGGTTTATTTCTATTGTTGATGAGGATCAGCTTCTTAGTTAAAAGGTGAATTAGAGGGTTCAATAACACAAGAGGACTTTGAATAAACACAAAGATTTTAACATTGGCTGCAGTCGACGTGTCAGAAGAATCCAAAATGTCTGTTTGAATTGGAAGCGATTGTGGAAAAGTACAGTGGCATTCTTGTAAATGAATATTGTGTTGCTCCTTTTTAGTCTCTCGTGGCATTATCAACAAGTTATAAAATTGTTCAGAGAGATTTGTTTGAAAAAAACAATGAAGGATAATGTTTCTTCCATAATTCATCTGTGTGAACAAATTTTTATAGCTGACTACTATTGACAGTTTAGCCTTGACCTCATCATGTTCAGGCTAAAGCAACAAAGGATATAGATTTAGCAGCTCACTAAAAGGCTAAACGTTTTAACTTAGTCATATTTCACACAAAAATGAAATTATCATTATTTCTGTCATGTCATTCTAAACCTGTATTATTCTTCTGTTGAAAAAAAAAAAAATGTAGGTGTTTTCCTCACAACAGTTTATATCCACCTTATTTTTATTGTAAGACTGGATACGGCAATATGTGACTTGAATGTACGAGGCTTGCAGTTAGTTTAGCTGTACAAAACCAGTCTGTTATTCTGCTTGATATTGCAAACTGGTATGTGTTATCATATTAATTTAATTTATTACTGTAATCATAAACACACAGGTTTGTAGTGCAAATAGTTTTACACTTTACTGCATGAGTTATTCTTCTAGTTACTCCCCTATTATGGCTAATGAATCTTGAAGTCTAAAATAAGGTAGATACGACAGCCATACCACCAAACAGACTGAAATTGAAATCATTATTTACTGACAATCTTTCCTCCAGTGAGCTGTGCTGTGACCAGATCATCGTGTGAACAGATTTGTGTTCATGTTGGGAGCATTATCAACTTCATTGATTTATTGAGAAGATCTGATCCAAAAGAACTATTCGTTGACTGTTTTGTTTTTGGAGCCTAACATACCGTCGCTGTTGGGCGGAAACTTGTATCTCCATATTTTGTCTTTTTCCCCCCTCATAAATCATTACTATATTGTCTGTGGGTTATGCAAATGTTTAAGGGCTTGTGACTAAACCTCATAACTCCATTGGATCCTCAAACTGTGTGTAAAACCTCATAACTCCTCCCGGCCTCTATTGTGAATGAAGTGCTTAACGCAGTTTGGACCGTCTCTGCTTGTTTGCAATGCAAGGAAGAGCTGCACATAATCTTGATAAATTGAGAATCATGTTTGTTTTTGTTTTTGTTTTTTTTTTATCACAATTCTCTCATGATTCTAAACAGACATCTAAATAAAATAACATGTAATTTCCTAAAGTTCTGAAAAAAAAAAAAAAAAAAGTTTAATTCATTTGAATAAATTATTTTAAAAAATCAGTTTGAAGGAATGATTCAATGACTCACTCATAAAGACTTAAATTGCTTCATTACTGGAATAATGGCACGTCCTGATTTTACTGAGTTAGACGCGTTCCTGGGTCAACATAGAGGGAAATGATAGGTGAATAACACTGATGTAGAAGCACAGGCTTGTTGTAAGCCTGAACTTGACATAAACTGTAAATTTGTCCCTCATATCTGATTGGTTGATTGGAATGTTATTCCAGGATCAACAAAGATGTCGATGCACTTGATGAAATCAGGTTCTGTGGAATAATCAGTGTTTTTGATCAAATCTCTTGAATGAATGATTCAATCACAATTGAATTGAACTTGTCGCCATCTACTGGTGTAACAATGTAATTGATACAATCGTAATTTAAAGCGCCAAGTTATTTTCAAAAGGTGATTTGCTCTATTGATTGCTACTATAGACATCAGTGTTTATATCCAAACTATAAACCTTTATCCCAGTACTTCTGTGGTAATTTGAATCTTTGTAACACAGAAATACCAATACTGTGTGTTTGAAAAGACTGTTTGTGAAGCTGTTTCATAACTATAGCCTACATGACAACTTCTCTCTCTGTGTCAGCGGCAGCATCAATGTAGATTTGAATCTTCTGGTGAGATTTTATCAAAGGTCAAACACAAAGGCACACTGTCACTTTTTATTCAGCCATCCAATCAGAGTGGAGAAGGGGCGGGACAAATACAACATCGATCAACTGTCACAACATTCTTGCTGTACAACAACATCAACAAGCAGAGAACGGAACAAAATGGATGAGAATTTAATATTGCTGGTCTCCGAACATACATAGCAAGTATTCTACATTGTGTCAACATTTTTAGTCTGAAACAAATTACCTGCAAAATCAGTTATAAGTAACAGTGCCGTGGATATTCCGTATCATAGCAACAAAGCGTCTCAACTGAAAAAAAAACACTGCACAGCTGAAGCGCTCTCAAGCGCTCACAGATAGGCGTTTTAAGCAAAGCGCCTAGCGTTTTCAGCTGGCTAAAAACGCTTTGGTGGACACACAGCCTAAGGCTATGGAGAAGAGTGTCTTAGTCTAGCATTTATCTTTGAGTCATAGCCTGTAGCACTTTGTCTTTAATAACATGAAATTTTGGACAAATGACAATAAACTGAGCGCCCACATAACTACTGTAAACTTTATAACTTGTAAGTTGATGAAAAACGTAATGCGATGCACTTACTGCAGTTCTAATGATGGACAAAACATGCATGTATTCATGATATTCTCTGAAATTTGCTGGTCAAATACCTCGTAACTCCAGTTGAGCTTGATTTTGGTAAAATGTTAATAATATAATAACACACGCAGGTGTCTGACCTTATATAAAGCCACGATATCAACTTTGACAATGCAGTGTTTAATTATTTTTAAAAATACGGTGTTTTTTTTTCTTTCTTCCATTTCCTGAAAAGTAGCGGTTTTAGAGAAATTAGGTTTACGCCTGACAGCGACAATATAGTCTTTATGAACTGCCGCTTTTTGTCTTGTATTTCAAAAAAAATAATAGCATATACATGAGTTTAAGTAAATAATGACAAAACATGACCTTTTTTTACATGAACTACCTCTTGAGCTGCTTTTCTATGGGTCAGTTCTATTGTGTCTTTGACCCCAAAATGTGCACAGGAAGACATTAAAGATGTATTATATGTACTCTTCAGTTTACATAGTTTCACTCCTTGTGAACAAAAAAAGCACTGTATTATAGTAGGAGGCCTCTGAATATGCTTAATAATCCATGCATTTAATAAAAAAAATAATGTGTATCTATGTACAGTACATTAGCTTGGTAATGCTGTTGCTGGCATGAAAATAGCATGCTGTAAAGACTTAAAGTGCGTCAATGGTACTGCATTTCAAGGTGAACACTGGCAGAGGTCATTCGCAGATTGAACTTTGCTGAAAGATGAGTAAAAGGATAGATAGGGAATCACAAAAAAAGAAAGCACCGACTTGAGAGGAGTTTTTCGAGCAACTTGATTCACACCTGCATTCTCTCCGTGGCAGCACGTCGGACTGGGGTCGTCTGTTGCACGGCAGGAGGATTTGGGGATGATTAATTGCGCTGTCTGCTGAATGGAGCTCTCGAAACAGCGGGATCCTCTGCATATGTAAATACAAGCAGTCTCAGCACAGCACCAAGGAGCAGGATTAACAAAACGACTCTGCTCCCGGATTCCGACCAATTCACCAATCTTTTCTATTAGCACTGACAACCCACAGGCGTGTGAGAAATCCCACAGCCCTTTCATCCTCTCAAATAAAAAACACATTAAATATCAGGCAACCCTTGTCGTGCACAGTCGAGTGGCCTGAGAAATGGAAATCCGCAGCTTAGCACACAATCATTTCTGCACAATCTTGTAATTAGACTATAACATCAGCGAATGCAAACCAAACATACGAGTAATAATAACAATAATAGTTGTTGTTGTTATTATTACTACTACTACCACTACCGCTACTATTACTAATAGTAGTTGTTATTATTTAAATGATAGCCTTTTGTTTGTCATTAGAAAATAAGACAGTTAAATAGTTCTACTGTTAATGCTGGCCATATTATTCTGTACTATTCACTGAATTTAAGGCACATTGGGGACATTTGTAAATTGTTTTACATCCTAATTTAAAAGTCATTATTGCACCTTTGTTTTAACATAGATAGAGAAGAGACTATTATGGATTATTATTCACAACTTTAATTAGGACTGTAAGTTATGAATAGAGAATAACGTGGAGTTACAGTCAATAAATTAATCCTAACAGCTTCTGGTCTCCTCTTAACCTGCTCTTTGTTTACAGAAAATCCACCTCTTCCTTAAGTATGAATTAAGGGATTTCTGTATTCCCTTAATAGCCCATTCATTTCTTCTCTATTCATCCCCAGGGTGCACATCACCACAGAAATTATTCATTTTGACCAAATGTCACAAAAATATAGTTAGTCTATGCAATAGAAGAAGGAGATTCATCTGAAGATTTCTTTAGTGTGTGTTTGTGTGTGTTAGTGTGTGTGTGTGTGTGTGTGTGTGTAAGAATATAGAGAGTTAGACAAGAATGGAGGAGGTTGGGAGGTAGAGAATCTCTTTAAATTACCACTGCACATTTTACCTTTCATGATATTGATTGTACATGGAAGGGATCATTTAGATTTTAAGTTTTTCTTTCTTCTCCCTTTCTTGTCACTGGATCCTGGGGATCTTATAAATTCTTAGTTCCACTTTCAACAGAGGAATATACTTTCCCCCCTCATGGTGACCTTTAGAAATCCCTCTGAAACGCCAGACACCCCCAGAAGTCAGAGATATCACATTATCACGTTTTACGTTTTTTTCTCTTTTTTTTTTTTTTTGGTGAGCTTTTATTCTTTTCCCTTTTCCCTTTTCTACTGGAATCTATACTTTTTCATGGCATTTGGAAAGGTCAGACATGTGTTGAACATCCAGGTTGCTAATGTTTGCAAAAGTTATCTTTTTCATTGACGGAGCGAATATGGTTGGGTGGCTCCTTTAAACACAGTCAGTCAGTTTGTTGTGAAGAGGGACATGTAGAGTTACAGTCACTGTCCCATACTGGCAGGGCTGTAAGCACCATAGATATTGAGAGTCTCCCTCAATAATTTAAAATTGCCAAATTGTCCCCCCCCAATATTTGGTATTCTCCATGCTGCTCTGCTGCAATTCATTACACATAGATCTGGGCCATGTTTTCCAAAAGCATTGTGAGCTAAGTTGATTGTAGTGACCATTGGGCTTGGGTTACTTGGGCTTACAGTGCTTTTGGGAAACGCAGCCCTGGTTGATGTTAGGATAATTAAAAATTTTAAAAGTTACATTTTTTTTAGACTGGTCTGCCTCAGCGGTCTAAGAACACTCAATGTCAAAATTATTGAGATGGCCAATCAAATCAAAGGAGGCGGGCCTTACCGTTCACAGAAGACAAGTGTGAATTCCAACACGCCTCTTTAGTTTTAACAGTGAAAGAGTGTGTGGTAAGATGTAAGTCGCTAATTAAAATTCTGTCATTAATTACTCACCCTCATGTCATTCCACACCTGTAAGACCTTCGTTCATCTTCAGAACACAAATTAAGATATTTTTGATGAAATCCGAGAGGTAGCTGACTCGTCCATAGACCGCAATTTAACCACCAATTTCAAGGTCTAGAAAGGTACTAAAGATGCATCGTTAAAATAGTCCACGGTGTTCTGAACGTAAACAGCATAAGAGAATGACATAGAAGAGAAGATATTGTTGAATAAAGTTATTTTTTAACTCGTGGCTTTATAAAATTAAGGTTGATCCACTGCAGTCACGTTGGCTGTTTTAATGATGTCTTTAGTACCTTTCTGGACCTTGAAAGTGGTGGTTAAATTGCTGTTTCTGGGCGAGTCGGATACCTCTCAGATTTCATCAAAAATATCTCATTTTTGGGTGAACTAACCCTTTACTACTCAACTACTCAGTTTTATGAAAACATGCTATAATTTACATGATTCATGTAATTCCCTTTATTCCCTTAAATCCCCCTTAACTTCTTTTGAATTAAATAATTTCAATGTTCAACACATGGTTACGGACTTGCATACTGGCACTTTTTCTGTGCACTAAAATATTGTTTTAATCATTTGATATAAGTAACGTAACAATACAGTATTTAGATAATTTATTTCATTTTTTTAAAGGCAAAAAGCTTTTTGTAACACTTAGATTGAATAACTGTACGCAGAGAACGAGGCCATATGAAGCAATTAGCGACTCAGCAGCGGTTTGGTCTTGAAGTGGACATATTTGAACCTTATATCCCCTCATATCCTCCGGAAGCCTAGCACAGTGACTCCCAGATGATCCCACGGCCGTCAGCGACCTGAACAGCATTGCTTGCAGTGAGAAGGCCATGAATTACTGTACACTGCGGATTTCATTTTCTTTATGGTAACAATTAACCTCTCCCCAAATTCACCCCTTACTCTCAAGGTCAACAACCCATATGCACAGCCTTTGTTCCAGCTCTGCTGACCCGTGCTTTACCTCACACACAGGTTTGTTATATCTATAGCCAGTATGCATGAGAATATACTTTAGAAATGTATAAAATTATTCATAAATTGTGCCATACACGTTTCAGTCACATTAGCTGAAAATCACATAACACTTTATATTATTTTATTTTAAAATAAAATATTAATATAATATAATATACTTGGGTCAAACTTAATATTAGGGTCCAATTCTCACTATTAACTACGACTTTTGCCTCAATATACCCTAATTACTTCTTATTAATAGTTAGTAAGGTAGTTGTTAGGTTTAGGTATTTGGTAGGATTAAGGGATGTATAATATGGTCATGCAGAATAAGGCATTAATATGTGCTTTATGAGTACTAATAAACAGCCAATATCCTAGTAATATGCATGCTAATAAGCAACTAACTCTTAATAGTGAGAATTGGACCCTAAACTAGTGTTACCATAAATCATAATTAATATATAATGTAATATAAAATATATTATGTCATATTATATCTTGACTTTAATTTTAATACATTTTCATATTCATAATCGAATGTGAATGAATCAATGATCCGTTAATGATTATGTAATATTTGTTAATGACTGCTACAAGACTTTTTATTTAATATGTTATTATCATAAAGTGTTGCTATGTAGTTAATTTAAAGCCATCAACATTCAGCAGACTTGGGTAATTTACAGTATTAATCTTTCCTGTTGCAATTTCTCTTTAATAAAAAAAAAAAGAAAAAAAAAGCAGCTTTACAAAATTGGGTCATCGAATGATCCTGAGCCTAATATATGCTTTATAAAGGAAATATTGTGTTTAATATTTAAATCTAAAACACTAACACAATACAAACAGCAGGTATGTGTGTGGCATGCATGCTGGGAGCTTAATTAGTTTAGTTTGGCATTCATCTTGGAGAAAGCCACGGTTCCTTTGATGCACCGAAAAAAGACACACATATGCGTATGCGCGCACACACCACCTCTCGGTGTTGTTAAATCACTGCTTCACCATAATTTGACAGTTTAGTATTAATTAGTGAAACACCCCATATAGTTTAACACACTATTATTGATGACCAACCTCACTTAACTCGCCCTCCCTGTGCAAACCCCAGTTAGTTAGCCGCTCTCTGGAGTATCTCCTACTTTAGCAGACTGCCACTAAATGCATTATATTCTCACGGCTCCATCTCTCATACACCCGCCTCGCCCTGGGAGTCTGAACCAAATGCATAATTTAAAAAGTCCTTAATCTGCGATGGCATTCCCATTTGGTCGCCAGCAGACTGCACTTTATGATGTCAGCTTTCTTCCACAAAGGTCAATAGCAGTTTTCTCTAGCCCTTCACTCCCTCCCTCTCTTTCTCGCTCTCTTTCTTTCTCTGAGGTCTGGTGTAATACGCTTTATGGGCTCGAGTCCTGACACCTGGTGACATGATAACCTTCTCTCTGCTCCAGCCTCGGCTTTTTGCTGCTCTCTTGTCACTGTTCTTTCAGATGTTGAAGCTGGGTCATTGTACACCAAACACATACCGAATACCTTCTCTCTCTTTTTTTCCCTCAGTTTAATTGCAAAGCAGTACAACTTGGGTACGTTTTCTCATATTTTATAAACTGCTGAGCTATTTATGATACACTTCAGTTTCATTTGGTCTAATTTAAATACATTCTCCCATCTCAGCTGAGATTGATTTTCCAGAAAAATATAAACCCTGTATGGCACTGTGGTGCTATCAAAACATTGTGCAACATACAGTAGCAATGTTGACTTGACTCATGAGTAAATTGTGGGACTGATTTGGCCATACCATTGCAGACAAGGGCAGTCTTTGGAAATGCCTGTTAGGAACAATATATGTTTTTTTTTTTTTTTTTTTTTTTTTTTTTTTTACTTAGTAAGAAAAGTGTTGCAGCAGCTTAAACCCTAGAATGCATCATGCAAAAAAACCTATGAATGTATAAAGGAGTTGATTTTGTCTGATTTGGTACACAACAGGGTTTGACATTTAACTTTTTTGCTCATCAACCACTGTGGCTAGTGGTTTTCCAAAGTTACTAGCCACTCAGCATTTTCACTGGCCACAATTTTGACATCGATACCATGGGGAAAAACTGCCATAAATATATTTTTAATATTATCTCATCATTTGGCAGCAGGTATATTATGCTGCTGTCACTTTAAGACCTGACATACGGATCCATTATACTGTCACACGTGTTGTCTTTCTCAAGTGTTTACGTTCACTTAAAACATAACTAAGACTGGTTTTTTTTGGCATTATTTTCAGTGTATTTGACTGTTTAAGCACAATAAGTAGCTTAAAAGAACTCAATTTAGTATTGAGAGGCGGATTTATACGTGCTCACTTTGGGTTTGAGAACAAAATCTGCGGGAACAATTAAGTACAAGTACAATTATGCGCATTATGCGCAATCCCACGCTGAAATTCAAACCCTGTAACACCAACAATATTCATCCGGAGCAAATGAAACGAGTGAGTGAAGGGAGGCGGGTTTGTGTGTCAACTCGCTATCAGAGAGATCATGAGAGAACGAAAAAGCGCAGCTGGTATCTATACTACAATTAAAAAATTAATATATTACATATAAAATTCAACCCACCAAAGTGGCTAGTAGAAGTGACTCACAACTGCTGAAATACCCACATTTGACGGGTTGGCAGGTGTTAATGTCGATATAATTTATCCACCTTGCAGAAACTTCTTTCATATTTCTTAGCTTCTTTGTGAGGGAATGAGACCAATTTCAGTCAAAATTTTGGATGTTTCTACTTCTTCTGTTGTGGTCTTTTAGATCATGAGAATCATTTAATTCAGGTGTGTCCAAACTTTTTACTGTATGTATGATAATCTTGTTTTCATAAAGATAGGAATTGGCAATGCAAAAAAGCTATTTAGGACAAAATCTTGTAGTAAATACTAATATAGTATTGTCCCTTTTTTTTGACACAAAAATATAAAATTGACTATCACAAACCAAATTTTAAGTAATCCATGGAGTGTCAAAAAATCTACTACAACCAAAAATGTGTAAATAACATTGCTGACGCTTACATATGAAATGTATGAGAGTATTTAGGAAAAATCATGTCATATAAAGTCAGTTTCTGTTCCTTTATACATTTGAGGGTTAAGTACTGCTGCAAATTTGAAGACAATCTACAGGTATTTCAAAGAAGTTTACAATTTTACAATAGTGCTTATAATTTTGTGGAAATTATAAACAGCAGCTAATAAATAATGATTTAAAATATGTGATTGTGAAGGATAAAAATGGTAGAACACAAGGTGTATCCTCTATCGCTTTATGTGAGAAGATTATTCGGTAACACTAATACTTCATTTCGATGGTCCACTTTAGACATTCTACTAACTATAAGTAACTTTGCTACTACATGTCAACTACCAGTGATTAGAGTATTGGTAGACTTTCTGTTTAATAACTGCTAACACTTTATTTTGATGCTCCCAACAGACATTCTGCTGACTATAAGTAACTTGACAACTCATTCTACTACCCCAAACCCTAACACCCAACCTTAACCTAACAGTCTACTAATACTCTAATGAGAATTAGTTGACATGTTCATTGCAAAGTTACTTATAGTTAGTAGAGGATCTAAAGTAAGCCATCAAAATAATGTGTAACCGATTATTCTCATTTTCAGAAGTGAAAAAGGTACCAAAGAAGTTTACTTCACACCGTACACAAGCTTTCAAGCAACCCTATACCAAACACCCAGTTGTAAATCTGCTGAGACTTAGGATCCTGAGAGAGCAGCACATTGGGCTCCACTGAAAGGACATCAGATGACACCCAAACTCCATCACAGAGAGAATAAAAAAGACATCACCTCGCAACAAGCTGGTGATAAAGGGTGCCTGGGCATGGACGAAAATTAAGACTCTGTAACAAGGTCCCGGGCTCCCATCCTGACAGCCATTTTCCCCTGTATTTATCATCCCTCCATGCCATTGGCTATTACGTGTGAACCTGCTGTCTTGCGGTAGACCTGGAATTTATGGATGCTCCATTATTAGGGGATTGTGGGTAGAGGGGGAGGAAGGAAGGGGATGCAGCTCTATGGTTTTCTGAGGATGTTACGATTGCCTCTTAGATTATGCCACTTGACAGGTTTGTCATCCCTGTGCACTGATGTGCTCTGCAGAGTGCTCTGATATCATTAGCTTCATTGCTCTTAATGTGTCTGCTCCCCTCCATAGCAAGACAGGTCATATATTGTGCAAATAGGTGGACAGGAGCTGAGAGCCGGGGATTACGGAGGGGAAGAAACTGCCGGCTGGTTTATTTTCACTCTCTTTAGTGAGACGTTGAATATTATTATGGATACCATTCTAAGGTCACAAGCAAAAAGTTATCATAGTGTCATTATTCGGTAGGTTTAACTGTATATTTTTTTTCATGATATTATCAATAATTTATATAGCGTTTCAGTAACCTCATATTCTAGCATCAAATTATGAGGAACACAAAATAATCCATGTTCTTTTGATTTGAATCTGTGTTTTTTTAATGGATAACTGCCTTGACATTTTTCCACAACGCTGCCTGTATCTGTGAGGAGTGTTGAGCAAGCGCTTGTCAAAACCAAGTCTGTGACCTTCAGATTCTTTATATTTTCGCATTAGCATCAGGCTGTTTTTCCAAAACTGGCCTAGCTGCTGAGCTAAGTGCACATAAGCATGCTAATGAGTTATTACTGATCCAATGTGAACACATATTGGATCACTTAACATCTGGGTACAACCGGGCAAGATAACAATTAGACTAAGTATGAGAACAGTTTACCCACAATTTGGTTTTAAAAGAATAATAATGAAAAGATAACAAGAAACAAGTGTATCATACAGTAAAAAAATACAGTAAAAACAGTAACATCGTGAAATATTACCATTTAAAATAACTTTTCTATTTTAATACATTTAAAAAAAAAAAAAATATATATATATATATATTAGTATATGTTTACACTGCAAGCCTTAGTCTGTGTTCACACTGTCAGTCCAAATCTGATTATTTGTGTGTCCGATTGGAATCTGATCTAAATTATTGACTGTCCACACTGTCTATTGCAACTGTTCCGATCTGATTTGTGTGTCCTGTGGCGTTTTTTTGTTTTCCGGAATATCTGCATACTATGGCAATGACGTTGCGTTAGTAGGCATACCCCAATAACAACAGCAACATGGAGGGGTTTGCAATACATGTTTTCTTATTTACAACATGACAATGTGTAGCTGCCGTGCTGGACTACGTCTTCTGTGGCAGCGGCAGAAACGGAGGCTGGTATGCATGGCTTTATTTTGTGCCGCCGGTTTCAAAATCCGTCTGTTATATTATGATTTTCTGCTCATCTGGCACTTTGCAACAACACAACCTTGATTCTGCAGCAACTTTCAGTTTCCTTATAACAACATCTGACGTTTACATATTATTTGCCGCAAGAAAGTCACATAAACCACATGGAATCTGATTAGAGCAGTCAGACTGAAACTGATTTCCAGAAATGTGGGGAAAAAAAGGATTTCAAACCACATATGAATGTAGCTCAAAACGGATTTGTAAAAAAAGCCTGTGATTCTAGTTTATAAAGTTATAAATATGGATATTTTTCTTATAAAAATGCATCGCTCCACTTCAGAAGGCCTTTATTAACCCCCTGGAGCCATATGGATTACTTTTATGATGGATGGATGCGCTCTTTTGGGCTTTTAAAAATCTCGGTTACTATTCACTCCCATTATAAAGCTTGGAAGAGCCAGAATATTTTTTTTAATATAACTCCGTGTTTGGCTGAAAGAATAAAGTCATATACACCTAGGATGGCTTAAGGGTGAGTAAATTTTAGGTAAACTAACCCTTTAAGTTTCATAGCAAAGCTGAATTGTGATTGTCATTACTCCAGTCTTCAGTGTCACATGATTCTTCAGAATTCATTCTAATATGCTGATTTGCTGCTCAAGAACAGTTGTGCTGCTTAAAATTGTTGTAGCTACTATGGTAGTTTCTTTTTTCAACATTCTTTGAAAAAAACAACAACAGTGTTTATTTGAAAAAAAAGAAAAGAAAAAAAAAGTAAGTCTTTACTGTCATTTTTAATCAAAAAAATTGATTTCTTAAAAATAAATAAATAAATTGACTCAAACAGATATAACGTGTGTGTGTGTATAAATGTTTCTTATTTTATACAGTTTAGCATAAATTATAAATTAGACGTTAGGTCATCATGCTTTAAAATGGAAATAATGCCTTTTTTGAAGCTGTTCTTGTGAATATAAATAAACAAGAAAAGGTAAATATTCTACCATTGTAATAAATTCTATAAATATTGTGTAAACTCTCTATAAACAGTGTAGTAAAAGATTAGATTTAACTTCCTTTGACTTGGGACATTTTTGTCCTCACAGAGTGCTGTTTTCATTTGCCGTATACAGTAGGAGGAGCTCCAGAGTGGCGGGTGGACAGGGATGATTTGTGAATTCAGGACATGTGGTCAAATGGCTTACAATGCAGAGCCGCATGAAATGGGTCAAGTGCTGGTTATGTAATGAGCCACGCTAAATAAGAGTCCAGTGTAACCCCATCATCAACGCAGCGTACGTTACTGAGGGCTCGACCACAGGCAGTCGCTCACTTATAAGGTGAAGTTATTCGGCTTAACACTCAAAAAAAAGCTTTTAGCATCCCAAAATGTGATATATGTAACAAAACTGTTATGTTAAGCTTGCCTGTGTATAATGAACTGATTGCACAAGGTTAGTTGGAAAAGAACAGGCAGTCTTTGGTACATAAGCGAATATCAATCCATAGTTTATTGTGCCGCTCCAGGCTTCCTTTTGGCCTGTGCTAAGCAGACTGGGACGCTCCCATCCGGGCCTCTCTCTCTCTCTCTCTCTTTCTCTCGGGTGATTCCACTGGCAAGGTCCTGTAGACCTGATGGAAAACGCAAGATAAGGATCCGCTGAGGCCAGGAGAAACGGCCGTCCAGAATCTGGTGAGGGAAATTAAACCAATTGAGGAAGTCGCTATTTTTCTGGGCCCAACGTGAGTTATTGGACCAAGACAGGGGGTGTATATTTTTGTTCGGATGGAGAAGGGAGTTGAAACGAGCGAATATTGCTGAAAGAGCGCCGCTCGCATTCAGGCCCAGACAAAAGCTGGAAATGAAATAACTTCCTTTCCTCAGGAAAACACTGCAGCTCCTGACAGAATAATAGCATCGCAGGAGAGGGAGAGGGGGCCGACAACGCTCGCTCACAAACACAGGAAACCGTCCGGCTGCCTGCTCAAGCTGTTAGAAGCGCACGGACACACACGTACAAACACACGCACACACACACACACACACCGACACATGGCACAGTGACAGTAAGAGGAGCCGGCTGAAAGTCCTTGGAATGGCAGGACATTTACCTTTGAGTCAATGATAAACAATTCATCTCTGACCTTCATAAATATTCACAGCTCTCCCTGGACCAACTCAAAAATCTGTCCCTTTACCTCTATCTAATGTAAACCTCTCTTTTACTGTACAATTTTATTTTTTCAAGAGGCAGCTTTTACACTTGACAGAACAATATAATATAATATAATATAATGCTTATTTGAAGGATTACTTTTATTTAAATGAAATGAAACCAGTATTACATATGTATGTATGTATGTTTGTTAGTTACCAATTTGGTACTATAAAAAGTAGCACATAGTAAATAAAAAGGTAACACTTTATTTTAGTGTCCTTGTTACACAAGTTACATGTAGTTACTAAAGTAATTAGTATAAATGGTGCATCCATCTAACCCTAAACCACACCCTAATCCTAACCCTAACACTATAGTAAGTACATGTAGGTAATTCTTATTACTCAGTACTTTAATGTATGATTACACTGTAACACAGACACCTTAAAATAAAGTGTAACCAATAAAAAATACCTTTACCAAATACCAGTTTCTGTAGGCATTTGGCATTTAAAGACTTGAAAAGCTCATCAAGGAATTTTTAATGCTTTAGTGCTTATTAAAGTTGAAATATATATCAATTGGTGCAATTGGTTAATTTCTTGAGGAAAAAAATGGGTTTCTTCATGCAATTCACTGACTGGCATACTGCAATGAAATTATGAAAAAATGATTTTTGTAGCCCTTCACATAATTTGTGTTTCTGTGTGAGCTCCACTTTGAGAGGAAGATTATATTTTGGCGTTTCATTGCCGTGGACCTTTTTTCTTTAACCTTTGTGACCTCAACTGGGGCCTAGACCTCCTCAGTCAGGTCCCTATTAGGCAAATAAGGTCTGATAAATCTTTGGCACATCTTTAATGAGGACTCCTGAGCCGAGTGATGTTAATTAAGAGAGGTTAACCAAGATGTGAGTCGCTCTCTCCTCTCATATTTCACCCAGCTAATTTCTCCTCATTGCCCTGGCCTTGATGATGTAATGCATTTATCTGGGCAAGAACACACCCTGTTCATCTTGTCTCCAATGCTGCTCTTGTATAAAAAGAAAAAGAAAGAAATAAATAAACAAAAACTCACAGATCCACATCTTTTATCTCTTTTGGGTACAGCGCAAAATGTTTTAAAAGGGCAAAAGTGAAAAATATTCCAAACTAAGATATTTCAGTCACTTTTTTTTTACTATGAATTTTTAACACTTTCCCTTCACATAACGTTCCACTTTTTATTACCTAAGACTTTTATTCTTTAGACATTTCTTTATTAAAAATGTATATTTTCTATTTTCTAAACAGCTGCGTATGTGTGTCATTTGCTTGTGAATGTAAGTTTGCAAGATCAAGAGGTAGAGTTTTTAAAACATAAGAAGAAATACAGCTTTAATGATGAGTGAATGGGTTTGAGGAATCCATCTTCTGTGTGTGTGTGTGTGTAAGTGTGAGTCATGTAAGTGTTTGAATGCACTGCGCTTTCTTTCGGCATAGTCTTTAAAAGCTGTTCCCTTTCGAAAGGGAACTTCTACTCTGCGTTTGCAACGCTATGGGGAAACGTCACGTGACTCGGTGTTCGAAAGCCAAATATCCAATAACTCCAAATCCTATTGGCCGGCGACAGCCTATGACGTCATACAGGCGCGACCCGGAAGTATAAAAGGGGCGCCTGGGGAAGCAGTCATTATCTCATCGTCTTTCGGGACTGTTTGTGTCGACTGCCATTATCGAATATACTCTTCATAGAGTATGTCTCTTTTATGTCTGAGGGCAAAGAGAAACATTTCAGGAAGTGTGTGGATCCATGCCCGAGGTTTTTAATGGAGGGTTCGCACACCCTATGCGTCTATTGTTTGGGAGAAGAACACGCACGGATGGTGCTTGAGGGCGCTGTCTGTGTGAATTGTGAGCGTCTTCCTATGAGAACGCTCCATTCTCGTCTGGCCCTCTCCTCGAGGGATGAGGCGTCAACATCTGCGCCTGGTCGGTCCGGCCCTGCTCGTGCTGAGGCAGAGCGGCGGCTGCACTCATGGGGCTCGCAGATGGAGCTCGCTGCCGAGTTTGAGAGAGGTGTTATGGTCTCTCAGCCTCCGGTGGCGGCTGGCGGGGATGAGCTCCTGGATGATGATGATGTCTTATCTTTGACATCATCGGATCCGGGAGCGAGTGTTCTTCTGGCTGATAGCCCCCGTGGGCAGGAGGCGATGGAGAAGGAAGAAGTGGCTTTTCTTCTTTCTCCAAGTCTCCTGGCCCAGCATATGCAGAGTTACTGGAGGTTGTGGAACGCGCTGCTGGCAGACTGCAGCTGCCGCGTGGGCGCGTGTGAGAAAAAAAAAAAAAAAAAAAAAAAAAACCCTGTTCGCGGCAGACTTGACGAACATTTTTCTTTCCGACCACAACCCCGTGACTCCAGTGAGCCTTCCATTCTTTCCGGATCTCCACGTTGAGATCGGGAAGGCATGGAAGAACCCATGCTCGGCCAGAGTTCATCCGCATCGGCGAGGGAATCTCGCTGATGTGGATGGATTGGGCCAGCATGGGTATGTGTCGCTGCCGCCCATTTGACAAGATGTTTGCAAAGAAAAACAGCTATCTCGTCATGGGCAGAGCACCGACACTAAAAGCTCCAGTTTTGCCGTCCAGACCCCTTAAACAGAAAAACATCTCGTCTGAACGGCAGAGCATATGCTGCTGCGGGTCAGGCTGGTGCGGCTTTCACACTATGGCAGTGTTGCAGGCATACCAGGCTGATCTGCTGAAGGCGAGGGCGCGCTCAGCAGCTTTTAAGAGTTGCATTCCACTCAGATCCGTTTTTTAATTACTACTGTATGTTCAGGTGACACCTTTGAACAGTCAGGCTGACGGCTGGGCTTATGATGATTTTTTCTGGAGGCCCGCCTTCTGGCTTGATAGTGAAAGGGTTCTTTGGGCTTCTAGAACCATGGATGTTTTCCTTCCCATGTTTGTAAAGGAGCAGTCTTTGGTCTTCGAGCCACAGGAAGGTAAGACAGAGTCAGATTTCATTTCTTAAATGTTGACTTTGTGTCGTTCCTGTATATTTTCTGAACATGTCACAGTGAATGTACATTGAGATATAGAATTTGAAGGGGTTTTTTGGGCAAAACTGGAATGTTGAGACTGACTAAGCAGGTCACAGAATGGCTGCTGCTTAGTTTTCTCTCTATGTTGAGTAGCCTCTCGCCTATTTTCAGTATAGTTTGAGTTGGCACTCATTGCTTCAGTTTGTATGTCTACGGCGGCCCTAACCGGCCGCCTGACTTTTCAGCTTTGAGCTTCACTTTATTTTTCTCATCATGAGATTTAGAAGTGGAGATCAGGCTGTTTGTTATGGTGCCTGTTGTATATAATAAAGAAAATAGGCCTATAACTTGGCAGCCAGGCTAGAGCTAGGTGATGTGATATATGAAGTAACCCCATATGTATTCACTATCCTTTCAGGATTTGTTTCCTAGTTCTGGTTTTCCTCCCGAGGGAGTTGTTAGGCTGTACGCCCAATTATCCCCTTGCTGGTGTAGGTGCAATTTGAGTGTTACAGCTAGGTTGTAGACTGTTTTCTGACTCCCTTATGCTGTTCCTCAGGTGGTAGGCCCTTATCTTTGCGTAGATAAGTTGTGCAGGTGTGTGCTTGGCCCCACTTTCTAGAACTTTCATGCTAAAAGGAATTTTCTTCTGAGCCACTTGATAATTTGTTTTATCAAGTTTGAGTTGACATTGCTAGTTTTTTAGCTCCTGTCCTCTGGGGCTTAGATCAGATTTGAGGATCTGTGTGGGAAGTGTTTTTCTTTTCAAAACAGCATGTAGATCAAAGTTTGTGTTACTTTGGGTTCTAGACTTTTGCCCTACACTGTATGTGAGCCTATGCTGCCACAGGTTGGCACCTGCTCTCATAACAGTAGGCCCTTTGTTGTGAAAGTAGGCCTTTGTTTTGAGTATTTGGTGACTTGTACTCTCCAGTCTGAGGTCCTTGTCACTGGGTGCATCACCTGTTGGATTGCATATTCAGGGTAGTTAGTGCCACTTTGTTGAAGAAAACTGGTATCTATTAGCTCCCTTTTTTAGTGGTCTGGTTAACGGTTATACTGCTTATAACTCGGATTGTAGGCCTTATGATATTCGGCCTCCTTCTAGTCAGCGGTTGTTCTACTATACTGTTTAACTGATCATAATGTGCTCACATATTTTCACAGGTTTACGCTGCCACAGGCCATGCCGCGTGTCTGTCTGAGGTAGTAGGCTTATATTAGCCTTCCTTAGACCATGTTGGCTTTGTTTGGTTCCCTTTAGTCAAAATGTGTATTTAGGGTACATTGCCTGTTGGAATGTGTAGCCTAGCGCAGGTTGCAGTTAGCTTCCCATAGCTTTTTGGGTTACAGCTGGTTCCCTGTAGCTTGGTTCACTTTAATTCACGAGCTGTAGCCACGTGTTATTGAATTGGCAGGCCCCTTCAGGCCTCCTTTTTAGTTTACGTTTGGCACAATTTGTGTTTTAACCTGTGAGTAGGCTGATCGCCACCTGTTACTGGAATGGAGGCCCCTTTAGGCCTCCTTTTTCTAGTCGACTTGTTGGCAGGATGCCTGGGAAACCATGCCACCGTCGGCCACACCCCATCACTGACGGATAGGCCCTAACAGGCCTGTTCTCGGTGTTTGGCAGTGTTTTTCATGTGTTAATCATGACACTGTTAATACATGGCCTCTGGGTGGTATGGTTATGGTAGCCACTTGCTGATGCCACGTGTTTACTAAGGCAGGCCTACTTCGGCCTCCGGTGTAATATGTGGAGTTCAGTTATATACTCCTCTCGCTGTGAGGGTGACAAGGTGCTTTTTACCGAGTATTTCGAGTGGCTAGCCCCTCAGGTTGGTTTGGCAGCACTTTAATTCACGAGCTGTAGCCACGTGTTATTGAATTGGCAGGCCCCTTCAGGCCTCCTTTTTAGTTTACGTTTGGCACAATTTGTGTTTTAACCTGTGAGTAGGCTAATCACCACCTGTTACTGGAATGGAGGCCCCTTTAGGCCTCCTTTTTCTAGTCGACTTGTTGGCAGGATGCCTGGGAAACCATGCCACCATCGGCCACACCCCATCACTGACGGATAGGCCCTAACAGGCCTGTTCTCGGTGTTTGGCAGTGTTTTTCATGTGTTAATCATGACACTGTTAATACATGGCCTCTGGGTGGTATGGTTATGGTAGCCACTTGCTGATGCCACGTGTTTACTAAGGCAGGCCTACTTCGGCCTCCGGTGTAATATGTGGAGTTCAGTTATATACTCCTCTCGCTGTGAGGGTGACAAGGTGCTTTTTACCGAGTATTTCGAGTGGCTAGCCCCTCAGGTTGGTTTGGCAGCAAAACCTTACTGAAGGTTGTTTTTTACCTATATCTGCCTCCCTGAGTCCTATTCTAGTTGAGCTAAGGGCCACCTAGCGCCTAGGGTGGATCTTTTGTGCTCCTAGAAACGGCCACAAGACTACGCCGTGTGTATTAGAGGTTGCTAGGCCTACGGGCCGCCTAGTTTTAACACACTGGAGTATGTTTGGGTGTATTTCTCTTTGAGAGTTATCTTTATACACTTCTGTTGGCCAGAGGCCTAAGTGATAAACCAACCTCCTTTTGTCTGGTTGTTTATCGTCCTTTGGGCCTAAACACTGCCACGAGCTGATGCCACGTGTCTGTTGAGGTTATAGGCCCCTCCAGGCCTTCCTTAATGCGTGCTGGCGTACGCTGTACTCCTCTTGCTTTAGAGAGTAAAAGGTGTTTTTACTGAGTACACTGCTCGGTGGATCGTGTTGGGTGGATTGTCATGTGGGCACTTTGCAGCCTCTTAGGCTGCCATTGAAGTCATCTTTCTACCCCGGAAAGAAAGCCGGGCCACTTTCTGTTTGACTTCTGTTATTCACTTAACTCTATCATGCTGTAGGCCTCTTTCGGCCTCCATGAGTATGTGCCCATCGCATGGTCTACCTGTTAGGTGAGTTTCGTACTTCCCTTTTAGGGTTATGTTTGTAATAGTGCTTAGCTCCCTAAGCTGGTCATGGGGTAGGCCTTAATCAGGCCTCCTCTTAAGGATCCAGCATCAGGCTGGTTTGTGCTCCCCTGCATCAGGGTTCTGTAGCGCACGGCCTCCTCAGTGCGTTAATTAAGCACTGGGTAGATCCTAGGATGAGTGGATTATACTCCCCTCAATACGAGGGTTCATAGCACTTAGCTGAGTTCTGCTCTCCAGGATGCCCGTCTCTACGCGTGGGTTTGAGTTTGTTTCTGCCTCATTGCAGTCACTCTTACTTACTATCTTCTGTGAAGAATGCGTGTTAGGAGGCTCTGTATTCAGACAGGGTTGGCCCAGACTGAGTTTGTCTCAGGTCAGACAAGGTCGGCCTCCCTGGTGGCATTGAGGGTGACTTCATTCCCCTCTAGTGGCTGGCCGGGGTTCCCTTCGGTTCCCTGGCCACATTCCCTTGAAGGGACCACTGTTTCTTATGGAAAAGTGGGTTCCAGACGCTTTAGCACCTTCTGTAGGGCCTTTGAGGAGGTCCTTCATGGAGTTTAGCTTGGGCTGTTGGCCGAAGGGAATGCTGTCACTGACAGCCTGGTGTGACCCGAGGGAGAGTTGCCAAGCAGTTTCTACTGCTCTGGAGCCTTTGTCTCAGCCATTTTTCTTGGCAGGCATTCTCCTCAAGCATGGCGGCGTGGGTATATCGTTCCCCATAGCGTTGCAAACGCAGAGTAGAAGTTCCCTTTCGAAAGGGAACGTCTCAGGTTACGAATGTAACCAGGGTTCCCTGAGAACAGGGAACGAGACTCTGCGTTTCCTTGCCATACATCGGGCTGCCTGCTGAACAGTCCCTCAAGACGATGGATAATGACTGCTTCCCCAGGCGCCCCTTTTATACTTCCGGGTCGCGCCTGTATGACGTCATAGGCTGTCGCCGGCCAATAGGATTTGGAGTTATTGGATATTTGGCTTTCGAACACCGAGTCACGTGACGTTTCCCCATAGCGTTGCAAACGCAGAGTCTCGTTCCCTGTTCTCAGGGAACCCTGGTTACATTCGTAACCTGAGACGTTTTCAATCAAGCAAATGATTCCTTTCTTGCAATATGTTAATGCAGGACTGATTTATCAGTGTAGTAAAAGTTAATTACCATATGTTTGTGACTGCTGTAAGATGATGTATTTAATGTTTATAAGTGGGATTATTAAAATGTCCTGACTCCTGATTACAGGAGACTGTATTCCAGAGACTACAGCTAATTATGTCTTTACCTCATATATTTTAGTTGTGAACTGGACAAACATTAAAACTTAGCATGCATTACATTAAATACGTTAATTCCTTCTACACTGTAAAGAATTATTATCATGATTTGTTATCGCAACATTTTTTCTTTTGTCAAATCATTTTAGATAATTAATGTGGTTCAGATAACATACAATTTTGAGTTTCTGTTGATTAACCCAGTCGCCTTTCAATGAACTCAAAGTTTTAAGGCAACCAGGTAACTTGCTTGTTTAAGTTAAACCAACTATCCTTTTTTACATGTAAAGCTGACATAGTGACATACAATATATTTTACTGTGAAATACAAACTTGGGTTCTTTGTGGAAAGTAGTTCACTGCCAAAAGTCATTTGAGAATTAATCTTCCCCAAATATTTCACCGTGAGAAGGGCCCTGGTGGATAATTTTAGCTCCGCTATCTAACTAACTCGCCTGTTTGTTCTTTTAGGTGGGTTTTAGCTGGGAGTTTTAATTGCAGCTCTGTTTATGGACGCAAAGGTTGATTCTTGACCTGTGTGGGTTATCGTTTTCACGTAGCCGGTTTCCCCCCGTTCCAGCGAATCAATTGTCTGGTAATCTCCCACCTTAGCCTTCAATTGTGAGAAAACATATCCATTACAATATACCCAGTTTAATCACTTGACCCAATGCTGCTCTCTCTTATAAGAAGAAAGGAAAGGTTAGGAGACAGAGGGGCCATTCTAATATGAAGGAAGGTTCACACATTTTTCTCTGTAAACTACTTGGCTTACATTGTTGTAGGATGCATGTCTCCAGAGCCTGTCTAGTTTTTGTGAGAACAAAATGCAATTATATGAATGTTTTTTTAATGTGTGAAAAACACTAAATAGTGGCGCCTAATATGAGAAACCTTCACTGAATTTGCACTGCTTTTAGAGCATTAAAAGATAATGATCGTAATGCTAAGTAAATACTTTTTTTTTTTTTTCACAACTAGACCATGTGCAGACTCCATGCAGCTGCTCTGTTATCATAAGAAGATTTGTTGCATGTACTGTAGAGCGCTGAAGATCAGTTGTACGACAGAATGTGGTTTGCCGTACAGTATCAGATATCACGGCCTGTCCTGTGAAACATAAGCCTCATACAGTGGACACATTGTGCTTCAGAACAACCGAAGCACTAAAGCAGCTCTGGTGCTTTTGTGTCCCACAAATTGCTGTGGTTCCATCCACTTGTGAATTTGTAGGCGTTTCAGTCCCTGCGCTCCAATCAAACATGCGTGTGAATGATCCAATGTTTCAGCAGCATGTCTGTTACTGCTGATTTGCTGACATTTATTTATTTGTTGTTTTGTTTGCTTGTTCATATATGTCAATTTTTAAATAGCTTATTGACTCAAAGTGAATTGATGGATCTTTCTGATGATATTTAGATTTTCTGTTTTATTTATAGAAACTTTTTGCATGCACCTAGAAAAAGTGTCTATATTACAGTATACCAAACAACACTTATTAAAACATATTATTACATTATTCACATTGTCAGTGGTTAACAATTAAATTATTTGTAGATAACATTAAAATTCTTGTCTTTTCTTCAGCAGTTTATTTAGATGAACTGAAACATGTAACTAATTAAATTACCTTATGAAAATGATTGTGCTTATTTTCTTTTGTGTTAACCTATACTTATAGGGTAATATACAGTAAGTATACTTATAGGTAGAGCAAAACCAAATACAATACATAATTATTATGTGTATTACTAGTATTATTATTTTTATTTTGTCCACCTCAGATAACATGTACAACAGGATTCCACTGACTCCCTTGGATTTATTGTCATTAATGGGCAGGATTTTAAAGTTTTTCAAATATAAATATGAAAGAAAATGTTGTAGCATGATACACTCTATACACATACACACACTCACAGATAGTGTGCATATTAATTATTTGAAAAAATAATAACTCCGATATTATAGTTTACACACTGTTTAAAAGTTTGGGGTCAGGAAGAAAAGTCTTTTGTCTGCTAGGGCTGCATTTGATAAAAAAAAAAAAGAGAGAGAGAAATATTGTGAAATATTACTACAATTTGAAATAACCGTTTTCTATTTCATTTATTTTAAAATTTAATGTATTCCTGTGATGGCAAAGCTGAACTTTCAGCATCCGGACTCCAGTGTCACATGATCCTGCAGAAATAATTCTAATTTGGTGCTCAAAAATATTGATAATTATACAACTGTGCTTCTTATTATCTTTGTGGAAACTTGATACTTTCCCTCCAGGATTCTTTGATGAATAGAAATTTCAAAAGAACAGCATTTATTCGAATTTTTTTATAACAATGTAAAAGTCTTTACTGTCACTTTTGATTATTTAATGCATCCTTGCTGATTAAAAGTACAAAATTTAGCAACTAATGTGTCACTGTGCATTTATCGTGATAAAAGTGATCTCATTATGTAACTTGACTTGTAGCATGTTGTCCTAACACTGTCTGATGCCAATTAGATCTTTATTCAAAGCTAGCTAAGTATCTATGGCAGCATCATATGGTGTTTCTTCCCTCAACCTTTGCATTCAATCCTTTCGTCTGTTTGCATCACGTAGGCGGTAGAATGATGAGCCGTTAACTTGGTTAAGAGGATCACTGAAAGCTTAAAGTGATCTATAAACTGAGGGATGCCAAGGTTCAGGCTTTGGTCAAGCCTTGCATATTTAATTTGCCCTCTAAGAAAGGATGTGAATATATTCTGTTGCCATTCATAACAACTAACGCAGGTTACACAGGTTAACCATATTCAACTAAAATATATATATATATATATATATATATATATATATATATATATATATATATATATATATATATATATATATATATATCATACAACCCCCTGTTTTGTATCAAATTAAGATTCTTTATATAAAACACAAGATTCTAGTCTAGAAGACTCTACGATTTCATAGAATTTGTGTATATACCTTGAGACCATAGAATGATGAAACACACATGCAACACAGCATGTTCCCACTGTAAGACTCTGCCTACAGTTACTTGATTAGCTGATTGCTGATATTTGTTCAGTTCCGTGTTCTACTTTCTCCACCATAATATGGGATACCTGTTATTTTAGCCAACTAGCAGCTTGCTAATTGTTTTCTCAAAAGAGCAATAGATTTTTAAGCTAACTTAAGGGTTAGAGTAACTGTAACAATAACAATGAGGAGTACGTAACTACCTTCATTTTGGTGTTCAAAAAATATGTTATCACAGGAAAAATGAATTCAAATACCCAACCAAGTATTGGATTTTTATTCCAAAGTCTATTTCTAATTTCTCTTCCCAAAATGTAATATTTATAGGCTAGTTTTATTTCAGTGTAAGTGTGCCACATGCAAAGTACTGTTCATCCTCTATGGCTGAGACTTGATCTGTCTAATGAATAAATGTATATTTTATGCAAATCAGTCCTGCATTGAAGATTGATGATCTCAGCATATTCAGTGGTGCCGCTGAAAACCAATCAGACAACACGCTTTTAATAAGACACGCAGTGTTTTCCTTGAAGCCAAGGAAGGTGAGATACAGTTATATTGAACTGGCTTCAGGATGAATGATTTAGCATCTAATAAATGAGGAACAAACAGCTAAAAATGTCTCATGAAACCTTTTGGTACATGTTTTAACAAAGGATTTTTTTTTTTTTTTTTTAGACTTTAAGACTCGTTCACTAGAAGGCACTGTTTCGGTTACTGTATGTATTAAAATATTCGGTTATTTAATGGGAATGCAGAGTAAAATCACAGCAAAACCTTTTGCTGCAAAGTTACAATTTTTCAAGCTTCTTTTGTGTTTAACTTACTAACTGTTAAGAAGAATCTTGGTTTTAAGGTGACAGAGTTACATTATAATTACTCAAATAAGTACTGAGTAATATTAATTACTTATTATAGAGTTAGGGTTAAGTTTAAGGTTAATTACTTGCAATTATGCATAATTTACAGTTATTACTATAGTAAATACACGTCAACTCAATATAAAGTGTTACCAGAATCTTTATTTGTATTAGTATGTTAAAGAGGAGGTATCACACACAGTTTCTGTTAATCTTGAATACCTATAGAGTAGTAGTGCATCCTTCATATCTCCAAAAAGTCTTTAGTTTAATCATATTTATAAAAGATACATACACTGTACCGAGTATTTCAGAAAACAGCCGAGCGCCTGGAGGCGTGACGTGTGAGCGGAGCTAGAGTGACGAGTACGCGCAGCTTTTGTGTAGAGATTGTCTACATCGCATTATCCCTGGATAACTTTTGAATCACTATAATGAATATAGCGTATGAATGATGAATAATGAATTTATGAATTCACTATGTTTGTGTTGTTTACATGATATGCACTTAGGCGCCCATTGCCAACAAAACAGGCATTTGATCTTTCAGTTTCAAACGATCTGTAAATCCAGCGTCGAACTGGGCCTTGTTTATGAAACCATAAGCGTCGATCCTGAGGGCTCAAGCAGCCACGGAAAAACACGAGATATTCTCCATTCATTTTAACCAATAAAAAAGTGATTTCAGCTGTCAGTTTCTATGGTTATTTTAATAACAAATATCGAGAGCGCATCAATGTAATGCGTGAGAACAAATCTCTCAGCTCCACTGAACACTGGGTTCTTTGGGAAGTGAGGTTATCTTTCCCTCACAACCAAAAACACTTCTTTGGTGACATTATTGATTTCGTGAAGTCCTGTGACCTGTGCAGCACTGCCGACGACTTCCGTAAACCCGAACGCGCATTGATGGGCGTGCTCTTGCTCTCCCGCCCTTGTTGACATCACTCAGGCCGATACTCGAGGAAAAAAAAAAAGTCCGAATCCTGTGAGGATTTGGAAGAGAATTTTTAGAACAGAAATACTCCGTCATACATCCAACTTATGTTTTGAAACTTTAATAATTTGTAGTAAAAATAATTAGGGCTAGGTAAAAAAAATATATTGATTTCTCGATTTTAATCAATTCTCATTTTTATGAACTAATATCGATTCTTAAATCTCAAGATTCGATCTTTCAGTCTCAGATTTCAAATTCTGTCCATTTTATTACAAAATTCAAGCAATAAATACCAAATAGTATACAAACACTCACATAACACTTATAAAACAAATATAGTGTTCCTGATGTGCTATATTCCACGACATAATAACAGTTTTGAACTTTATTTTTAATACTATTTAAAAAAAAAAAATAGTAGGCAGTGTATGCGCACTTGCACAGTATTTAGTATACACTAGTATACAGGCTATGCATTATGGTTCTACAACATTTAATGTATGTTTAAATAAATCTGTCAAGTTTTTATGACAGCCACCATTTAAATGTTTATATTTCAAAAACGAATTGGAGTAGAGACATAATTATGTAATTATAAAGTTAGTATTTTAACTTTTATTATTATTATTATTATTATAAAAACTTCCTTGTGTGTTTGTATACAAATCAGTTAATTTTAACCTCCAATATTATTGTAATGTAGTACCAACTGACTCCCTGTATAGTTTACAGTAATGGAGATTTTTTTTTTTTTTTCCTTGAGGAAATTTGCCATGTACTTTACCTGATATACAGTATATATATCCAAATGAATCTATATGGAATCAAATTGAATTGAGAGCTTGTGTAACGAATTTATGTCAATGCCCAGCCCTACAAATAATGCAATAATTATAGGAAAATGCAAAATATAAGTGGTCTCTGACTTTTAGGATGTTCACACTTGGCAGGTTTGGTTCGATTAAAACGAACTCTGGTGTGATTGTTCTGTTAGTGCGGCTCATTTGAATAAGTGTGAACGCTGCCATACGAACTCTGGTACGCACCAAACAAGCAGACCGAGACCCCTGAAAAGGTGGGTCTCAGTCCGCTTCCAACCATCTGTGGTGCGGTTTAGTTAAAGTGATTTAACCCATCCAAGTTAGTGCACACACATTGAGAGTAGTGAGTAGTGGACACATACCCCGAGTAATGGGCAGCCATTTTTGCTGTGGCACCCAGGAAGTGATTGGGGTTAGGTGCCTAGTTCAAGGACACCTCAGTCAGTTCCTGGCAGTATTGAGAATCAAACCTGCAACCTTCGGTAACTGGTCTGACTCTCCAACCATAAGGTCACATCCATTAGGTTTGACTGAAATATGAACACAACACGGACCAAAGACATCTAAACGAACCAAAAACAGGATGTGATGTCACAAGATGTGACCCTAAAAATGACAGTCAGGTACAGGTGTTGTAACCACGTCTTCTTGCATCTTTGTTTTACACATTTTATAAGCTTTTTGTGAGTTCTCAGCTGGTAAAAATACCATCATACGTTCACACATACAACAAGCTCACATTTAGTACAGCACACAGCATTGTTTTATATGATTGGTAAGTTCCTTCCAAAATATGTCATAAAAACCTTTTTTTTTTTTTTTTTTTTTGCCTTTTCCTTTTTTTCCAATAATTTTTAGGTTCGGTGTTAAAAAAATGACACTAAGTGAGCCAGAACTAAATGGGTCATTTTCTTTTTTGGTCTGGACCAAAAGATCCAAGGGAATCTTACTACAAGTGTGGACACACCCTTACTCCACTGTATATTGTGAAGGTTTATTAGTAGATTCACCCAAAAATGAAATTTATGCAGGTTTGGAACAACTTGAGGGGGAGTAAATGATGACAAAATTTTAATTTTTGGGTGAACTATCACTTCAATAGTCACAGTTTGTAATGATGCTTAGGCACAGCAAATATGCTGAATAATATGATTGTATCTAGTAGTATAAACTACAAACCAGTAAGGTTCCAGAGAGCCAAAGTTTGGCAAAAAGATACTTGATCTCTGGTACTAAAACATCCACAAGTTTGCTATTGTTAATAATAATAATAAATCCTGCTTTGATTGCAGCATTTAATCTGCATGAACTCGTGTAAAACCAGACGATAATGTGATCCAGTATAATTTGAGAATGATCCAAAGAGTATTTTTCTCTTTAGTTGAAGAAGAACACCTGGCCATCTGTACAAAGGACTGATTAATGTCCCAAATGTATTATTTGAATAAGAACCTGGAATCTAAAATAATCTAAAATATTTCTTGTTCATTTTACATCATAACATTTCTTTGTTTTAAATTTACAGGCTTCCAGATTTAAGCATATTTGTATCTGTGTTTAAGCTTTATCAGCCTGCCTTAAAGCCTGCCAAAATATATTTTACCATATCCTGAAATCACCAACAAATTATGGCTAAATTGAGAGCACATTGATCCAAATCTGGTCTCACACCATTAAGATTGTAATACTGTTGGTCAGCATACCCACAGGTAAACACTTGTAAATTATTGGCAAAGAATGAAGTAAATGAAAAAAAAAAGAGAACATGAAACCTCTATTTAGTGGGCTTAAATCTTTTCCAAAGGTCTCTCTGCTTAGCACCAGCGATGTGCTATTACAGCGGATGAGCTGCTAATTGCGAGCTGAATTATTGCTATTGATCTCAGCTCAGCCAGAGCCAAACAAACAAAGGCCTGAAATGTTAAAGGGGAGGGAAGTCTAAGAAATATGAGAGGTGACATTTCTGTTCAAACACGTATTTCCTTCGGTATTTGACAGCCGTGTAGAGAAACAACCACCTTTCTATTGCTGTTTGCATCGTTATAAGGCCATAAGGCCAATGTTAGCTATGTCATGCAGTTTCGTAGGTTGTCACTGGTCTATACTGTCAAGTCGGGAACGTCTTAAGTTATTTTCGTGGTAATTATCACCTATCTGTTGGTTTTGAATTTTGACCTTAAGCAGCTTTTTTTTTTTTTTTTTTTTTTTTTTTTTTTTAAATAGTTCCCGTGAGAATCTGCTAATAATGACGCTAACACATGCTAATGTTTTCAAAGTGCTACAACTTACTGTATGCAACAGAACTTACTGTATGCAATCCCACAATTTAATGCGTGATTTATTTATTTATTTATTTATTTATTAATTTATTTGTGGCAATGGTCTTTACAATCAACTTGGGTCACAATGCTTTTGGCAAACGCAGCCTAGACCTGACGTTTCTCTTTTCACCGGTAAAAAATTATGTTTTTGGACTTTACACCTCACGGAAATAGTATACAAACACTCACATAACACTTATAAAACAAATATAGTGTTCCTGATGTGCTACATTCCACGACATAATAACAGTTTTCAACTTTACATACTACTTTTAATACTGTTTAAAAAAAAAAAATAGTAGGCAGTGTATGCGCACTTGCACAGTATTTAGTATACAGTGCCCCATTTTTAAATACAGTCTAAAGGAAATTTGTAGCTGATTAAATGTCCTAACCTTTTGCCATAGGACATCCAATTAGCCATAAACAAGAACTGGTTTATAAATCCATAGAGGGATTTTTTTATTTATTTATTTTTTTTATTTTAAATACATGTAGTGCCCAGTCAAGCTTGAGAACACATAGGGGTGAAGTATCCCATAATGATGAAGACCTATAATACTGGTTTCTAATTGTGTTCTGGTCAGAGCAGACATTGCCCATTGTCTTTCTACTCTCCCTAAGTGAATTAAATTAAACGGTTTGATGGTTCACAAATCAGACAGAGAGGTACAAAATATATGTTAGCTCCTGTAATACCCAAGGGCAGGATACTTTATTCTGGGATTGTTGACTTTCCCCCCCTCTTTTACAACCTGAAAACTCATCATTAATGGCATTGCAGAAAAAGTATATTCACATTTGTTTTCATTTGAATGTATTAAGTAGTTCCAAAGCATATTTGTGGTTTCACATAGGAATCATCACCAGGAAATCATCAATCTAATGCATTTAGCAGCACGAAAAGGTCATTTTATACTGTATAAGAAACTACTCCTGTATTATAAACTTAGTCAGTTTGATGACAAGGTTAGCTTAACATGCTCTGTTTGTTGTGAACAGCATGTGTACCTTACCAAGATAATATCAAACACGTGCCAAGAGAGAGGTTGTTTGACCTTTGGCAAATTGTGCTTTACAGCACTTAAGATCTCTCAGTGATACAAAGTGAGTTAATGAGGATGTGGTCTCACGGTTTCTACACCTCGTTCCTTTAACCACTCCTCTCCTATCGTTTCCCCGTTCTTTTTTTGTCCTCTCAAGCCAGAGACAAATCCCCATGCCTTGCCTGCTGCTTTTATTAAATTCTCCTCAATAAAAAAGCTCAGACAGGATTTATTAGGTACTCAGCACAGACGTTTAGTATTTCCCCCCAGTTATTAAGTGAAAATCAATAGAAAGCAAAGAAAATGGAAGTCATACAAGTGTTGTCGCCCTGATATTATGTCGGCTGTCGGGTTAGATTCATGACAGGGCCTCCGAGCGCTTGTGAGGTGGACTTTCTGCTTACATTGCAAGACCTAAAGTGGAGGTTATTCATTAGAGTAAGCCAGCGGTCAGATACATTTCCAGGCCATTTCACTCATCTATCTTTGAGAGGCCAGTATGGAGTGGGGAAGGATGCTGATATACCCTGATAGAGATGTCAGGTTTTATGCACCAGTCCTCCGATTTATCGTTATTTTGTTCCCAAGACCTCTTTAACAGCCCAAGAGCTCCTAATATGAGGTGTAAACTCTTGATGTAGCCATATGTTCTCGCTGTATTTGTCACAGGCAGAATGTAATTGATACTTATTCTATTGGAAATGAAATAAAATTGGATAAACATTTTACTGTGCACTAATTTGCCATACATTTATGCTTATGAAGAATAGGGCACGCTGCATGTGTTTAATAAATGAAAAAAATCTTCAAGTACACTGCAAAACCCGAAAAGTTCAGAGTACTCAATTTTTGTAGATACTGATTACCTTAAAAATTCTAAGTAAATCAACTAAATTTTTTAAGTAAACAATAATTATAATTATTATATAATTATAAATAACATTATAAATAACAATTGTCATTTTTTTATTTTTTTTTTATTTAATGTTTAAGTGCATTGTACTTAAAACTATTGTTTACCATTAATGTTTTTCATTCCTCAATTATTTTGATGCAGTGGTACTTTATTTAATACAAATATTAACTCAAATAATACACCTATGCATAATAGGCTAATAATTCATCATGCTGAAGTTCACCATTAAAAAAAAAAAAAAAACACACACACACACACTAGGGGTGCAACGGTTCAGATTACTCACGGTTCGGTTTGTATCACGGTTTTAGGCTTACGGTTTTGGTACGGTTCGGTATGTCAAATCTTCACTGTATAAATTAAATAAAGATCAGTCATTATTAATTATTAAGTTACTATTCAGTCATGAGCAATGAGTGATTTCCTTGTCTTTTGTTGTTTGATTAACATTAAAAACACATTCAGACATATTTAAGTTTAAGACATAATACAGTAATCAGTACACTGATACTGAACACATGCGTTCTTTCTCGTGTATAAGTTCACTTAAGACATAACCGTCAATGCTTGCTAGGATATTCGCCAAGACGGGCATGTTGACATAATTCTGTGTGAATTTGTCCGTTCAAACACAAGACTTGAAAGAGACCTCGATATTTGCGTGCTGTATATGCGCTTACGCGTGCGCGCTTCGGATGAGTGCACAATTCTCACAGCGCGCGCGTAAGTTCTCTTTTGCGCCTTGCACTCGAATGTTTAAATTGGCAAGGCTTAATGAGTTTAGTTTAAATGCAGATAGCAACGTGTGCTGTCCAGGTCTCACCTGCGCTTGCGCGCTATCAACATCCGGCGTAAATGACTGCTCATATAGAGCATACAGCACTCGCACTGAACAAAGTTTAGGGGAAGCCAGAATTGAACCGCGGCGCAAGTGTGTGCCGAACCGAGTGTGCAGAACGGTACGGTTCATTTTTTTTTTTTTTTACCGATAACCGTTTTACCCCTAACACACACAACTTTGGCTATACAATTGAGGATTTTTTATTCAACCTTTTTTTAAAACCTTTTGACTGTGTATTTCTCAATATGTTAAACACACTGGAAGATCATCTTCCATCACAACTGCAGTGCTTGCAGGACTAGCAGTGGTTTCGTTGTCCATGATGACAAAATCAACAGGTGTTTGTGATGTTTGTTGGTGTCAGTTGATGTCAGTGATGTCTGGCTTGGCCAACTCTTCCTGGTAAAACTGTAAATTTAAAGGATTAGTTCACTTATGAATGAAAATTTCCTGATAATTTACTTACCCCCATGTCATCCAAGATGTTCATGTCTTTCTTAAGTCGAAAAGAAATTAAGGTTTTTGAGGAAAACCTTCCAGGATTTTTCGTCATATAGTGGACTTTAGCGCAGCTTCAAAGAGCAGCGAAACGATCTGTATACTTATAAATGTATATTTTATAACCACAAATGCTCGTCTTGCACTGCTCTTCGTTCTGCCATGCATGCATCACATTGGAAAGGTCACGCATGACGTAGGTGGAAGTACCGATCCAGTGTCTACAAAGTGAACGTGCAAAGATTAAGCCAAACGCCCTTTACAAAAAAAGGTAAAACAACAATATCAGACGATTTTGATCCTACCGCGGTACTTCCGCCTACGTCGCACGTGACCTTTCTAACGTAATGCGTGGTGTATCGCAGAGCAGTGCAAGATGAGCATTTGTGGTTAAAAAGTATATCACTTTTATTTTTGTTAGAAAATGGCCAATGGATTCTCTAGATAAGACCCTTATTCCTCATCTGGGATCGTGTAGAGCCCTTTGAAGCTGCACTGAAATTACCGGAAGATCATAAACATTCAGTGTCACGCATCATCTCTAAAATCTTGCTGGTGTGTATCGCTTTCTTTGATACAGTGAAACTCAGCACAAACCTATAAAATCACAAACACACACAAGTAAGTATATAACCAACAATGGATTTGGAAAACAGAAAGACTAGTCTGTGTCCTGTTATCTGAGGAGACATCACACAACTTCAAATCAACAGAAGTTACCTTAAGTGTTGAGGCTCACTCTTTAGTATTCAGCATCCAGTTCAGCCTGCACTTAAAGAATGTTGGTAACTTTACTACAAGTTTGTTTTGTAAACTTAATATCCAATATATTGCTAAATTCATGTCTATGTATTAGCCTTAACCTAATCTTGGATGAAGTTAGTGTTAGCGGCTAGTTTTTGCATGTAGAAATAATACATAGACCAAATAAAATCACATTTAGCAGAGTTGCGTTTCCCCAAAAGCATGACGTCACTTTACGTTGCTCAGTAAACTTAAAAATAATAATTTAAATAGGAGCATTTACTCAAAAATGTTGAGCCACACAAAAATAAAACTAAATCCCTCGTTAATAAAATGTAATTGTTTTAAGTTGCTTTAACTATGTAACAGACTTTAATTGCAGTGTTCTCAATCTTTATAAGTTAGTAGTGCTGTTCGGGTTTACAGTGTAGTGTATTTAGGAAAAATAAATATTTTAAGATTGGATTTTATGGCTTAAAATGGTTGATTCAACAGCTAGCCGCTATGTCATTCATTTGCACATTGGAAGGCGCAAAGAACAGCTCCTCCATTTAAGCAGCACTCTGTGCCAATGAAATTTATCACATGAAGACAAAGCCTTTGTCTCTGTATGTTAGCTCCTTTAGTCAAAGTGAGTATAGTTAATATACATTCAAGAGAGGGGAGAAAACCTGTGAAATAAAGAACTTAACCGCCGCACTAATTTAATTACTCTTAAGACCTCCATGACAGTAATGTAAATATTCTAACGCCTGGACTCGAGACACTTGGAGTAATTACTTAAAGCTTTCCCTCAGATCTCTCACGACTTTTTTATTATCCAAAAGCTTTTTAACATTAGCACTGTCTTCCTGACAAATTAAATGAAATTTCATTACTCCAGCCATCCTAATGGCATGAAACTGTCTGCCGTGGTGTGGCGGCCCTCCTTGCCGACTACCCAAGCAGATTAATCAAATAGTCAGCTTCAGAGTCAAACTGAAGAGAACATCGATCGGAAGGTCTGGGTGCATTGAAGGATTCAAGGGAAGAGAAGATGTGAACTTTGAATGAGAGACACCCACTAACTATCGATCTCCATATGTTAAACGCAGAGACAATTTCGGGACAATTATTTAGTGTCAGACTGGAACCCAAAATGTGGTGCCGAGCTTTATCATTCAAAGTAAGCCAATTATGCAAAGTATACAGGGCCTTCAATCCATTAATATAATATAATATAATTCAAAGCACGCTAATTATGCAAACTAAATTAGGGCTATCAGTCCATTAAAACATTATTACATATAATATTACATTATAGTATTGTATAATGTAGTATAGTATGGTCAGTGCTGGGTAGTAACTGATTATATGGAATCTGGATATTATTAATCTCATCCATGAACATGATTTCTGCCCGAGTCCCATCACGATTCTTTTCCACCGGCTGTGAGGTGAAGACACCTCCCATGATTCCGCGAAATCAAGGCGTCATCAAGCTACTCCTTTGTTTTGAATTAGCGACCTCTAGCGGCGAAAATTTACATAGTATGCCTTTAATATTTACAAAATGGCAGTCAGTTATTCATAATTCATTGATTTTCACTAATCCTTTTTTATCTTTTAAATGTTCCTTTCAAAACAGCATATTACTTGTATATGTTTAGAAGTTTTGTGGAATTGCGGAAAAGTCAGATGCCACACAGCATTTTTTTTTAAATTTTGATTCGTTTTTATTTTAAAATTGTACATTTGTATGGTAGAATGAATTATTATCTTTATATTATATTAATACTATATATTATCTTAACTTACAAACCCCCTGCAGTTTCTTTACAAACCCCAGTTTGGAAAACCCTGATGTAATTCAATGTTTAATGCACTTAATGTTATTGATAACAAATTTTCAACTTATTTTTTCTCGCAATATTTTTTTGTCGTGGTGGAAGCAAGCTTTAATAGATAATTAATGCTGCCTTCACGTGCTCTCGGAATTGTCGTAAATAAATGTCGTTTCCTAGGTAAACAATTGCACATGAACGCCCTCTCATGTTGAAACTTGAATGTGATAAGCTCACAATCACAACTTCAGAAGTGGGAATTATCAAATTTCCTATAGCACTTGAAGGCAGCACAAGTCCAAAATAATGAAAAAGTAGTCAGATTATAAGTTACTAACTACAATTTTCATCATGTATGTTCTTTATATTATATTATATTATTTGTGTTGCATTGTGGCTTTGTGTCTGTAAGGTCAATCCCCTCCTGCACCTACCGTACCATCATTAGCTGTCAAAATATTTCGTTATATGCGAAATGCCATTCACAATAGTGATCATGCTCATTTGTATTATAATAATATAGAGAGAAAAAACATTAGGGGGAGAGGTGAACTTATCTCGAATGGAACTGTGTTTTGCCATTAGTTGAAGATGTTTAACACCTTTAGGTTTTGTGGGGGTTAAGCTGCTTGGCCTTTGATCTCTCTGGGGTAAGGTCCTGCCAAAGGCCCTCTCCCCCTTCGTGCGGCCCTTCTGGGACTTTCAATCCAATTGCTGGCCCGCAATGGATGCAGATCTCAAGGTTACACCTGAGTGTTCAAGGGCAGGTCCAAGTGTAATCGGCACTTAGATCATAGATTAATCTTATTTGCTATCTATTAGGCTTGATTCTAGCTTCCCTCGCTCCCCCTCCTAAAGCCAGGATTACGGTGATAGTTTAAGATAATGGATTCTTATGGAAGGGGAGGTCAAGAAGGCTTCGTGTTTCAGAAGCAACAGATAATATGATTAATCTAAAAGCCTCTTTCAAAGGGGGTCCCACCTTCACAGGCCTAATTGCCAAAGAGGGATGGAGGAGAGAATAAATCTGCAATGTTGCCTGCAAACCCGCTGGATGAGACGCTTTAAATTCAACTAGAGTGTTTCATTAATTAGGGCTTTATTGTATAACCCATGTGTGGGTGATGACAAAGACTTTTTTTGATATCTGAATGTGTTCTTCATCCACTTATTTTCCATTACGGATAATCCATGGAGACAGATCTTTCCCATACAAGACAGATTCCTAGACGGGTTGTGGGTAATTTTCATTTAACCTCACACAAAATGAAAATGTTGTGACCTGGTTGCAGCAAATAGCATATAAAGGACTATGTGTAGATGAATATTGACATTATTAAGGGGGTTTACGTGGGTGCCATTGACATTTCCTTAATGCAACAAAACAATAGCAGACATGCTTTGATGGAGAGCTTTCATTACTATATTTACTCTGCTCTCAAAATTCACTATTAACATTTATCCGATACGTGGCTTGGGGAAATGCAATGCGTAATCATTTCACTGAGATACTCAAAGGTTATGTCAAGTCGCATGGATTCCCTCCGCTACAGCTTAACTCCGGGGAGGAAAAATCCTGTTCTTTCTGTGATTTCTATAGGTAGCCACTAGCCAAACTGATAAAAGATAAATAGTGATAAAAATATCCTAATGTGGCAGCCCAGCAGATAACCTCAGGAGACACATCGGTTATCGGAGCCAGTCATCAGCAAGTGAATATTTATCACAAAGAACAGACTCATTGCAGCATCACCGCCTGCATGTTTACTAGCTAATACAAGTGGGAGACATGTAATCTTTTCAGGATAGAACAATTCCTGCTTCAATCTTACCGAAATACAGGGGCCAAATACATGTAAGCACAATACACACAAACAAGAATCCACAAATGCCCCAAATGATAATACGCTATATTCCGCTGTCTCTATGGATTGTCTTTACACTGTGGCGATGTAAATGACAGTGTGTGTGTGTGTGTGTGTGTGTGTGTATGTGTGTGTGTGTTTGTATATATATATGAATACGATATCAGAGAGTATGTAGTCTGAGAGCAAAGCCTGCTAGATCATCAGGCATTAAACATTTGAGCTGGTGAATGTGGATGATGATGTGTATATATGCATTTTACAAGAGGCTGTTTATAACCGGTATTTTGAAAGAAATTCTTCTTCTTCTTTTTTTATTCTGAAGGTCACTTATAAATAATACATAAGTATAATCTATTATTAAACTATTTGGAAATACCTAAAAAATATATTCCAAAAATATGATTACCATGAAGCGGGAATAATGTATGGCAGATAATGTTTGTGCCTTGTTTAATGTTTTCCACACCATTTTATAGAGAAGGGTAAACAATCAAAATATACACATTTTTTTTATTCTGTCAAATCAGTACGCAGCTCAATCATAAATGACTGATAAATCCAGGGAAGTGAAAAGGTCTCAGAGTGTGCCCTCATAGGCTGGAGAGCTTTTTCTTGTCAAACATAAACCAAATTAATGTTAGACCTTGTGGTGCCTTTAATATGAGGGCTTTATATAGTCATAAGATGGGAGGGAAATAGCATGGAGGACTATCGCTCTGAGATTTACTATGGGTTAAATGACAGGGCTTTTCAAATCACCACTGACATGCTATTTGTAACACATGGCATACAGTAAGTGGAATAGCAGTATAGACTAGTATGGTACACCTCTAAAAATAAAAAAAAAACTAAACTAGCTTGAATTACAATTATAGTACCTTTTTGGTTCAAGGGCCTTAACTCATTTTGAAACTTTTTGTTACATATATTGAAAAAAAGGTGCGATTAATCAAGAAAATCAATTAATCGTTATTAATTACAGAAAAAAAATGTGTGTTAGATACACTACCGCTCAAGATCTTTTTATGTTTTTGAAAGAAGTCTCTTCTGCTCACCAAGGCTGCATTTATTTGATCCAAAATAAAGCAAAAACAGTAATACTGTGAAATATTTTTACAATTTAATATTAACTGTTTTCTATTTGAATATATTAAAATGTAAATTATTTCTGTGTTGGCAAAGCTTTATATGTGTGTATATAAATGTTTTTTGTAATTAATCATGATTAATTGCACCTAGCATTAAAATTTTTTTATATATTTTTCATAGGCCCGATATCAAGCTTGTGTACTTGTACTCGTAAAAATACCCCCAATACCAAAGACCGATACCTCACGTGACGTAACTGACAGAATTTTCCATGCACAGAGACACCGACAGCAGCAGCAGAAACAACGTCAGCCTCAGAGGTGTGGAAATACTTCAAAGTTAGTGATGGCAACACACACATTGCGAACTACATGCTTTTGTTATCGATTAGTGAAGGCGGGATAGGCGGAATCGCGCTAAATGACACAGACCAGAAGCACTCTCTCTCTCGCACGTGCTCTCACGGTGCGAGGCCGGTGACACGAGTGATAACGAGCATTAGCTGTGCGTTGCACCGGTCTCGTATCTCTCACGGAGGAGCTCCGGAAGCATAAAAGGAGGAGTAAAAACTATTTTACTTTAGTTTTGTAATATTTGTAATAAACAAAATACAAAACGAAAGTGACACAAACATAATAAAACAAAACATCATTAAAATAGGGCCCTGAATCTCCAAATGAATGTTAAAACAACATAAACATTTAAATGTTTAATGGCATCTTTTTACTAATGAAGGCCAGTTTCATTGATACCAATATGCTACTGATGTCTCTATTACTTTTCTTTTTCAAATAAAGACATTAATTATAGCCATTCAACATTACAGTATAATTGAAAGCCATCATTTTTAACATTTAATAGGCTTTAAAAAATATACTGTAACAACTTTTAATTTGTGAATCTAAAATAATCTTCACATAAAGCCATTATAATAAATGTCACATTTAGCTGTGCTTTTAATATAGCAGGGCTCAATGCTAAGGCAGGTATATTAGGCTGCTGTCACTTTAAGATCTGATGCAGATCTGACACACATCTGATTTTATCCCAAGTTCCCAACTCTTTACGTTTTAAGCTCTATAAGACACAAAAGACATCTCATTGTGTGTTGTCTGAGAAGCAGCTTTCTGTGCGTGCGTTTTGGCTGAGTGTCGCTGCGAGCTGCTAAAAGCTCCATAAAAGTCATCCATACAAGTCATACACTATTTTGCAAGTCTTCTGGAGTCATGAGATAGCTTTATGTGAGGAACATACTGATTTAAGGCTTAAAAAAAAAGTTCTATCTGCACTATAAGGAAAGAAGTCATGTCCATTCATGAATTAATCTTTTCTTTTGAGTTGGATATTTTGGTGGACAAACCACTGTAAATGATTAGTTTACAAATTGAACCGATTCGGCTCTCGAGTTCCGATCACAGTTGTTAACAGATCATTGGATTGGAAGATTATCAGTGAATAATGACTTCAAATTTCGGTCTGCATGGCTTCTGAAGACTTATAGCAGATGACTCATATAGATCACTTTTATGGTGCTACATTTCCCTTGTATTTACACAGAAAAAGAGTGAATTATTAAAAAAATAAATTCATACACATTTGGGAGTGAATAAATAATGAAAGTATTTTTTATTTTTGGGTGAACTATCCCTTTAAAACCAATGAGCCAAAAACTTTTCCTCCAAAAATTGTTTTTTTCCCCCCTCTGCTTTCATAAATCACACTACAGAACAGAAGGAGTACCTGCAATGATGCAGCTCGAACATAAACAAGAGACAGAATGGAAATACATCACAACTATAGGTCTCGCCCTTGAGGTTTTCTATGAGGTTGACTTCTGTGAATGGACATCTATGACCAATTTAGGAAGAAAGTTTCTGCAAAGCCAGCATTTTTTTCACACCAAGTCAAGGCAAATGCAATGCTTTTGATATTGCATATCAGACGATGAAACATGTGTGAGGGTGCGGGACATGTCCAGACATTCAATTTCAAAGCATTGTATACTTCAACCCGGTTGACATATTCTATTATTCTAAGCCCTCATCAGGCCATCAAGCCACACTGGAAGACATCTTCACTATGATCCATGGTTGCAATATGGAAGGATAACCTTGGCCCACCAGGCTATTCTTTGATATTAGTACTTTATAATAATTTGCGCCAGCGTTTATGTAGCAGGTTCAACAGTTCAAACCTCTCCAAAAAGAGTGTGATTTGGTAAAATATGTGTTCGCTTAAAAACATATTTTAACCCTGAGAATATGCACACAATTGCTGTGGATTTTATAGGAGATATATTTATCCTTGGGGACGCCCATTTGTATCAATAACCAAGTCATGTACTGAGCACTATTTTTACTATTAAATCATCTAAAATGGCCAAATGGGAAAATTCGTATATTACTTGAATGTGTAAGCTTCCTTTTAGTGGACTGTGGGAACAAAAACCATAATTGAGACCATATTTAAGACAACAAACTGTGTGAATGCTTCTTTATTTTTTTATTTATTATAATATTAGTATAAACAATATTTGTAAAATGTATATATTTTTTTTAATTCTCTCTCTCTCTCTCTCTCTCTCTCTCTCTCTCTCTCTCTCTATATATATATATATATATATATATATATATATATATATATTAGGGCTGGGTATCGACACAATTTTCACGATATAATTTGATTTCTATTCACATGCTTTCGATTCGATTTGATATCGATTATTTTGGATGTAGTATATCAGATACAGTACATGGCAAATTTTCTAGAGGAAAATAATCTAAACTACACATTGGAGTCAGTTGGTACTACATTACTATAATATTGAAGGTTAAAATTTACTTATTTATATACAAACACTTAAATTACACTCAATTATGTTTTTTATAATAAATAAAGTTTAGAATTGCATAATTATATTTCTACTCCAATTCGTTTGTGTTTTTTTAAATATAAACATTTAAATTGTGGCTGTCATAACTGATTTATTCAAACATGCATTAAATATTGAAGAACATTATAATGAATATGTAACGATGCATAGCTATATTTATCAGAATGCTGTTCACTTTTCTAGCTGATTAACAAGTTTATGGAAAGTAAATGTGACGTTACGTGACATTGTTTATAAGCTGTTTTATTGACGTCTTTCCGAGGTTGAAACACTGATTGAGCTATTACACGAGACATGATACAGATTTTGGTAAGTTGTACTGTATATTTTAACAAACCTTCAGATGTTTAGTCATGTTTATTTCACGCTGTAACTGGTATTTAAGCGGAGAGGATGTTCACGTGCGCTCCGTGCTGCCGCTTCTCTTTAACTGAGGCGCTAAAGCTATCTGTCACGTCACATTAAACAGTGCCAAAACTGTATTTATTTTTTGAATCTCATAATAAGATAGGCATCATTTGAAACCTGAGACTTTGCTTCATAATAAAAGTAACAAAGCACAAAGATTATTGCAATTTATTGGATGGGGGGCACGCTACATGTTCTGTTCATTCATCAACTGAAAACAGACTAGACTAATTGATTCTTGGGGTTTACGAATCAATATCGGTTCGTAAAAATGAGAATCTATTAAAATCGAGAAATCAATATTTTTTTACCCAGCTCTAATATATGTAAATATATGTATATATATATATATGAAGAGTTTGGTTCCAAAACGCGATAAAAAAAATGCGATATCAGCCGTGTTATTCTGTCATGTTTTCTTTCTTTCCAAAACGCAACAAACGCCAGTCTCCCTTCTCTGCAGAATGCGATATATCCACTCAACCAATCACAGCGTACCATTCCACGCACTGTAATCAGTAATGACGGCGCTCCGAATACACCCGGCATCCTAGTTTTCCTTATCTACTTTGTACTTTGTGATCAACAAAAACAGAAAAATTACGGCATTGATGAATCAGTGGTCGTTTTTGCGGTGGGGAAGAAACGTAAGTCATCGAAATGTAATCATTTACGTGAGGAGATTAAGAAGATGAGGCACTCGAGTCGGGAGGAGGAAAAATGCCGGCTGTTGCTTGTTCCACGACAGCATTTATATATTATTTATATATATATATATATAGCTTATCCATTTTTCTCATTGATAATTGATAGATGCATCACCTATCACGGTCAGTTGATTTATAAGGAATGTTTTGGAATTGAATAGCTCAAAGATATTAGATTTAGCAGCAACCTCGCCACTTGTTAGCATATTCATTTACCTATGGGAGTCCCATTACGTTTTGTTAATACATACTGCTTTAGTCATCCCAGCTCCCCACAAATTGCATTAATGTTTCTGCGTTATGTAGCCACGGAGCACAATAATTTGATTGAGTGCCTATGTTTGATATAATTAGATTATCGTTTGAGAGCGGGGTAATTGTCATGCCTTGTCACAACCAGATCACTGTAAAAAGAGGGAAAAGAAGCCATATATTACTGTCTTAGCCTTTTAGTGTCGCAATGGTGACACTCTAGTGTTACTTAGAGCTGACTGCATGTCTTCATCTCCTTGTTAACACATTGTGCGATGTGAAAAGATAAAAAAAGAGGACTTTTATTCACACAATGTGGCCCCTCTTTCTCGCTGTTACTGCAGAGGGAGATATGACTGTGAAAGTGAAATTTGTGATGTGTAAATTCAAACTCGTTCAAAAAAAGGAAAAAATCAATTAAGCAGATATGATTGTCAGGTGAGCTCTTATCATCAACAGTTAACTGCGTTGTTAAGAAAAAAGGACATAACCTTTGCAAAGGTAAAACTAGGCCTCATTTCCATCAGCACCTGACACTGTCACACTGCTGCTCTCATTAAAACCTGTCAGTCATCCCCCCCCCACACACAGCCTGGCACCATCAATGTAATTTATCAATGTCAAAACTGTCACCGGCTAATGTGAAATAAAGTTTCACACATGAGGAAAATGGACAATTACTAGATGCACACTTTGGATGCAGAATAACAAGACAGTTGGCTAATGTTTTATGGGTTATGTAACAGTTGTGGGCGTCATTGTTTGAGAGACAATTGAACATTACTATACATATATATATATATATATATATATATATATATATATATATATATATATATATATATATATATATATCTATATATATATATATCTATATATATATATATATATATATATATATATATATATATATATATATATATATATATATGTATATATATATATATACGCATACACACATATCGAGGAAATGTGATATAGCACATATGATTCACAGGTAGAGGCCAATCGGGAGGCAGCTGTTGTTCAGAATGCGTGAACCGACACCAAAAATACCTTAATTTCCAAACCAAGGTCACTTGGAGGAACATCAGAGATGCTTTTAAATATATTAACAGCGAGTTTAGGTAAAATAAATGAAACAGTATGTTTTGCCGAAGTTGTTCTGAGCTGATAAACTTGGCCACAGGAGCCGAAGGGATGAATCTTCTAAGCTGGTCAGTACAGCGGCTTGGATTTCTCACAGCTCCTTGCGTAGTGTCACACAATCACCGGGGCAGAATGAAGGCTGAATATGCTAATGACTCTAATTGGACTACTAATAGAGCATGTCTCTGTAGTTTTTAAGCTTGCGGATGGCTGTGTAATCAGAGCAGACAGTCGTTAAGAGAATGAAGAGGCAACTAGCAATGTCAGGAGAGGGCCTGGCGGTTCCAGCTGACACTACCCCAATCTTCCAGGACCCATTAAATGGCTGTTTCAACGCATTACCTACCATAACATCCTTGAATATCACTGATTTTATTTGCAGTATCAAACATTTCATTTCACGCGCCATTAATGGAAAAGTGCTGAGGTTCTAATGCTGCCAAAACATTTAGTAACTACCTGGACTCTGAGAAACCAATTAACTCCAAGACAATATGGCCAGTTACACACAAAAATAGGTAGGTCCACCACTGTTTCCTGTTCAGCGATTCATTGAGTTACTTCAAATGGCAAAACAGTCGTACAAAAAAAAAAAAAAAAAAAAGGAAAAATGCATAAACAGGACAAAATTGATTGTAGTTTTCTCCACTACTGTCACCTGATAAAGTTTTTGGTTCTTGCCACTGTTGCCTTTGGATTGACCTATTATGTTTTTTTACATTTTCAGCTTTCTTTAGTTTGTGATGTTGCGGTTTGAGCTGGAAAAAGGTCTGCAAAGTTACAAAGCACAAAAGCCACTTTTCCACCACCGGGTCGAACAGTTCCAGTTATATTTCCTCTTGAGCTTTGTTCGGCACGGCACAATTACATACCATTCTCAGCCCCGGAATTCTCTTGTAGTGACGTCGCAGCTCAGGATTGGTCACTTGTTTTTTACATCTCATATCATCTGTAAACTCTTGCATTGAGTCGAGTTAGTAGTGTGTTGTCGCCATGTCCAAGAAGCTTAATTTCACGGTTAAGGTAAGGGGCGTGACATATCCGAAACATGCTCAAAGCGGCTGACCAATCACAACACACTGGTCCAGCTGACCAATCAGAGCCAGTTGCACTTTTCAGAAGGAGGGGCTTTTGAACATTCAAGCATAAAAACCTATTCTAGTAGACCCCAAAAACAAAATTAAGACCTTGTAAAAGGGCGTAGTATGGCCTGTTTAATGTTTAGTATTATTATCAAATTGACTGCACTGACACTATTGGATGAGAACAAAACTTAAACCAAATTGAGCTGGATAATGGTAATTGTATTCTGTAGAGATGCTTTAAAGCTGAATTTAATTTGTTTTATGAATTCTGCAATATCGACACTGTTATTGAACTGAATTGAATCCACACTGACTTAATAACAGCTGAATATTGTTGCCCAACACTGTTGCCTTTTGTAGAGCTGCTTATATCTCAATTAAGCTTGTTTTATAATTTGACGAGCTGAATACTAACACTTGATGAACTGAGTTCGCTTCATAACTAAGGAACTTTTAACATTCACAGTTATTGAACTAAATTGAATCAACATTGAACTGAATTGAGCTGAATAATGACACTATTGTATTTTTGGGAGCTGCTTTAAAGAAATTGTATTTGTTTCATAATTAATATCTTTTGAAACAATCTGTATTGTAAAAGGCACTACATAATTAATTGTGACTTTACTTGACATTAAGCCGAGAAAGTCCCAGACCCAGACTGTCCCTCTGTATTCTTTAAAAATGTTTGGTTAGCACTTCAAAATGGATAGCAGAGCTAAATGTAATGCTATTCTTTGTCGCCATTAATAGTGCTAGGCACATTTCAAAGGTCAGCTTGGGTCACCCGTGCTTGCTTTGTTAATGTCGAACTAAATTGGCGGTTAAATTGATCAAATCTCCGTATCCCAGGATTTCTTATTACCATTAGGATAGTTTCTTTTTATTTCATCACATTAAAATTATCCATTTGCTCTGCTTAAAAGATCGAAAGGATGAAGTAATTCCATTTTGCAGCTTTAAAGTCACTGCTAACTACCAGAAACACTTAATGAAAAGACTCTTGGCTACAGAATGAAGTGATGAGGAGATCACCATTACCCATCCCTCCTCTGACCCCTAATGTAGTTATGCCCAACAGAAAATTCAAGTGGCACTTCAAGAAATGGGAAATAAGCAGACCTCCCTCAAATCAATTACTTTATCCTGTGTGTGTGTGTGTGTGTGTGTGTGTGAGAGAGAGAGAGAGAGATGTGTGATGGTAATACCACATTTTTTTGATCTTGTGGAACATTTTTGGTCCCTATGAGGAAAACAGCTTACAAATAAATTATGATTTTTATATAATTTTATTTTATTTTATTTTTGAAAATGTAAAAATGCATGCTGTTTTCTGTTTCTGTTCTGTGTATTAAGGTGTATGGTTAGGGATAAGGGATAGAATATACTATGGAAGCTTGTTTCTGCCACTGAATAAAAAAATACAAAGGTAATTGTGACTTTTTTATTTTTTCCCCCCCAGAATTGGTCTTTATAAGCAATTGCGAGTTTATATCTCACAATTCTAAGAAAAGAAGTAAAAATGGTAAGATATATAATATACTTTTAAATTGTTTTATTTTGTGGTGGAAACAAACTTCCATAATATACAGTTTGTACAGTATAGAAATCTTGTATGTGTGTGTGCGTGTGTGTTTCTGTTAAACGACAGATTGTTGTAGATCTGTCACTTACTGTACATAAAAATAAAATTAATGGACTCAATGATTTAAAATCGAGCTTATAATATTCATATTCAGGGCAAAACTGTTTGCTTGTCTTTAATGGGGCTGTAAGGGTCATTGTGTGTGTCTACATCATGGCCTAAATCCTAATAGTTAGTGGTTAAGGCCTGTCACTGATGTAATCCGGCATGTACAACCAGCCCTCAACTGTGTTTACAACACACCATCTCTGTCTTTGTGTTTTAAAGTTCAAGAAAAGCACAGGTGTTGCTCTGTGAACCTTGCATATTGCCCACTAACCTCATAACCCCACCCCGACCAGCTAATCTTATTCCTATTGATTTTCCAACCAGCTTTCAATAGGTCCTGATGGAATGATGTCAACATGAAGCTAATGACTCTAACACGCAAGCAAAAAGAAACATAAAATATCATTACTGTTGCTTTCTTCATCAACGTCCTCTGATTACCTTGTGCCATTATATTGGGATTGTAATGACCTTGTTCACAGGGAGGTGAGAAAATATGAGGGTGAGATCCTATAAACACTACTGAACTGCGAAAACCCCTTTTAATATTTATTTGCAGTGTGTTCTTTTTGAATGACATGCGAATATATATATATATATATATATATATATATATATATATATATATATATATATGCGCAGCCTTTTGTTATATTAATAGATGAGTCTCTGATTTGTTCTGCCCACTTTTTTTGGGGGGCCTCCGGGTCCTGTAAGTTTTTTGGTTTCCCAGTATCTGCACATTTAAGTTTATAAAGGGGTCATGAACTGCATTGTTTTATTGTTTTATATTGTTTCCTGTGTGTACTTATAATGTTACATCAAAAATTGTCATAATTTAGACATAAAAGGCATTTTTCCTACCCCGATTTTAGTTTTAAGGAGAGTGTCTGTTGTGACACTTTATTGTAAACGCCCACTGCTGTGATTGGCTAACATCTTTGCATATGAAATACTATACACTCTATTAAGTATTACACTCGAAAACTTTTAGCACATTTTTACTATTACAGCTCTCAAGGTTAACTAATCGTGAAAAGTGTTGATTATAGCATTACATTTAGATCTATGGCATTATATTTAGATCAGGGCATGAAAGTTTGCAGTGATGAGCATGTAGCCGATCTCAGACATGTTTTTGAGTACATGAAAGCAGGGATTTTATCATTGCAACTCAATTTCTGCACACTAACGGATGCTTTCATCATAACTAACAGTGCAAACGCGATGTAAATGAGAGATTCGTTGAATAAAACGGGAGTTTTGGTGCAAATCCAGAACTCAGTCACTGATACACTAGTGCTGTTTGATTGACAGCTCCAGCGATTGTAAAGGGAGCGCTCTTTGATCGCTTTCTATATATAATTTAATCACTGTTTAACTAACAGATCATTTTCATCCTACTAACACAAACAACATGAAGTTGACTGTTTAGTCACTGGTTTGATTTACTGACACATAGACAAAGAACATCTGACTGTACATGAATCATTATATATCAGATCAGGCATTAGAATTAATACAGTTACTTACATGTTGTGGCATTGCTGTGGAGTCCATATCGTAAAAGTCTGTTTGCAAAGCCTGCGCCAAAATGCGATTGTTTTATCAAAGAATCCACAGTGAAATGTAACGAATACAAATAAATAATGCTCAACTGAGACATTCACATTGTTTAAAATAAATAACCATATTCCTGGCATTAAGATCCTTTGAAAGGTAATGTTATTTTTAGTCCTGTATCTCTCTTCTCTCCTCCTCATCTCACTAACATGCCAGTGGGCGGGGCTAACCTTGCAATGATGAAGTAGGTGTTGATTGCTTCTGCGGAGGCGGCGTTTCACCTGTCATAGATAGGTGATATATATATATATATATCCTACATTTTTTTCTGGGCTGTAATATATATATATTTTCAACTATTGCTCCCTGGCATCCTCTCTTTAATAGTTTGTCCTGAATGGCATTTGATAACAGTGAAAGGACTTTATTAATTTGTACGCTGACTCATTAAGATCCTTCATTGGATGTGGGAGGGGCACAATGAATCAGTGATCTCAGAACTCAGTGGGACGACCCGTGTAAAGCGTATACTTTGCTAAGACACTGACCTTTCTTTGTACCTTTTTTCAGTAGCGTTCTCATGGTGTTCTTTTAATTAAAATGAAAGAGACCACATACTCAGATGCCCAAGCCCTGCAAGGTGATTGCACGTTTCCCCGTCTGTGCTGTTAATTACTCCTCTTGTTTCACAACACAGGTGTCCAATAAATTTATCGTCATCGGGTTATAGGCACGTATTGGGTGGGGTAAAAAGCGTGTGTTGGGGGATGGTCTAAGACTAAACTGCCTTTGATTACTGTACCTGCTAATGTATGCCTGATCCACAAAAAGGTAGGGTGTGTGGCTGCATATTTCAGAGAAGACATCCCACCAGGAGTCTAATGCGCCAAATCACTCTTCTGCCAGCCTGGCCTAGTTTTGCTGTTGCCTGGGCTCCTGTACACCCCCCTTCCCCCGCCACCTCTCCCACATTCATTAATTGGCTGGATTAAAATCACTCTCATTCTCAATGTAATTTGGTCAAGTCTTAAAGGGTTAGTTCACCCAAAAATGAAGATATTTTTAATGAATTCTGAGAGATTTCCTCCATTGAAGGCTACGCAACTACCACTTTGACGCTTCAAAGAGTTAATAAAGAGATCGTAAAACTAATCCATATGAATTGAGCGGTTTAGTTCAAATCGCTTTATATGATGAACAGATTTAATTTAGGCTTTTATTCACATATAAACATTCATTAATGCACACATCAGTTATGATCAATGAAAGCTCAAGCATGTTTGCTTGACGTGCGAGAACCAATGAGGTTCATTCTCGTATGACATCACAGCAATAGCAAACCACAACCATCCAATCAATTCCCAGGTGACAAAATCAAGTCCCACCCTATATTTTGTCTTGTTTGAGACGCCATAAAACTCTGATATACGTCACAACATGGAAGAAAAGACTATCGCAACTTCAGTTGCATGTCGACTTTAAAGGGATTATTCACCCAAAAATGAAAATCATTCACTCACCCAAATGTTGTTCCAAACCTGTATGACTTTATCTTCTGCGGAACACAAAAGAAGATATTTTGAGATTTTCAGTTTATGTATGTAAATGTAGTTGGATTAGAGTGTGCTCAAATTCTCTTGAAACTCACTTATTGATTTCGACCAGCATCTGCTCTGCCCATGTTCAAAGGCTTCCATTGCACCTAAACCCTACAGCAAGTAATGGCCGAACATGGGCCCGATTCATCTAGCAGCATCCTGGCTTATTGTTCGGGTGCAGTGGGGTTGCTATGAGGCACCTCGCTTGCATCGGTCTGGTGTATTCCTCCATCCCACAGGACCCCAGATACAAATCAAACTGCTCTGACCCCAGTGTCCTCTCCACACTCTCGGTCCCCTAAAGGCGAGACGGCGATGTGAGATCCTGTCTTGCCTTTATTTATTTTCCCCTTTGTGGTTGTGCAGCTAAGGGTATAAGGCATATATATTTCCTTGGGTAAACTAAATCTATGTTGAGCATCCAATGCCATTTTCATTTTAAATAATGTTTGCTAATAATAATACCTGAATATCACAGGTTTGAAGGCTATTGGAAATGGATGTGTGATAGCATTTTCTTTCTATAACCTGGAAGAAAACACAGAAACAGGAAATAATAAAAGTACATCAGACGGCGATCTGCATTAAGATCAAATAGCTTGAGCCATTGTACAAAAGTACAAACATGTTTACCCGTGAAGCAGATGGCCATAGCTTGCAGCCTCAAGAAGAAGCTGTTGTCGAGTGAATAATGACATGGCTAGTAAGCCCAAGTGTAAATACGCAAGTAAACACAGGCGCCTAGAGAGCAAAGCAGTCGCGCTAGCACCAATGAAAACGAATCCCTTTTTCATGTCACATTGACCTTTTCCAGGCCAGATGAAATCAGTCTTGGCTTAAAACAAATAGCCACATTTCATCTGCTGTTACCCTTCAGACCGGGCCGCGTGACCTTTGAACTTAATTTTCTATCTAAACCCATTTCCATGTGCCGCATCCCCCGTTCCACTGTGATAAGTGTCTGGGGTTCTGCACCGCAGAACAGTGATGTTTAAAATAGTGTTTGAAGGAGGAGGCTAAACTCTACTTTTAAGCAAAGTTACAGGGTGGTTATTTGGTTTTGTATTTTTAGATTCACTTTCTCACTTTTGAAATTAGGTGCAGTATTGCAGAAGCTACTACTAATCTACTATTTATAAAAATGGGAAATGCACTATTATAATCGATGATCTGATGATTGCTGAGTGCTGTCAAGCGATTAATCGCGATTAATTGCATTTAAAATAAAAGTTTGTGTTTACGTGTGTGTGTGTGTACTGTGTATAATTATGTACTATATATAAATACACACACATGCATGTATATACGTATTTAAGAAAAATGTGTTATAAAATATTTATATATAATATAAATTATATAATTATATATACAGTATATGCATGCAAATATGTATGTATATATATATATATATATATATATATATATATATATATATATTTATACTCTGAACAAAATTATAAATGCAACACTTTTATTTTTGCCCCCATTTTTCATGAGCTGAACTCAAAGATCTAAGACTTTTTCTATGTACACAAAAGGCCTATTTCTCTCAAATATTTTTTACAAATCTGTCTAAATCTGTGTTAGTGAGCACTTCTCCTTTGCCTGGTCCAAAAACCAGTCAGTATCTGGTGTGACCACCATTTGCCTCATGCAGTGCAACACATCTCCTTCACATAGAGTTGATCAGGTTGTTGATTGTGGCCTGTGGAATGTTGGTCCAATCATATTCAATGGCTGTGCGAAGTTGCTGGATATTGGCAGGAACACGCTGTCGTATACGCTGATCCAGAGCATCTCAAACATGCTCAATGGGTGACATGTCCGGTGAGTATGCTGGCCATGCAAGAACTGGGATGTTTTCAGCTTCCAGGAATTGTGTACAGATCCTTGCAACATGGGGCCGTGCATTATCATGCTGCAAAATGAGGTGATGGTCATGGATGAATGGCACAACAGTGGGCCTCAGGATCTCGTCACGGTATCTCTGTGCATTCAAAATGCCATCAATAAAATGCACCTGTGTTAGTTGTCCATAACATACGCCTGCCTATACCATAACCCCACCACCACCACACTCGATCCACAACGTTGACATCAGCAAACCACTCACCCACACAACGCCATACACGCTGTCTGCCATCTGCCCTGTACAATGAAAACCGGGATTCATCCGTGAAGAGAACACCTCTCCAAAGTGCCTGATGCCATCAAATGTGAGCATTTGCCCAAGTCGGTTATGACGACGAACTTTAGATGCATGCAGATGAGCTTCCCTGAGACGGTTTTTGACAGTTTGTGCAGAAAGTATTTGGTTATGCAAACCGATTGTTGCAGCAGCTGTCCGGGTGGCTGGATGTGGAGGTCCTGGGCTGGTGTGGTTACACGTGGTCTGCGGTTGTGAGGCCGGTTGGATGTACTGCCAAATTCTCTGAAACACCTTTGGAGATGGCTTATGGTAGAGAAATGAACATTTAATTCACGGGCAACAGCTCTGGTGGACATTCCTGCAGTCAGCATGCCAATTGCACGCTCCCTCAAAACTTGCAACATCTGTGGCATTGTGCTGTGTGATAAAACTGCACATTTTAGTGTGGCCTTTTATTGTGGCCAGCCTAAGGCACACCTGTGTAATAACCATGCTGTCTAATCAGCATCTTGATATGCCACACCTGTGAGGTGGATGGATTATCTCTGCAAAGGAGAAGTGCTCACTAACACAGGTTTAGTCAGATTTGTGAACAATATTTGAGAGAAATAGGACTTTTGTTGAGTACATAGAAAAAGTTCAGCTCATGAAAAATGGGGGCAAAAACAAGTGTTGCATTTATAATTTTGTACAGTGTGTGTATGTGTATATATATATATATATATATATATATATATATATATATATATATATACATACATATATATATATATATATATATATATATATATATATATATATATATATATATATATATATATATATATATATATATATATATATATACACACACACACACACACACACAATTATACACAACACACACATATTATGTCAACACAAACTTTTATTTCGGATGCGGATTTATGTGTTTGAATTACATATAGAAAGTACCATCAGTTTTGGATTATTCAGTTTTAACATAAACAAAGTAATAAACTTAATGTGATGCATACATAAATTATACAAGTAAGAAACAGGTAAGATTTATTTAATAGTACTAATAAACTGAATATGTTTTAAAAACACAATAACCAGGTATGTATTTATCATCAATTAATTTAATTTCTTTCAATTTCATTCAGTATATTTATCTAATTAAATATTGCTTGTTCCACAGGCTTTATTTATACTTTTTAACTGAATAAATGTTATTGTTTTCACAATTAACAGATTTATGATAATTCTAAGCAATTTAAATAAATTAATTTAGAAAATATGATTATTTAAATAAAATAAAATAAAAAATAAACTATGCCATGATTTTTTGAGGGCAGAAATCTTGTTTTTTACTAGTTTCATTTATGTATGACTGACAAAAATGAATCATACTAAGTTTATTTGTTTATGTCGAAACTGTGTAATCCAAATGGATTCAAACTTTATATGCAGTTCAAATACATAAAGGTTATTTTATTTTATTTTTTATTTTTTTTTAATTATTGTAAATCTACGTGTGCAATGCAATGTTATGTACATTAATCTAATTATAAAGTACTGTAGCATTTTGTCTTGCTAATCATTTGAAACAGTACAGCTTATTTTCCACGGTTGCATTCCCACTTTAGGAATGTTAGGTACGCACTAATTAATTTTTCAGTCTAAAATTATTGTACATCATAATTCATAAGATATCAAATGGTATGGTGGCAAAATAATATTTCCTTATTTTCTGAATATTACATAGTTCTGTCCTGTTAGCATTGTTGGCATTGAAATGTTTTGGTACCCACTGAGGTATGATTCTTTGAAAATCAATGACCTCCCAAAAATGTAGACAACAAATATAGGAATTTCTGTTGCCGGGAATGATAAATAGCTCAAATCTAGGTTGCCGTAACTAGAAGAGTTCATGGATAAGCATGTATCCCATGCACTTTTTGACCGCATATTCACACCAAACAATCGAAACCATTCTAACTATCTACTAAATTTTATGTACTTCAAAAGAGTTGTGAGCTGGGTGCAATTCTGTGCTACCACCCGTTGCAAATGCTAGTCCTACATTCATAAAAAGAATATGAATTTACAGAGAGCATTGTGGCAGACAGCGCGAGCCTCAAGGTTTCCAGAAGCGGCTTGAATAAACAAACAAGGAGAAGCTATCTGTCCCCCTATCTCTAAATACACAGACAGCCACTTAGGTCACTTGAAAGGCTAATTTTCTGGAAATGTCACGTTAACTCTGAAGGCCTCACAAGGCATGAGAAAAAGAAGATTAGCCCAGATGGAGACATTTGCAACACCAATCGCAAAGGAACTTGGGATTAGGCAAGCACCTTGTCTCATCTTCAAACATATGCACACATTCACAGACACACAAAAAGGTCATTTCATACTCATTTCCCCCAACTCTGGTTGCACTTCAGTAAAAGCGAGGATGCATGGGCTTGAATATATTTGACAGACACAAGAGGATGCTTATCGGTGCTCTTAAAAGTGCTGCGTCAAAAGCCATTTCATGTCACCACGGCTTCACTCCGTCCTTTGAATTTGTTTGATTGTCACACTTTGCATTTGGTTTTCTCCTCTGAGATGGCTGTTGCAATGGCTCACAAACAAACAAAAAAATGGGACTCTTGAACTTGTGAAAAAACATAGAATCATAAAGCTTTTTCACCCTGAACTAAACACTATGGTGATGCAATGAATCCTCCTACTGAATAAACAATTCAAATCCTGGAGTAATATTGAGGATATACTTCCATTGTCAAGAACGACGTGTAAATACGGCAATTTGGTGAAGAGGGTAAATGAGTTTAATGTAACACAATGCGTTCAAATTGGAGCAGGTCCATGCCTTGAGCTGTTCATATTTTCTATCCCAAGGTTAAGAAAATAAATTACTTGCAGACCAGTAAAAAAAAAAAGTCTTATCCTGTTGTGGATCAAATTTTTCGTAACCTCCCAAGTTGAGTGAGCATCCAGAGCATCCATTTCAAACAAATTTATTACGGCATTAAATTAATAAATAAGAATATCACAAGAGGTGACCTTCCCCAGCCATGCAAAAATAAATGTCTGCTGCACTGTCCTTCAGCTGTGGGAACTCACATCAGAAATATTGCTATTTTCTTTCAACATTCCTCCATGCAAACTGGATTAGCGCTCCACTGCTTATTTAACCTTTTCAAGTAAACAAGATTATTTATTTCAACTGGCCTCTCCTAGTTTTATCTTCTGGTTAAGAGAAAAGAGAATGAAAAATAAATGGGTGGCTGTGCAACGTTCCCACGCTTGGTAGCTCTATAGACTCTGTTGTAGAGTTAATTGGAAAATGAACAAGAACTTTTTGGACAGAGCTGTTCTGTTAGAGTCAATGTCAACATCTTAATGTTTGGCCAGCCGATGTAGAGAGACTAATAATGTTGAGCGCTAGCATGATTCTCACTGTTGTAGCTCTTATGACCCTTCATTAGACCAGATGGCATTATTGGCATTGTTCTGAGCTGAGCAGATGAAGGATTTGAACTCTTTGGTGTGGAGTCCATTTGAAATCAGAGTTGGTTAGTTGAAAAGAAGACTGTTTATGTTAATGCCTGCTATATTGCCCATTGTGGCAATTCTAAGAATGCAACATATATGTACAGTAGTGGCCATAAGTGATGTCCGGAGGGGATTTTTGTTTTTAATGACCCTACAAGTTTGAATAAACATATCAAAATATGAGAATAATATTTTATATATTTAAAATGTATAGGAAAATTAAATATGAGGGGAAAAACTACGCTTGGTTAAGGTATTTATCTGACAAAATTACAGGTAAACTACAGCTGCAGGTTTTATTTTACTATGCAAAAAATGCACATGAAAAACAAAACTCACATGAAAAACAAAACTCACAGGAAAAAACATACATTTATATACATACATACATAGCATAATCCGTTGTTAATATTTCGTTGGCTCTCTCATAATTTCTTTGTATGACAGACTGGCCAAAAATGATCTCCGCACAATTTGCCATTTTTCATTGCGTCATCACAAATAAAACAATCGACTCCAAACACAATTACTCAATATGCTTAATTTTTTAACACTTTTGAAATTATATCTGAATAGAGGCCGGACATCACTTTTAGCCACTTCTGTATGTATTGAATACTTTAATTGTGGTCTGAAACATTTTGGAGCCAGTGACAGACAGATAGACAGACAGACAAATAGATAGATAGACAGATAGACAGACAAACAGATAGACAGACAGGCAGATAGATAGACAGACAGACAGGTAGATAGACAGACAGATAGATAGATAGATAGATGGATAGATAGACAGACAGACAGACAGACAGACAGACAGGTAGGTAGATTGATTGATTACCAGTTCAGTCTAGGCAGCACCGCCCTAGAGCACACGATGCAGTACACTAACCTCGGCCTGATCATCACTGCATCGGGGAGTTTCAGTATGGCAGTCAATGCTCTCAAATATAAAGCTCGAAGAGCTCTATACGCCATCAAGAAAAGATTCCAAAACATTGAATTACCAGTTCCAATCTGGTGTAAAATCTTTGATAGTGTAATTCAGCCCATTGCGCTGTATGGAAGTGAGATTTGGGGTCCACTCAGTGATCAGAGCTACACTAGATGGGACAAACATCCAACAGAAGGCCTACACACAGAATTCTGCAAAATGATCCTAAAACTACAAAGAAGGACACCCAATAATGCATGTAGGGCAGAATTAGGCCGATTCCCATTGATTATTAATATGCAAAAACGATCCCTCAAATTCTGGATGCATCTAAAATCAAGTCCCACAGAATCGTTACATTTTAAAGCATTACAAACCCAAGAACTGAACCCCGAAAAAAGTCCCCTCAGTCAGCTGGTTCTGAGACTTACTAACCTGACTAACTCTACTAACACCAACCAGTCTCAGACCAGCACTGCTCCTCATCCAAACATCAAAATAAACCAAATTTTCAAACAATCTAAATATACATATGTAGAACATTGGGTTGAGCAAACTAAAACACAAAGTAAATTACAATTCTATCAAATTATGAATTAGAAGAATATCTCCAAAGTGTCAAAGACACAAAGCAGAGATGGATCCTGACCAAGTACAGGCTCAGTGAGCCATCGAAACCGGCAGACACAGAAAGAGCTGGTTACCCAGAGAGCAAAGGGTGTGTGTTCACTGTAGGACAGGAGAAATCGAGACAGAGACACACTTCTTCCTTCACTGCCACAAATACACACCTATGAGAGATCTCTATTTCACTAAATTCAGCAACTTAATAAAGAACTTTACAGCCATGACTGAAGTAGAACAAATAAAGATAATATTAGGAGAGGGACAGACAGCAGCACTGGCTGCGAGATACGTGTGGATGTGCCACAGCCTGAGAGACAGCAGGTGAATGTGTGTATATGTCTGACCTCAGTGTGTTTCCCTACCGTCCACCACAGTGACCCTCAGTATGCGTGTGTGTATATATGTTAAAACACTGTGGTGTCAAATGTTCATACATTTTCTAATTTGTTACACTTATGTTATAACATTTGATATTGTAATTCAGACAGATAGATAGACAGACCAAGCCACCAAAACTTCACTTTGTTGTGAGCATTTATTGCATGAAAATAACTAGAAATGCTTAATGCTAATCAGATATAGCATGCACGCCTACTGCCCAGAACTGCATCTGCAGGTTAATTTCAGAACATATTGATCTTTGAGTAAGGTTTCACTCCCCCGACAGTCATCAAGTTACCTGAGGCAGCTCTGTCCAGCGGTCTATCCCTGGCATTCATGTGGATGCATGTGTTTGTGAGTTTGTGTGTGTGTGTGTGTGTGTGCGGTGGGGGGGGGGGGGGGGGGATGTGTGTGGGTGGAGACAGCGTACGGATGGGAGATGTACTGATGTGCCCTGAGGCCCACTCACTGACATAGCTTGTTTAGCACAGTTTCAAATTATTTTAATGAATCCCGGTTTGATGTTATTTATACATTAACACTAATCAGACAGACACAAACAGGACTCTATTTGCAGTCGCTAAGCACTTCTACCTCTATGTTTTGATACTCCTCATACTACTTTTTGAAATTAACCAAATAAGACCTCTTGAATATCAGAAAAGAACTGGGTTAATGTGATTGTTTGAGACAAGAATGGAAAACAGACTTGGGGGTGAGAGCAGCCATGATAGTGTGGGCTGATATGAATAATGCAAACACACAAGCTTGTAAGGTTAATACACGGTAGGCAAACACAATCACACTTCCCCTTTTTAATAGGAATGTGCTTACTGAGACACTTTGAGGGGTGGCAGGTGATGCCTGACCTTTTATACACACAGTTCAAACATTCATTATCATACAAATATGAGCCTTTTCACTGGACCATCGATACATGGATATGTCAATAAGTTCAAGTCTGGAGAACCGTGGCAGCTGATTGGCTGGGAAGAAACTGTGCTTTTCTAGGTGATTAAGCTCTTTCTGAATCACCGTTTCAGCAATATTCGGTTGCGTGAATGCAGACGTATTGAGAGGGCGGCAATCAGTAAGTGCATTGCAGTGCATGTACTGTTGTTTGAAATTCATTAAAATAAGGTGGTTACTGAAAGTCCCTTAATTTCGCTGCAATTTCACCCACATTTCTATAGGTTTTTCTTTAAAATGATAATCAATAGGTTCGTGCTGAGTTTAGGTAAACTCATACATACAGTACAGTTGAAAAAGTATGTGCACTCAAAATGTAATTTCAAAAGAAAAGAGAAGTATTGAGCACCCAAAGACAATTATCTTGATGTATTTGAAGGTTTTCCACAGGTTGGGGATCCTAACAAAAGCAGCATCATTACATTGGCAGCAAGGATCGCATTCTCACTCCAAGTGGAGCAGGCACCGGTCTCAACCTTTTTAAACCTTCCCTAAACCTTCCCTTTTTTAACAGGCACATTCTCCACAAAGGGTTAATTCAATCACGTCAGGGCTCTTTGCTCTGCCGCCCGCTCTCTCCCATCATACTTTAGACTCAGCCGAGCGTCCCCTCATTGATGGCACCTTTGGCTCCACAATAGAAGCTAATTTGTTAGAATCTTTCACAGGTCAGGGGCTGCGTGAAGGCGAGAGGAGGGCGCCTCGGCCACCGGGAAAATAAAGCCATCCACTGAGGTAGGGGGAGCCGGGATGGGAATGATGGGGTGGGGTGGGGGGTATTGAATTGCCCAACTCTCTTTATGATCGTGGATATCTAATATATAAATATCCATTTCCCTCTCCTGTCAGGCAAGGCTGTAAGCTCTCTGCTTCCCCCGTCCCAGTTAACGCAGGTTAATAGATTGATTCCAGTGACATGGCTCATAATGAACAGTAAATTGTTTTATCTCTTAAGTCTTATTTGGTCGGCCGGGAAAACATATGAGGTAATATGGCCGGGGCTAAATGGGGCGTATAATAGATCTCTAGCTAAGGCATAAGGATAAGGGCTAAGGCAGGGCTATGATTAATGAAAATAATAATGCCGTTGAAATTGAAATTTTTCTTATTCTTTTTTTTTTTTTTTTTTTAAGCCTCTTTTAACTTTTTTTTTTTTTTAATAGCCCCTCTTTCACCTCTGGCTCTGACCGTTCATGTGCGCTGTGATTTGTGGGTAATTGTAGGACGTCATTTGTTTTAAGTTCTACGCACAGCATTCAGAGACAATACTTCCTCGCATTACTTGTGCTCATCTTATTCAGTAATCCAAATGATGTGATGCAAACAACTTTCGGAATATGTTTAAATGATGCGACACAAGGAACGGATGCAATTATGTTAAAATCAAGGTCATTAACCAGTGTGCTGAGAACTGACCCTCTTTTCTCAGTGCGGTTCATGTGATGACAGTGAGGCAGGGTAAAGAGACAAGAGGTCACCTCTGTTTCATTGCTCTTACATTTGTAGGGTTGGGTCACAAATCACTTTGTTCTTAGCGTAGCCATTAATGCTGTATCGGGCCGTTCTCAAGCATCTCTTCCGCTCAGCTAAAACCACCTCTGTCATCTTCTGACATTTCGAGTTGGCTGTGAGCAGTCAGTTGTGACATGCTGCATCTGGTGGATAAACTGTTTTTTGTCTTTTCTGGTTCATGTTCAAAAACAGACTGTTTATAAATTATAAATAGACATTGTTGCTATAATAATTTGTGCATTACCTTTATTTTTGAAGGTTTGCTTGTATAATTGTATGAGAATTATTGTTGTAGGCTAGAATTATAAGGATATCATGCCAACATTTTTGTCGTATTAATGATTGTCATTGAAGGAAGATAAAAAGTCTTTTTTTTACTTTTGGGTGGAAATGTTTTATGTAACTTTTTTTTTTTTTTCCCTCTCTCTTTTTTTGGTTACAAATATATATATATATATATATATATATATATATATATATATATATATATATATATAATTTCTCGTATCATGGTCATATTGCCCACTCGTCCCATATTCCACTATGAGAAATCTGGTCACTACATTGTGTTTACACTGGTTCACAGTGTTATGTTATAAACATTTGTTCTGTAATATTTGTGTAGCACTTTTTGAAAGGCAGGTTAAAAAAGACTTGATTTTTTTTTTTTTATTATATTTTTAATTATGCCCTTTGAAGGTTATTGGGCATTGGGAAATTTGTGCTTTAAATTTGTGACAAGAACATAAAAATTATTACTTTTTTCATTGGAGTAATAATAAAGAAGCTGTTCCGCATTCATTAATCTCACTGTGTTGTACTTGGAAAACTGCCACATTACAAAAAATAAATAAATAAATAAAAAATAATAAATGTATAAGCATCGGTATCGGCGAGTACCCGAAAAAAGTATCGGTACTCATACTCGGTCCTTAAAAAATGGTATTGGTGCATCCCTAATTTATCTACATAAAATAAAAACATATAGGGTCAAAAACAGCAGGGAAAAGCAATGCTAAATTTAAATGTCAGCATGGACATGTTGCATGACAGGTTACGATTCTCAAAAAAAATCATATGCAAAACTGTGCAAGGCAGGTAAATATAAATAAATACAACCAAGACTACATTAAATGCATGTTGAAATGAGGATAAACATGAGGCTTTATGCAGTGAATTATAGGCTGCTTGGAGCACAAAGCCATCGAAACCTAATGAGACATCTAGAAATAGTTTACAAAATGAAACAATTAATAGAAAAAATTGAGAGCATTATGGTTAGTGATATTAGCATTTTTCAATGTTGGATTAATTTTTTTTTAACTTTTGTATAATACCATTTTTTGTACAGTGATGGGTCACAACTGGTTTCTGTACTAAAATTAGCTGAGAATCACAATGAACCCCAGTTAAGACCCATGCATAGACAGTCAGTGCAGGTTTCTTATTACAGTATGTGAAAACAATTCAAATGTTAGGCTGCTAGTTGATTGACTTTATTCCCTTGAGTAATCAAATCATCATCCTCCTGTTCCACTGACATATTGTGCAAGTTAGAGTGCTGGTCTCAGACACTAGAGGGAGAACTTGGTATCAGTGCTCAGAGGAGGGAGTATATTTCAGCTGTTGTGTCTTCAAAAAAATAAATAAATAAAAAGTGGGACTTCGATACATTTTAACAAAGAAATTACATTAAATGAAAGACATATCTAAGCACTATTTCTTTGTCACTAATCATATCCGTAAATTTGTGACACTGATCATGTGACTTTGTACAGTAGGTCAGATGTTCTTCCAGTGAAGCACAACATGCTCTTTGGATCATTCTTAAATTGTGCTTTAGAACATGAGCATCAAGTTTGACACAAACTTGACTTAGAGTTCATTCAGCTTACAAATCAAATGCACTGTAAAAAATAATTGTTGGTTTACCTAGTTGCCTTAATTTTGAGTTCATTAAAATATAAAAATCAAGTTAATACAATAAAGGTGATTGTATCAAAATGTTATGTCATCTGAACCACATTAATTATTTAAGTTGATTTGACAAAAGAAAAAAAAATGTTGTGATAACAAATCATGAAAATCATAAAATAATTTTTCACAGTGTACCAAGACATTCTGAAATTCATTCATTTTTTTAAAATTGAAATTCATTTTTCAGTTTAACTTGAAACTGAAACTGTTATGCTGATAATATAATTTGTAGTGTGTGTGTGTTATATCAGCATAAAATGATAATTTAGAATTTCATGAAGTGCTCAGAGCTTAATAAATTATATATAGCTATATAGAAGAATTTTCACAGGTGGACTCAGAACCCCACTGTAAAACGGTCATTAACTTTTTCCATGTTTGCAACAAGGTATGGCAGTTTGGGGTAGAAAAAAAAAAAAAACACCTATGCAGAAATCAATGGCTTTTAATTTCATTCTATTGATAAACCTTGATAATGCAGCAGTTGAACTGGGCCTCTGTCAGTGGTCATGGCAAGAGGCAGATGAAGAGTAATTGTGCCTTGACCCATATAAGACCACTGCCGCCACCTTACTTGATCTTCCCGTTCGAGCCTCACCCAGCCTGCACTAGACCTGCTTCCACGCAGCCCTGCCTGTGGCAAGGTGATAAATTACACTTCTTAACTACCATTGATTACTTTGGGCTTCTCCACTTTGTGTGACAACTGTTCAGTCGTACCGAATAGAGCTTAATGGCACATTAGAAGGAGGAAAGTACACAGCCTCCCCAGCTTTGATTAAAGCTGCTTGTTGCCTAATAAAGACAAACTGAAGTGTGCTGGGTCTAAGGTGGCTGGAGACCACACTGCTGAAGATATGAGATGTAGGCCCGGCATACGCTGGATGCGTTTATTGAGGGTAATTAGGTTGTTTTTCTAACAAAGACAAACACCTTTTAAAAGTTTATCTTGGGAAACCAGTGACGTATATATTGATCTAAACCAATATCAATATCATTTCTATAATTTAGCTTAAAATGTAAGCTGCAAAAATGTCTATATTTGTATTTGAGATTAAGTATTTTTTGTCTCAATAAGCTTTATTTGAAAATATGTGTAATTGTTCATATACAGTATAGTATATAGGATTTAAATATATAGTAATTTTCCAATCTGTACACTGTTAAAAAAAAAAAAAAAAAAGATTTGTTGGTTAAACTTAAAAAAGTAAGTAAGTTACCAGGTTCCCTTAAAATGTTGAGTTCATTGAAATTAAAAATTTTGAGTTAATACAAAGAAGGTGATTGGTTTAACCAACAGAAACTCAAAATATTATGTTATCTGAACCACATTAATTATTAAAGTTGATTTGACAAAAGAAAAAATGTATAAATCATGAATATATATATATATATATATATATATATATATATATATATATATATATATATATATATATATATATGTATATATATATATATATATATATATATATATATATTTTTTTTTTTTTTTTTTTACAGTGTAGGTTTCAATTATAATTTGTGTTATATTATATTATATTTATACAGATTATGTCAATTCTAAATATGTTATTTATTATTGTTATTATTATTGCTATTTTAAAATGCTAATTATAATAGAAAAGACCTAAATCAGAAGTCTTATTATCGAACTGCCATGTGACAGGGTCACATGCAAACAAAAACTGTGTTGTTAGTCTAAAACAAAGCCCTTGGTTTGTCACTCTTTTTCCACGTCAATCAATTCCATCACTTTTTTTTGGATTGCTGTCATCAGACCTCAAAAAAGTGCCTGTTTGTCCCTCCTTGTAAAAAGAAAATATGGGAGAGAAAAGTGTACCAGTCTGGCCAACCTGTTCGTTCACCCGTCAGTTTAAATCAGTTTTGACACTCCTGTCACTTTCCCTGACCCTGGAGAGACTTCTACTGACCTGGACCGTCCTATTAGGGTCAAAAAGCAAAAACTCAGCACCAATCCAAAAACAAAAGCTGTAAACCCCTCATTAGAATAAGGATAATGTCATCTCTAAAGGGAGAAGTGCCAGTTGGAGAGGCTGGGAGCAGCTGTCTAAGAGATTGCTTTTGTGTTGACGTTTTAAGGCAGGCCCTCGGGCAGAGGTGTGCCCTGGCAGGTCAGTATGGCTCTGGGGTCGGGGCTTTTTGGCCCTGCTGTACCACAAGCAATGGTGTTCTCCCAGAAAGGGCCTGGCACTGCTGTCATCCACAGATCATGTGAAACTGCCAAAAGTCAAGTCTAGTATCGAAGGGTTAAACTGATTAGCCATGCACTTGTGCTCCCTGGGTCAGAGTTGGAAGAACAATAGTTTGATTATGGAATGGAGATCTCTTTCATTGCTTGCTTAATATGGCCTCGCTTTTTTCGCGTCTGCCTCAAAAGAGCAAAAGTCAGATGATGACGGTCTTGCAGGAGTTGGGTGGTGAATGTTTCCCTTCTTTTGCAGCCCTACCCTTCCTCATCATTCTGCTCCTCTCGCTTCCTGTGGCTATTGCTCCCATTTGGATAGCCGCGCTACCTCGCCCTCGCTTTCCGTCCTCAGCATGTCTCTCCAAGAAGGCACTCCCTGCCTTCTTTCTCTCTTCCTTTCTTCTCGATTTGTCCCCCCATTTCCTCCCACCCCCTTTCACTCGCCCTGCTGGTCCTTCTCGCTGTGTACTTCTCACTTTCGCCTACACTCCTCTCTGGGAAATGTAGATCTTTTCCTGACAAGTTCCTCGTAGACTGGAAAAGAAGCAAGGCCTCTGGAGATCATCAGGAATCTTCTGCCAAGAAATGCGTGGGAATGGTCTGGATGGGAAGAAGGGCTTTTTAATTGTTTTTTTCTTAGTTTTTTTTTTTTTTTTTTTCTTCTTCTGGAATTAGTCAGTGGAAAAATGCGGTGATTGTTCATTTATTTATCTTATGTAAAAGCGGGGCTACAGATTTGTGCTGAAAAGGCCGTGTATATAGGAGAGGAGAGGCGTGGCAAGTTTATGACTTACCCAAGAACTTACATCCTTTCCCTAATTAAGACGATTAAGGGACCAATTGCCTCTTTAGCTGACTCCGTGATTATGTGCAAATGTGAAGTTTATGCATGTATACAATCAGGTGGCATTGAGTGCGGTACAATGGATCAATCAGGCCATATTTACAGCACCGGTGAATATTTACTCGCCGTGTTTATGCACTTTAGAACCTGCTTCAGAACACAGCTGGAATAACACAGGCTGTACTTTTGGGTTCATTAAATGCACAATCAGATGGTTTCCTGACTGGAGAGTGGTAGAGTTCAGCTGTGAGGTAGAGGCCTCTGGAAGTTCATGGATGTCTGGAGACAGATGTTATTTTTGTTGGCCTGTGCGTCTCCTGATCTGTAATGATTATATCCCAGACATCCTTCTCGGCGAAAAGCATTGCAACAGCCGAGAGCTGAAATCTAATGATTGATTTATTTATAACATGGATGGACAGAATGTTGAAGGTCATAGTCCATGAGAGAGTTGTAAATGAAAGTGACACAAAAGAAATGAAGTGTTCTAGATTTTCTTCCTCGTGTGAAGTTTTCTTTTTGCAGTGAAGTTATAAATTGCATTATGAAACATTTTATTATTTGCACCTTTACACCGATAGTTCACCCAAAAATGAAAATGATATCTAAAAGTCATGTACTCACCCTAATGTCATTCCGAACTCATGTGACTTTCTTTTCTTTTGTGTATTTCAAGTCTTCTGAAGCCATACAAATCCTGAACTAATCATTCTTTTGAATTAAATCGTTTCAGTTAATTAATTGTTTTGGTTCAGAAAACCAGCCTGAATGATTCATTCACAATTCAACTCACTGAATCAATGATCTGATCACAGCTCACTAAAGGGATCCAAAATATCCAACATACGCTTACGGTTTTGGTGAATTGGTGCTAATTTTATGTATTCTTTCGATCTCATTAGTATATTTTCGTAGATCTGGTTGCGCCCCACTGATGGTTAGGTGGGCCGAATCGCATTTGCATTAATACAAAATGGCCACTTCGTAAAATAGTTGTTTTCTCATTAGATTGGGTTGAATTATCAGTAAACATCAAAATGAATTCTGTTTGTGTTGCTATGTGTTGTAATGTAGTGCACTTGTTTATCCCCCTGTTCCTTTAATTCTGCTATATAATATCAGAAAAAGTGAGTTGAAATAGTAAAGGGCTTTTCCATATTCCCAGACAAGACAGAGGGACCCTACTTACACATCTCTCTCAAACGCTCCTCACAGCCCCTGTAGTCCTCCACACTGCAGGGGATCACTGGAGGTCAATCTCTTGTTGAACAATGTCACTTACCATCTTTGTTCCAAAATGGACTTAAAAGGGCCTTTATAGGAGACGCACAATCAGGCCCCTTTCTTATATTAAAAGCGCATGACACATCAAAGGTGGGGGGCCATCAGGAGAGTTGAGGGGAGATCAGCATCCAAGCAACTGTATTAGAGCATTGTCCAGTGCTATGAATGAGAAGCAACGGCTCCTGATTTTCAGCTGTCAATTCACCGTCTTAGCGTGATTGAGACTGTTATTGTGAATGTCTCTATCTCCCAGGTGGCCAGTCAGAGAATGGCACCTTCAGAGGTGGGAAGAATGTATACTGTGCACTATTAAGAACTTTATAATCACTTTGATTTTTGCACATCAGCTTAAGCTGAAAGGTTTTCGTCATTTAAGACATCCAATTGGGGTATAAAAACATAAATATCTGAAAACAACATTGCTTATTTCAGAAGACACAGCAACCTTTTATTCTGCCCTTTTCTGATTTTCTTTTAGTGCAAAATGTGCATTGAGAAGGTCAGCAAACGACGTAACCAAATTACAGAGGCTAAACAATGGACGTGTTTTTCTTTTAATGCCAGTTTTATTGCAATATATGTAAGTATCTACTCACAGTACAATGAACAGGCCTTGATATAATGAAATTTAATGTAATTCAATATGACTGGGGCCATCTTCACTATTCCATATTATTCAATACGGTATTCAATAGTGAAACCAAAACAGCACTTTTGGAGCCGCTTGCCATTCTAAATGTGTTGTTAGCCTCGAACACGGTAGGCAGTGAGGAGTGAGTGCGAATTACTAATGTAAACCCGGGGAAGCCAAGTGCTAAGCCTGTGCTATGTTTTGACACGCTTACCAAACAATGGCAGAATCTTCATCAATCTGGAGATTGAGGCCACAGCTAAAGCCTCCACATGTGGCTGCACGGTATTGTGTTTAATCCAGAGAGTTAGAGAGCGAATGAGACAAATAAAAAGAAGTTGAAAGAGAAAGAGAAAAGGGGCCCTGTAAATTCTGCAGGGCCAGGGGTCTCAATCTGTGCACGGCAGGAAGCTTCATTGGGTGGTTTGTTTAGCTGGATGTGAT